>JADNYJ010000018.1:0-381134 GCA_015501075.1 Gymnopilus junonius
TCCCTTATTTACTGATCACACTAATCAACAAAAGGTTCCCATTAGGGGTTCCTGGGGCTTGCTTCCCTTCCACAACACTGTATGAGCCTATCCTAGCTGCTATGCATTTTATGAAGCCATTTACAATTACTGTACTAAACCAACTGACTCTTTGGTCATGCATCACAAAGCCGGCCGAAGAGAAGAGATTTCCCTGTTTGTCACACATCACTGAGGGCTCTGAAGAGGGTGACAGGCCAAAAAAAGAACAGCCAAAAATGGTAAAAAAACTTGAAAATTTTCTCCCTCTACCTGTGTAGTGTTGTATACAAATGACAGTGACAAAATTTATCAATTTCAAACCATCTACCATGATTTGCAACCAGTTGAAGAGTTTTGCCTCTTCATCACGCATCCCAGGCACCCCCGAAGAGCTGAAGAGATGGCCGAAACATGTCATGCGTCACCCCGCTGAAGAGTTGGTCGGTTTGGTACAGTATACTCAATTCATATTCTTGATTGTTAGTCAGTGTTTGCCTAGCCTGTTTTCATAGGCTAGGCTTTCATTTGCATGTGATAGTAGACAATCAAGTTGGTCTCACACCCACTATTCCAAACAGGCATCAACCACATGTATATAAGTATGGCCTCGTCACTTATTTAGAATGTAATAATTGGGATTGTCCTACTTCTCGTTGTATGGCCCATTTGACAGCTTCTTCCACATCTTCGGCAATGTGGGCAGGTGAATGAGAGGGAGGTCCATCTGATGGATCATACACACCAGTCTTCACCAGAATGGATGACCATCCAGCAGCATTAGCACCTGCAACATCTAGACCAAATTGAAGAGTGAAACTGCATCATTATTCAAGTTCATACCTGACTCAGGATTATCTGTTCATGAACAAGGGTTTGTCAATCTTTTCAAAATTGTAATACAATAATCTTTACCTCCAATCATATAGCTGCCATTTGGTGTACTGAGTATTTCGTTTCATCGAAGAAAATGAAGCCAACCTACACATTCTGCAGGAGAGGGACATCGCCATAGAGTTCCTTGACTCTGCCATGTAAGAGAACTTGTGCAAAATCATAGGTTGCTTTGGTTGGTTTGCCGAATTGCGTATGTGGGTATTCGGAACCAGTAAGGGCCTCAGCATTGCATAAGTATGATGATGATGCCGCTTCAAGTTAAACCTCACCTTGAAGACGGATTGGAACGCCATTTTGAACGACCTTGTCCCAGCCTTGGGCGCTCGAAGTCTGACTTCCACAGAAGGTCAGGATTGCAAAAGACCAGCTTGACAGGGGCTTTCTGCTGCTCTAAAGGCCGGGAAGGACCACCAATGATGCCGCCTGATAAAATTGTGTCGCAAGTTACTTGTACTAATCAGACACTAATTAGTTTAACGAGCGAAAAAGGGAAGATCATCATACTGTCTAAGGCCCAATTTCTTGGATCGTGATAAACAAATATTGCTGATATGGGCGTCTGAGAGAAATCCACAGGCTGGATAAGTGTTAATTATCAGCCAGGAAGAATATGTCGAAGACAAAAAATTTAGAGAGAAATTACTAATGAGACACGTCTTTCAGCTTCTGATAATGTATGGAATGGCCAAACTCTTTTGGTAAGATTAACATTTTGCAAAGGCCATGGCGAAAGCGGAGGAAACAGTAGCATACGCGGAATTCCACGCCAGCACGTCCAAGGTGGTGTACGCCTTGTTGTAACCATATCTGAGCATGCATGCGGTCAGTTGAGAAAGAGAATAAAGCCCAAAATGACATGCCCATTCGCGACCTGGCGCACTTTATCCAGGTGTCCACCAAGGACCAGAACAGGTGTATCAGAATATTGGTCAGCAAACTTCTTCAGGATTGTATGAGCCTGGCAATATTGGCTGGGATCCACCTTTATGCAGAGCATCGAAATAAAGGTTGCGCTGGGAAGCTAGACGCTTACTTTGACTCCAAGCTGTTCGCTCAGTTTCCTGCATCGTTCTTGCTCAGCAAGTCCTCCTCCATTTGTGAGCTACTTTGGGTAGGATCAGTTAGACGCCTCATCTAGAGTTTGAGATATACAAATATGTATGGTATTTTCCTGACTAGGTTCGATAAGAGATATTTGGCAAGGATGTTCGCACTCACTTCCCGAATGGATTATCGCCATCGAGGATCCTAAGAGCGCGTTTCGCAGCGGGAATGTCCCTGGGTCCGCGCAAAAGGACACCATCCTGCGATGAATAATTAAAATGATGTACAGGTATAGGAGAAAATGAATACGCACGATATCAAAGACAAATGACAAAGGCGGACGGAGAGCTCGAAAGAACTGCATGCTGATGTGGCTGTGCAAGGATGGCTCTCTTCAACTTGGACACATCTCGAGCGTCTGCATCGAGTCCGTCTGTGTCGTTGGAGCGCGGAAATTATCGGATGCGCGCACCACGCCCGCGTCCGCCGCCCTTCGTTTTGCCCGATAAAGGTCCTCCAATTGTCCAGCATCGCGTCAACAGGAATCTTGCGCTGCTACTCCTCGCACTCGCCTTGGCCTGCATGTCCTGTTTCGCTTCTGCTTACTATCTCTTTGCCACCAGGTGGGATTTCCATCCAGCATCTCTACCTTATCCTCTCGCTAATCCGACCTCCAAAGCCAACGTATCTGATACCGCCCGCCAGCCGGAGAAATACCTCGCCTACCTGCCACACAGCGGTTTCCATAATCAACGCATCGCTTTCGAAAATGCTCTCGTGCTTTCCCGTATTCTTCGTCGCACTCTTCTTGTACCTCCGATTCGTCTTGGAAATAGACCTATTCGCTATGTCGAATTCCACACTCTTTCCCGTCATCACGAACTTTCGGGTAAAGAAGGCCTAAGTCACTGTCCCCGGGTTCCCGTCTACCTCTCGCGGCCACCGGAATGTCTCCAGTATTTTGAGTCTTCATACGCGCCCTGGGATTGGTTAGTTGACCTGTCACCAGTCATTGCTAAGCAGTCCTTATTTCTACGCCCGAACATGTCGCTGGCTTGGGTACGAGCCAAATTCAACCTTGAACTGTCAGATATGTACACTTTGGCCGATGATTCGCCTTATTCTTTTCGCTTCTTGGACACGCCAGAAGACGGTACCTCAAGTAATGCTAAATACCTAAAAAATATCAATATCGCCGACCTCGCTGCTGTTAACCAAAGTTTCTTGCAACTCGGCACTCTCTTTGGTACCTCTCGCCTCCGTTTAAGGAATCCTGATAATATGGTCATCCACCAATCTATTCGCCGATCTATGATTCTCATAAACTCGGACCTCACTCGTGCCGCTGATAGGATAGCTCTCTCTTTCAAGCACACTTACCTGGGACTGCACTTGCGTTTGGGCGATGGCCCTTTCCAGCAGAAGGTTCAAAATACCACTAAGACTACGTGGTGGAAGGTTTTAAGTGATGTGCTTGGCTTTTCAAACTCAGAAATATGTGAACTCGAGAGGAATCTTCTCATATATCCCACTACTCCTACATGTTCAGATCCAGTGTCACAAGTTCCCCTGGAGGTTCCCGTTTTGCCCAATCTTTTCAATGGCAAATGTAGATTTCAACGACATACCGGAGAACGTTATCAATCCCTCAATATCCCTCTATATATCGCGACAGACCTGAAAGGCGTTGAAGTGAATCCTTTTTTGTCAATCTTTCCAAAGACCTTTCCCTGCGTATTCTTTCTTCAAGATTTCTTGCCAGAAATAGCACCATTGGAAAGAATTAAAAGTCCTTACGACGATGTAAACCTTATGCCATTTCTTCTCCCTTTTGTTGATTCATTAGTTGCAGGTAAGGCCATGGGATTTGTAGGTACTGAAGGAAGCACTTTCAGCAAATTCGTCAACGAGATCCTATGGGCATCATCTCACACGAATCGAATTCAAGTAGTTTAATATGTGTTTACATATATGTGGTTTAGAAACTTACAGCTGTTTCGGAAATTCTTGTCCGCGTGACTTCTCTCGTTGATGCACGTGAGCTGGCGCGGGTCACGGCCTCGTTAGGCTTGCGCCCGTAACGCGTTATGATCACCTTTGTCAGCCTGAGTCAGCGGGGCTCGCACCGTCTTTCCGCGCGGGCGCAGCTCTAAGGTAGGCGTCGCTCTAATCCAGCACGTGTTTATGTAAGCAACAATCGACCTGCCTTTGAGCACTTTCTGTGCTTCCACAACAGAAGTATTAGGGCTGCGCACCGACCCGTCACGGGTGTCGGCCATCGAAGTGACGCCCGTTACCCGTTCATCTGAGACCGATGACGGGCACGGGTGGTCTTTCCTTTAGGCCTCGACGGGATGGGTCAGGCAGTAAAGTGCCCGTCAACGGGTTGTGACGGTCTGACGGGTGCATGAAAACTCCTTTCTTTAGCAATCTAGCTCAAATTCGTGTACATGACGAAGAAGTATAAAGACATATTCATTGTAATCCATCTGCTAAATACCATATACATGATTTACATTTCAAATCTGTTACTTACGAGAAAGTGAAAGGCGTTGAAGGCGAAGCTTCTGCTTCAAAAGCATCAAGACACGAATGGTTGATGGATGCAGGCTTGCACGTCATAAGGAAATGGTATCTCGTCCACCAGAGAAAATCCTTTCGACAGCAACAGCAGATCCTATAGAAGTTCTCAGAGAAATGAGCATAGTTGAGAAAAGAAAGACCAACCAGGAATGGCGAGCACATCGCATGCAAGTCGATAGACATTAGGGAACTGTGCCTGTCTACCAACCCACCATTTGAGTGGATCACAGGAGTGAAGTCTTCATGTGGCAATTTGAAATACTCCTTGAGCTCGTTGACAGACACCTTGTCCTTCTTGTACCGAGAAGTGAAGTTTATCTTTGGCATTGTCTGCTGAGTTGACGCTGAAGCAGTTGTCAGAGTAGACGAGGTCCTGGAAGTGGATGGTGTATAGCGGCCCGCATAATGAGCATTGTAGTGGTCATGAAGTTGCCGTTTGGCCGTCTCGAGATAGGACGACAGATCTGGGTCAGAGGCATAATCATCATGAATCCCCTCATATGAGATGTGAGGGTCAAGCACTACAATGAAGAATAGGTACCTTCTCAGCATACAGATAAATGGCCCAAGGATAGACTCACATGCAGCCCAAGTATAAAATGGGGATTCGTCGTACTTGTAATAATACTCTGAGAGCTTGATATGGGCATTCAGCAGTCCAACCTTTAGTTGAGGAGGCGCAGATGAAGGAAGAGTGGTAAGAATTGACTTGATCTCTTCTTGAAGTCCACGAAATATTGCATGAGTTGTTGAAAGCATGGGCTTCTTAGTAGTCGACATCTGTGTTGTCGCCTCACGGAAATGGAAGAGCCAGGTTGTGACCTTCTTGACCGACTCCCACTCCTCATCAGAAAGCTCTAGAGCCCGAAGGTCTTTCGAGTGCAAGACAAAGGAATGAATGTTTGATTGGAAGGCGAGCGCGCGAGCTGACAAGGAATTAGTAAGTATTCAACAAGCAGACCAAAAGAATACACACCAAGCATCTGATGGGTAGATGACCAGCGAGTCCTGACATCAAGGATCAGCATGAGCGGCTGCTTCAGGCTATTTGGTGTGTTGCTTGACTGCAAGGTAGCCTTGACTTGAGTGAGCCAGCTCTGCTTACATTGCGGACTAGAGCGGACAGCCCGAACAATCTTTCGCAGCTACAATGGTGTCAAAAATAGTTCATATATAGTCTGTAGTTACTATACCTTGTCAACACTGGAGAGAATGCTATCTGTAGTACTTGGGTTAAGCTCAAGAGGATCCTCAGAGTTGTTATCATCTGCTGCAGCCGCCTGTTCGTCCGCATCTGAACCAACAATAGTGGTCGCAGATTCCTGATAATTCCCACTTCGGGATCTCGCCATCTTGGCCTCCGAGTCCAATATGACACCAAGACCTTCAAGGAGCTGAAAACGATGTGTTAATGACGTCTGGCCATTGAATAGACAGACATTGATACATACCTTGATTGCTGCCAGGTGGACTGTGTGAGGGAGACAGCGAAGGCGAATCCAGGCAGCATTGAGAATAATTCCAACGGTGGCAGCATGGTCGACAATGCCCTGGACAAGGGTATCATTATTTGTAGCATTGTCCATTACAAATGCCATGATCTGAAATTGATACCATGGTCAGCTAAATTCTATAACGCTGTTGTCAAGAATGTACCCGATCTTGGATGCCAAAGCAAATGAGAGTTTCCCAAACAGCCTCCACCATATTCTTGCCAGAATGCTCGCCAACAAGCTCTCAGAAATCTATAAGCAGTTCCTCTGCATTGGAGAAGGAAAATGAGTAATAATTGGTATTTGACAGATGAAGTACTAACCTGCATCACCATCCTCCGTGGCATAGTGAGCAACAATAGCCAGAAAGGCAAAATTATTGCTGGATGTCCAAGCGTCAAGCGAAATGCTGATCTTTCCCGGAAGTTTCTATTTATTGCCATAAGTATCACAAAAAAGGGAGTGGTAATGATACTTACAGCAAACATCAACTTTATCTCGTCTATTCCTTCACTGCCCATCTTCATGACACGTCTCTTGATGGTATCCCGGTGTGGAACTGAGATCTCCGGGGTCTTGTGATGAACATATGAGAGGAGAGCACAGAATTCCGAGCTGTCAACCGTATCAAATGGCTGGTCAGTGGTGACGATCCATTCGACAAGGAGCTTCTCAAACTCCTGCTGATCCCATGGACCCTGTAGACAAATTAGAAAAGGGTATACTAGATAAACATGATGGCTTACCGAAGCTGCTGCAGCTTGTTTCTCGAAGGCGTGACGAATGTCTGCCTGATCAGACTGAAGAGACTTGATGAATTCATGGTGCTTCGCTGGGTCGAACATGGTCTTGCCCGACGCTAAGTCGATCTCCTCCTGAGTAACTTGACGGCCAACCATAGCACTGTAAAGATTATACATAGGTGCTGATGCCGACTTGAGGTTTCGAATAAGTTCTAAATTCGATCATATCAGTATAGGTCAACAATGAAAGAAAATGAACGTACTCGTAAGATTATGCCGTCCAGCCTTCGTGACCGTAACGACTGTGCGATTGCCATGATAGCATTTGTAGTGCTTGTCTCCATCCTCTCCGGGCTGTTGTAGGCTGTTCTGCGCAACAGTCTCATAGAAATAATAGATTGGATTTTGGGTCTTTGTTGTCTGTTCGTCGTGATAAGCCAAAAAGTCTCGTACAAACCAAGATCCATTACATACTGCAGCACCACCAATTGGTGCACTTGCCATGCTCGCATCATCTGCAAGGCTAGCAACAGAAGCACTCGCTACACTTGCCAGTGATGTACTGGCAATGCTGGCAATGGAAGGTTGAGTCGAAAGCCGACCTGGCTTGGCCTTGTTGCACTTGTGTTTTGAACCCTTGCCCACGGACGGCATGAGCTTCGAAGGAAGGAGGAGCGCAACCTGGTATGAAGAGTTAGACTACGAAGTCAAAAAAAGATAGAACCCATACCTCGTCATTTGGAATATCTTCGACATCGGATTCTTCAGATTTGGACTCAGAGGCAGAGCTGAAATCGTCGTCGTCTTCATCCTCGTCAGCAGTACGCAATTTCTTGCACTGCCTTCGAGACTTTGCACGGTTTCCTGCATTAGCAGGCTCAGGCTGACCCCACTCATCAAGCTTCTCTTGCTCGAGAGACTTCTCGTATCGCCCAAGGTTCTTCGCACGCTGAGGGCGACCTAGAGAAGTCAAATAAAAGCATGTTATTGAGCAGAAAAGAATGGCAGTGAGTAGAGAACTTACCAGCTGCTGGGAGTGAGGATGTGTCTCCTCGAATATTGCTACGAGGTTCTAGGACGAGCAGTTTGTCTACTAGAAAAGTATCATTACATTAGAGAGGTCTGAGATGTCAAAAAAGAAAATCTTACTCACCATTCTTTGGGATCGGGGCCTTGTCGCTCTCAGAAAAGTAGAACTCATGGTCATCTGCTGAAGCGAGCTGTTGATTGGGCTCAGACATGACGATACTGATGAGTTATCGCGCTCAATTTCCTCGCTTTTAAGTCTGTGAGCGAGCCTTATCGATCGCTAAGAAAACATCTGATAACTCACGGATATCTGTGCCGTTCCTTCTTTCCATGTGCAAATGGGCAGCTGAGCTGTTTTTCAGGACTGTAGGAGCTATGTTATCGAGGTCCTGAAGAGCGAAAACAAAAGAATGAAGCATGCAACATGGTCAGCACCTCGAAAATTTCAAAGAAATGGGGATAGACTCACAAATGTTGGATAAAAAATGTGCTGAAAAAGGGAGCGCAAAGGGCTGAGGCTGGTGCACGAGTTTTGATAAGGAATGAGGAGAGTCATCTGTGCTGAAGGCGGCATGGTGCATTTCAAATCAGAAAGATTTTTGGCCCGGAAAGCCGACCCAACTGAGGGTTGGAAGGAAAGAGGGAACCTGGGGCGGTGACAGGCTCAAATCTGCGTGCTTTATACCTCTTCTCCAAAGTTTATAAGCCCATTGTCAAATTCACAGCAGCGAAGAAGTCAAGGGAAGTGTGTAGTACGTGGCAACAAGGACGAACACGAAGAGATTCACATCATCTAAATTTAGATAAGGGCCATTATCGCAAACCCTAAATGCTATCTCGTACCTGATATGGGTGATCTCCGAATACCAATCCACAAATCGAGGCATGAGGAGTACCCCGGAATAATGCCTCCCTGACTCTCCCTGACTGAACAAGTACTCTAAGGTGTCTACCTGTCATACCGTTGCTACCTGTCGACGGGCGTTTTCCGATGGTCAGAGACAGGTGTTGCCCATTGAAATAATGGGCGTCATGACTGGCCTCCCTTGAGCTGACGGAATGGGCTGGGTCACCCGTCATCCATGCCCGTCGACCCGTCATGACGGTGACGGTGTGCAGCCCTAAGAAGTATTTCACAATTGAAGACCTGGGAAGTGTAGGGAGGATGTATCTCTTCCATTCTCAGGTCGTAAAATTTTCACTTAGTCCTTGGTTGTGCAGTAGTTACACTCACAAAATATTTTCTCCCCTTTTTATCTCTACATGCTTTAAACATTGTTTCCGCAAGATTCAGAGATTTTTGCATTTTTGGGAGCCTGAGATTTGGCCACTTATATAATGGTCACGTGATCTGGTGGGTGGGCGGGAGAGTGCAATATTGCCATGCTCCTTCCTCATTTTAAGGGTTCAAACAGTGTTATGGTGCAGCAATAAAATTTATTTTACATATCTACACCTACCTACCATGCCTAAGAAGTCTAAAGCTGCTCAGTCTCACATTAATAACCTCAGATCAAATGCACAGAAGTCAAAGCAAAAGCGGCCTTCAGTAACCATTGAAGATGTTGAGGACAGCAGAGAATTTCTTCTTGAGTCTTCATCACATCCTCAAGGCAGTACTGATCAGACAAAGGAGAATACCACAGAGGAAGGATTTATTTTCTATGGTGAAGATGGATCTCTGACCTTGGTTGGCTTCTTAGAGGACCTTGGAGAGGATTCACTCCCAGACTTTGTTATCAATCAAGTTGACAATACTATTGACATTTTTGAAGGCAGGACAAATGGACTTGCTACAGGTTTATTCATCTTTGACAATGCACCTAGCCATCAAAAATATGCAGATGATGCACTCTTGGCAAGAAAGATGCCAAAAAACCCTTCAGCCACTTGGACTCATCGCAAAGGAGGTGCTCATATGCATACCACTACACTTCCTAATGGTGAAACTCAATCATTTTATTTTGATGATGACCATTCTACCATACCGGGCTGGTTCAAGGGCATGGAGAAAATTATCCAGAAATGAGGCTTGTGGAAAGATGGCTTACTTGCACAATGTGAAGGTTTTAAATGTGTTCAGGGAAAGACTGACTGTTGCTGCTGATGCCTTCTTTTTAACCAACCTGACTTCATTGTGCAGAAGTCCCATCTCAAAGAGTTTATCACCTCATGTGGCCACATTTGTGACTTCTACCTGAAGTATCACTGTGAGCTTAATTTTATCGAGCAATACTGGGGTGCTGTCAAATTCTGTTACTGCAACACCCCCAAAACAAATGACATTGATGAGATGGAAAGGAATGTGATTGCCTGCCTTGATGACATTCCATTGCTTCAGATCCAGAGGTACTCACTCATAATCTTTCATTCGATAATGGACTGACATCTTATCTATAGATATGCAAACTGGTCTGCCTAGTTTATCTCTGCTTATGACTTAGGCTTGTCAGGAGCAGAGTGTGACAATGAGTGACCTATGACGTCTGTGCTATCTTGTTATACCTTGTGACAGTTAGCTTTCTTTATATTATTTACTTGTATTATTTTTGGAAGCCTATCCTATGTAACCTGGTACCTCTTAGGATAGACTAATTTTTTGAATAACTACTACTATGACCTTGCTCTCCCGTTCGATCCCCTATGCACCCTCTTAGGCTGAGCATCCACTTCTGCTCCCCTGTCGAGGGTGACATGACTTCTCACCTAGAATCACAAGGTAAACCCGCGGGTCTAGAATCTGTACCTGCTACTAGATCTCCAGACCTCGCTACCTCCTGCGGATAGGGTCCTGCGACTGCGCTGTGTCACAATGGTGGGGGCACCACAGACCCTATCCACAAAGGAAGCCTCAGGATGTAGGGTCACTACAGCTTCCAGCTGTAGGGCTAACACTGAGACTACCCACTTGTCTGATCGGACTCCTGTCATTGGAATGATAGGATCCTGCAAGGACAAAGTGTGCATCCAGCCATAGTCTGGTTGTCTGCACAAGTAATCATGATGGAGCTGACTGCTGGAGTGCTGAACTACGTTTGGAAACCACATGTACCCTCAAGAATGTGTTTACAATGCCTATTGCTACCATGCAAACTCAACACGATGCATCCAGCCAGACCAAGCTATATAACTCCAGCCCCCTCTCCCACTTTCGACAAAGTTATCATCCGGCCTCTTCTGCTATGCCCTCGGGTCACCTATCTGAAACCTCGTCATCTAGTGCTAGGAAGGTTATGAAGCCATCCCTTTTTCCACTTAAGCAAACTCCCTACCCTTCCGACACCATCGCCTCCTCATCCAGGAAAGTGTCCAGGAGGACTACCATGGAAGAAGTACCCGACCTGGATTCAAATCACAGAGGCTCCCCTCCTATTCCGCTTGGAGGGCCCTATTAATGCCTGCTGACTCAGTCGCGTCATTCACGGAAAGCAGAGGGGGATCCGGGTCAAGAAAAGAGAATCAGGGAGAATCCTTCCATGTCGAACAAGCCCCTTCTGAAGCTGAGACCTTACAAGCCCCTGATTCTACTCGAGGAGTGTGATTTGCTAGTCTCCCTGAAAGGCCTGTCTCCTTGTTCGAAGGTATCCCACATATGAACAAACATTGCCTAGTCGACAACACCATTCAATCCGCCATTCTCCACTACTGCTTCCCTTTTGATCCTCTGAGGGACTATGACCCTCTTATAGAATATGGAGCTATCAACGGAGTTTTGCCTGGAAAATCGGACAAAGAATCAATCCTAATCTGAGACATTCTGCTTTGATGGTCTGCTCCGCATAGCCAGTGTAACTGGGATAACCTATATTCAGCAGTTATGGATTTCGTCAAGGTGAATATCAGTCTATCTGACATCATCAAAGTAGCAGACATTAATGGAGACAAGAGATACTCTATGATCGCCAACAAACTCCTCAATATAGGACATATGCTAATGGCCCTTACCCAAGTCTTGAGGGAATTAGCCCAATATCTGTATAATGAGGATAAACTAGCTTTCGCTGTTGACCCTAGCTACTCCCTGCTGCGTTCACTAGCTTCGAGCAAAACTTGCGAATCTATAATCCTCTCTCATCCCCTGCTGAAGAAAAGATGTGGAGTTGGACTCAAACGTGTCCTGGGATTCCTTAATCTGCTCAAGAAGGCGTACCTCCCAGCTGAAGAAGCTTATTCGATCTTGTCTTATGAATCCACTTCCCCTTCAGAGAGACTCAAATATTGGGAAATGTCCCCTCAATCCCTGATCACCTCCTTTACAGCTCGAGAAGATCTAGCCACTGATTTGAGCGATTCTGCCAAAGCGGCTCGATTAGCTCTCCTTGATGAAGAATGTCAAAGAGGAAAATCATACTTGTCGACCCCTTACTATCATCGGTCATGAGTTGAAGGTGTAGTCACCCCTCAAAGCATTTTAGATCAACGAATAGCCATGCAAGAATCAGCGGGGCAGAATTACTCAAGCACTCCTACCTCGGCCAGCTTCTACACCCCTCAAGTTCAATTTCATTCTGCTCCTGTCCCTCCTGAAATACCCACCTCCATATCAGCCTTCTCTAGAAATCACCCCATATCCACATTCCCAGGCATAGGTCGCCTTCCCCCTCTTCCTACCTCTATGCTTCCTAATATGACTGGGGGGCCATCATCGACGCAGCAATGGACCCAAGTTATTGATCGAAACTCTTTACTCAGAGCCCCCGCCTGCTTGGAATGATCCTCCTCTGAACCTAATCATCAATCCCCGGTAACTCCCGGAGTTTATGCATTACAAAGGGAGAACTCAAGCGACCTGTTAGAACAAGGATACCCTATTGATTCTGAGTTGTTTGGAGGCCACCAAGGGAAAGAAGCGAATTATAACAATGAAGGCAAAGAAAACCATAGCGGAGACAGACGAGGCCATTATGAAGGCAGATCAGGTAATGAAAGGTTGCCAGGACCTCGGGGGCTGCCTGGTTTCAGCAGATCAGGTTGGCCAGCTGGTCCTGGAGGGCCTGGATTTCCTGGAGGAAGCAGTGGAGGTAATGGGGGGCCTGGGGGAAATGGAGGCAGCAGTGGAGGTGGCGGCAGAGGCAGACCATTTGGCTCTGGCAGTAATCCTTCATTTTTTCCAGGAAGACAACTCCTGCCTGGACTGCCTGGACCCCCAGGACCGCCCCAAGGGCCTAATACTCCCATTGGAGCCTTCTACAATCCTCCTTACTACAATAGCTGGCAGATGAATTACAAGATCAGCCCTTCGCAATTACCTTCCTGGGATGGAGAGGGTATATCTCTTATCGACTACCTACCCAAGATGGAAACTCTTGCTATACTCGGTCCGCAAATGAAATCTGGCATGGCCACTGTGGCTGCACAAAACTGGGGAGGCCAAGCCAGAAACTGGTGGGAAACTCTTCCTTCAGCAGAAAAACTCTTCTATTCTTTCAACTGGGACAATATGCTCTTAGGCATTCATCAACACTTCCTTAACAAAAATTGGTGGCGAGATAGAACACGTGAATTCAAAGAAATGAAATTCCATCAAAAGGGGTATGACTCAGAGAAGCCGGTTGATTTCCTGCAAAGACGAATCAAGTACCATCAAATCCTCTTTCCTGATGACGTGGATGGCTCTAGAGCAGTTGCCCAAATTCTATACACTCAACCTGTGGAATGGTTCATTGAGAGAAACTACCCCACTATCGCTGAGCTACAGGAAGCGGCTAATCGATTATGTGACTCATTATTGGTGCAACATCAAATAGCGGAGAATATTAGAGCCCCTTCCAGTTTGAGACGATTCCCCCGTCACCCTTATATGCACCGTTTACAAGCTAATGCTGCAGATGTCCATTCTGAGGAAGGAGATGATGACCCCCTTTCCGAAGAAGACAAGGATATCTTCGCTTCGTCCTCCAAACCTCAGTCCAAAGGTCCCGTAAAACCTCATTCGGACAAGTTCCCACAAGGGAGAACTATAGACAGCTACTCCTTTATGCGAAATGACTCGGTAGTCAGCACTAAGCTCCCTAATGGTGTCTGCTTTATATGCACTAGTCCCAAACATTTCTACAAGGATTGCCCTCATTTCGGCAAGTTCGACTCTCTTCGTAGAGCCAATTTGATTACTGTAGATCTAGATGAAGCCCAGGAAGAGTCTATGGAGAGAGAATATTTAGCTATGCTCACGGAATCTAAATCCTCCATTCCCCTTTATAATCCAGGTGATGAGAAAGAAGAGGACAGGATAGTCAACCTCGCTGACATCCATTCCTCAGTATTCACGAGCCTTCATGCATTGCCATCCATTCAACCTAACAGAAATTATTGGTGAAGGGTGTCCTTCGAGGATAAAGGAAAGGAACGAGCGCCTGTTGACAAGATCCAGCCTAACTGGAGTTCATGCCGATCCCGTTTAAAATCTCGAATTTCCGTTAACCTATCCACTGGCAAATCTGAAGCAGAAGTAATCAATGAGGATAGCGAGGCTTCTGACTTGTCTGATGTTAATGGCGCCCTAGATGCTTCCTCTTTGCAAATCAGAAAACCTTCTATTATCATAGCAAAAAAGGGCCGCAACCACCCTGAAGGAATGGGCTCCGTAGGATCAAGAGCACTACACATCAAGGCCTATGTCTCTTACTGGGAAGCAAATCCTGTTCAAGCATGATTAGATTCTGGAGCTGATATCACATTAATGTTGGAAGAATTCTATACTTCCCACCCTAACCTACCTGCTCTGAAGGCTGGTATGAGAATGAATCTATATCATTTAACGGGGAAGGCCAAAGTGCTGGGATATGTCAAAACCCTCTTATTCACTAAGACCCCAGAAGGCTCCCTCATTCAGTTTGACTTAGAAGCATACATTGTTCGTGGAATGCGCGTTCTGTTACTTTTAGGAGAGGACTTCCAGTCTCTGTACGAAATCGGGTTAGAAAGATTGGCTTTGGGCCATTCCTCTGTCCTCATAGGAAAGGAGCCTCGAAAAAGGATAGAAGCATCATCGGCCACTGTGGTGGATCTCCGGTTCGAAATAAGACAAGCCTTCCTCTCACAATCCTGGGTTTGATCCAAAACTCTACGCCGAATGAAAATCAAATCCAAGAATTCAAAGATAAATCTCAACTCCTATGTCGTTGCCTCTGAAGACTGTGTAATCCTGGCTGAATCGGTCAAAACTATAAAAGTGGACACCCCTTTTGGACTGCAAGAGGAATGGCTCATTGAAAAATTCCTCATAGGAACTGACTCAGCTGATGTTTTAGCTGCTCCTACCACCTTTATCCTCGCTTCAGACCCCTATCTATCTATAGCTAATCCTAGTCCCAGACCTTGGTGCATCAGAGCTGGTGACATCATAGGAAATCTGTTAGATCCCAATTCATTGGACCACCCTACTGAAAAACTTTTAGAACAATATGTTGCATCCACAGAGGGAATCAAATCTCTAATACAGATCGGCCTTGCTCAAGAAGGACTTAATAGGGAGCCTGTTGAGTTCAAAGAAGACAGACTAACTGAAGACAAATCTTGGGGACCTAAAACTACCACCCTTCCTGACAAATGGACAGAAGGTGACATCGCTCAGCTTGTCAACTTGGGCCTGGACATCCCTGCTGAAATCCGTCCTAAACTAGCAGACATTTTGCATAGAAATGTGAATGTGTTCGGAGTAAACGGTCAATTAGGAAGGGTAAATGCGAAGGTGAAAATACCCTTACAACCAGACACTGTGCCGATTTCAGTACCAATGTACGCAGCATCACCGGCGAAAAGAGAAGTGATAGGGAAGCAGGTCAACGCATGGTTCGAAGCAGGAGTAATTGAACTGTCTGTAAGCCCTTGGGGATTTCCAGTGGTGGTGGTTTACCATAATGGGAAACCCCATTTGGTTATCGACTATCGTAAACTCAATGCGAAAACCATTCCAGATGAATTCCCCATCCCTCGACAATCCGAAATCATCCAGGCTTTATCAGGATCCCAAGTTTTATCTTCATTCGACGCGCTGGCTGGATTCACGCAATTGGAAATGGATGAATCTGATAAGGAGAAAACTGCCTTTCACTGCCATCTCAGGCTATGGCAATTTAAGAGAATGCCCTTTGGTCTTCGGAATGGCCCCTCAATATTCCAATGAATAATGCAAATGGTGCTCACACCCTTTCTGTGGTTATTTGCTCTTGTCTATATCAATGACATAGTAATATTCTCCAAAAACTGGGACGACCACTTGAAACACTTGAATCAAGTTTTGAACGCCATCAGCAATGCTGGAATTATGTTATCGCCTGCGAAATGCTATATTGGATATTCTTCAATTCTCTTGCTTGGCCAAAAGGTTTCTAGATTAGGATTATCCACCCATGGCGAAAGGGTAGCCACCATAACTGAATTGGAACGTCTGCGTAACACCCCCGACCTTCAAAAGTTCTTAGGCATGGTCATTTATTTTTCGCAATACATTCCATTCTATTCCTTCATCGCTGCTCCCTTATTCGCACTCCTGCAGAAGGGTGTCAAGTGGCATTGGCTAGCCAAGCACAAAATCGCTTGGCAGCAAGCAAAAGATGCTCTAATCACTGCTCTGATCCTAGGACATCCTATTCAAAATTCACCATATCAACTGTATATGGATGCTTCAGACATAGCTATCGGATCTAGCCTACAACAAGTGCAACCCATCCAAATCCGTGATTTGAAAGGCACTCCCATTTACGATTGCCTTTTGAAAGCTTGGGAAGACAAAAAATCTCCCCCATCCTTGGTAACAACTCTTATCAAGGATTTCAAGGAATTTACCCCATCTACTTCATGGGGACCGACCTTTGAAGATACAATCGTTCAAGTGGAAAGGGTAATCGCTTACTGGAGCCGCTCTCTATGCCTAGCTGAGCGAAACTACAGTGCAATGGAACGTGAAGCCTTAGCTGCTAAGGAAGCCCTCATCAAATACCAACCATTTATCGAAGGCGAAAAATTATCCTAATCACTGATCACACTGCTCTGCAGTGGGCTCAAGTATATGAGAATGCAAACAGGAGATTAGCGGCATGGGGGGCAGTGTTTGCAGCATATCCTGGATTGAAAATAGTTCATAGACCCCGAAGAGTACACTCTAATGTGGACCCCCTTTCGCGTCTTCCAAGAATTCTGCTGCACACCTCTCCTGTCATTGATGTCTCAGATACCATAATCCAAGAAGAAGAGAAGTGCACCTTAGCTCAACTAGTGGAAGAAAGAACCAGACTCACTCTGGCTCCTAGAGTGGCCTTTTCTGTTTGGTGGTGGGAAGATGTAGTTGACAAATCGGCATTTCAAACAAAGACTAGGAGACAAAGATTATGGGAATCGGAAGAAGAAAGAAAGGAGAAAGCAGAACTTCCTGATAACAAGAGATAGTGGATGAGCTACCCTTCCCGCGCGAAGATCATTGGACTTATCCCTCTGGAATTAAAGCCCCTCCTACGGAATTAGAAGAAGATTGGAACTCAAGGTCCCACTTGCTAGTATCCATCAATCCCGAACTTATAAAGGATTTCATCAAGGGCTATGCTTCTGATCTGTTTTTCAAGAAATGATATGTAGAGGAAATTCCGAACCCCAATGTGGTTATAACTCCTTCTCATTTTCAAAGAGTTCCGATGGGTTACTCTATTACCTGGATGCTGATTGGAAGGCTCATCTTTGCATGCTGAGAGCCATGATCGACTTTGTATTGAAATGGATTCATGACTCCCTGCATGAAGGTGCTCACGAAGGTTATAAGAGGTTCACTGCCAGGCTACAAGAAATATTCTACTGGAAAACATTGCTCAAGGATGCAGAGAGGTTTGGCTCAACTTGTGATGTTTGCCAGAAGATTAAAGCCGATCACTGTAAAGGAGTAGGCCCTCTCCGCCCCGCCCACATACCTCATCGTCCTTTCGCTACTATATCCTTGGACCTGATTACTGGGTTACCTCCTTTGGGAGAAGAAAAGTTCACCACGGTATTAGTAATGGTGGATAAATTAACCAAATTTGCCATCATAATCCCTATGCATGACACTTTATCTCAGGAAGGATTCGCGAAACTTTTCATTGAAAGAATTGTAAACGTCTATGGATTCCCTCAATGCATCATATCAGACAGGGATAAAAGATGGGCCATGGACTTTTGGAAATCTGTGGTGTCATGCTATGGCAGCGCATTAGCCCTATCTTCCTCTCATCATCCTCAGATGGATGGCCAAACCGAAATCCTTAATGTGACTATTGAACAAATGCTATGCGCCTACATCGCCGACAACAGGTCCTCTTGGTCCGAATGGCTTAGTGTCCTTACCTTCACCTATAACTCTTCTGTTCATTCTTCTATGACTTACTCCCCCAATTTCTTACTGTATGGATATAATGCTCAAATTTCCATGGAACCCTTCGACATCAATTCAGACCCTGTATCTCGTCCGTTCCTGCCCAGTATGAAAGCCGAAAACTTTGTTCGAAGCCTAGACATCATATGAAAATCAGCTAGAGATGCTCTCATGCTAGCTCAAGAAAAACAAGCCAAAGCCTTCAATAAAGGGAAGAGACCGCCGGATGACATTCAAGAAGGAGATCTGGTCTTGATAAACCCGCATACACTAAAATTGGTCGACATATCCAGAACTGGCAAAAAACTAGTACAGAGAACCATAGGTCCATTCGAAGTCATGGAGAAAATCAATCCCATGGTATATTGACTTCGTCTGCCTGACTCCTTCCCTATGCATCCAGTTATCAATATTGCACTTAAAGAAATATCACCCATCTCCCACCGAGTTCAGTAGCCAAGTCACCCTTCCCAGTACTCGAGACTTCCTTGCTACGCCTGAATATGAAGTAGAAGCCATTTTAGGGCACAAACTTATGGGCAAAAAGAAAGGGAATCGAAGAATGTTCCTTGTGCGAAGGGCTGGATATGGCCCAACTGAAGACTCCTGGGTCTCGGAATATGACTTGAGAAATGCTCCAGAAATCAAAAGAGAGTATCTAGCTTCCTTGGAAAAGGTTTAATCCCTTAATTCTTTCAAAATTTACCCTGTTCCTCTCATAGTGTCAGAACTTCATTTACTTTACCTACAATGAACAACTTGATTAACGTAGAGATGCTCTTATTCCTTTTGTTTCATTTTCATTAATGTTGAAACTGCTAGTCAAGAATTCTTATCTAGTTAGAAATCTAATTACCTTCCTAAAAATATGGTCCATATTATGTAATTTAGTTAGTATTCTGCATTTCCCTTCTATTCTTATGCACTCTTCACTCTTTTCTGTTGTACGGTCTGCTAAGCTGCGCCTCATCATTGGCTAGTCGGCTGAACACATAAAGTATCGATAGGAATCAGTCGGAAGCTGCGTCCTACCGATTGCGCTCTGCCTGACCTACTATCGACTGAAGAATCAAAAGAGAAATCGATAATCGAGCTGCGCTTATGGGTTGCACCTGATACCTCGAATTCAACTCAGCCTCCTTTCTCGTAGACAGCTACTACTTGCCATGTCGCAATCCCGCTGGACCTTTTCCTCTCCTCGCCAGTATAGCTTCACTGGGTATGATAACCTCCCTATGGTTTCGGAAGCTATGCGCTTCTATTTGCCCCCTTTCCAGCTGGCTTCGCACAGGATCATTCACTCTAATTCAAGATATTGGGAGCTATGGTCACCCAACTCTTCTTGACTAACTTTCTTGCCAGGCTTGAAGGACACGTATGTCAATCTGGAAAAGGACATCCCGGAGGATCGGAGAAGGTGCGATGGCCACTTAGGATGGTTTGACCCAATGGTATCCCCCCAAAGTTTCGATCCCAAAAAACCTTGGCTTGGATTCATTCAATGGTCTTCCAATGTTCCACATGCTGAGTACGTTCCCTTACTCAAAGTATGGCAACATACCATTGCCCCAAACCATGGATTCTTCTGACCATCGTTCATACGGGACTTAAGGAACCGGGTTACTTCAGTAATAAAAAGATATGGAAGCTGGACCGATATAGCCTCCTCTCACCTGGCTCTATGGGCTAATCGCCCTCTATTCCCTACTCCGAAGGATATAGACCTTTTGAACGATATGATTTCTTTCAACACCGCAGTAGATTCTCTTTCAAGGATCCAGAGGGGCATCAAATACATGTCTGCCTGGTTCAGAATGGCTCATGCTCTCTCTGAACAAAACTTTTCCCCGTGGATTAATATCGAATGAGTCCCTCAAGCTGATGAAGCTCTAATGGGGGTGTGGATCAATGACTGCAGCGAAGAATATGGGTTATGGCTTCTCTTCCACAAGGTTCCGTGCTACATCGTCCACATCGTTAATGACTCTGAGAGGGATTTGGAATGTGTCTTCAATTGCCTACTGCATTATCAATCATTTACCACTTCTACCAATGTGGAACTCCTTGCCCTGCATGTCAACCCCATCGATCTGATGGTTAAAATGGAAAGTCAAGGCAAATCCATGCTAACCAACTGGCCAAATGATTTCACTATATGCCTGCCAGATCAGTACCCACTCCCATGATCTCTGACTGAATTCACTCCTCCCCCATAGGTCAAGGATTGGAAAATGGCCTATACTCAGACCCTAGAGCCAGCCTACTGTTGCTTCTGTTCCTGTTCAGCAAGCCTGATCTTATATTGAAGTCAATGGCTGAATCCAACCTCCTCGTGTAGCTGAAGTTCTTCAAGGGGTTAGATGGATAACTTGGGAGGAAGACACTACAGATGAAGGTGAAAGATGCTATATAAAAAAGGGGAGGAAGAACGAGGCATCAGGCAAGGTCTACTATGATCACGAGAAATGCAGGAGGCTTTACACTATGGAAGAACCTTGATTCCTTACAACTAGATGCTGACATGGACATATTTGGGCTGCCGCTCCGATCTTCCTTTCTTTGAAAGGACCAACTCGGGTCTAGTCACCAGGAAAGGATGGATTGGATTTATAAAACAGAAAGAGCTACAAATGCCACTAAAGGTCTAATTTTCCAACAACCAGACTACTCCTCTGTAACTTCGTCTGCTCCCCCTCTGCCTTCACTCCCCAGCCTTACAGCTCTTGAAGAATGAGAAGCGGAGACATCTAGGTCACATCCAATTGATTTTCGAGCAGATGTGATGAGACCCTCTCAACCTTTTCATTATGAAGGAATGGTTGCTCGCCATCGCTCCGATCTATGAGCCCGAGTGTGTTCCTAGTGGTGGAACCAGCTCCGGCCTAAGGCCGCTGACCATCACTTGCCTAATAAACCCCCCAGAGCTCCTGCCGCCATGCTAAGGAGAAGTCCTTCCCCTTACCCTCGTCGAGGTGCTCCCCATCCCGTTCCCCAATTAAGGAACTCTATACTCATCAAAGTCCTGTAAGGCTACCGCATAATGCCGCTCCCCTAGGCAATCACCCAGCGCATCCCGCTTCCATAATGATGTTCAAGGAGAACAAGCCATGGATGTGGATAAAGAGGACAAGCGAAGTGAGAGAAATGACTTGAGAAGCAAGGAGGGAAAGGAAGAGAGGAGAGACTGATCTGAAGGAACTGCTAGGGAACCAGCCCTACTCAAAACCATGAGGTCGTCATCCCTGTTGTCTCACTTGAGCTCCCCTGTTGATTCCCATGTAACTCGAGCTCCTTTACCGTTAGCTGCCTGCTTGAATGTCGAGCTCTCATACCTTCATCGAGAACAGATGCTAAGGAGTGATGATGAGGAAGAAGAAGGCGAAATTATGGACTATGAGGATAGCAACATGGCTCTAGCTCATTACGATCCATCTATGGCAACCCAGATTGATCTTCCGGGGACCCTTAGAGCTCCACCTATCAATGTTCTGTCTAGGATATCGGAAGGCAATCAGACCCGTTACCTATGCATTTGGAGTTTGGGAGCCTTCTTTACCTGGCATGATGTGATATCTTGGATCAACTCGCTACTCAGATTGTTGGGATGAAACGTCAAGTTAGAGCATGTTGTCCACTCATACAAGAAGGCACGCAAGTCTTTTGGTTAAAATTCTGTTCTCTACAATCTGCTTTATCTTTTCGTGGGTTAATTGCCTCAAGAGATACTGAAGACTCTAGAGACATTCATTGTGACTTTGTCCATGGGAACCTCTACAATGATACGAGCAGTCATTCTCGAGATGCTTGGTCCCCAGCATGGGGACTAGAAACTCAACAATCAGTAGCTGCTCCTTTCCGGATTCAAGGATTGAATTTATTACCCCTTGCCCAATGATTATCAATTGCTCCTGCTGCTCCATCCACTAGGAACCAACGTCGTCGTCTGGCCAAACATGCTGCCTCAGCTCCTAACTTGTCTTCATCATCGAATCTGCAATACTGCTCTCCGTCCTCTCCTCCTACTGCAGGTCCTTCAAATATTAGTTCTTCCCAACCTGCTGCTTGCCCCTCTCCTTCTTCCCCCTCTAAACAAGATGCTCCTCCAACCTCAGACCTTAACAAAGGTCACTTCAAATATCGTGGATATTGATCCAACTATAAGGGCAAAGCTCACACAGACGGGGGGGCGATGTGACGATGAGTGACCTATGATGTCTGCGCTATCTTGTTATACCTTGTGACAGTTAGCTTTCTTTATATTATTTACTCGTATTATTTTTGGAAGCCTATCCTATGTAACCTGGTACCTCTTAGGATAGACTAATTTTTCGAATAAACTACTATGACCTTGCTCTCCCGTTCGATCCCCTATGCACCCTCTTAGGCTGAGCATCCACTTCTGCTCCCCTGTCGAGGGTGACATGACTTCTCACCTAGAATCACAAGGTAAACCCACGGGTCCAGAATCTGTACCTGCTACTAGATCTCCAGACCTCGCTACCTCCTGCGGATAGGGTCCTGCGACCACGCTGTGTCACACAGAGGTGGCATGGGTTAATAAAAGATACCATGGGCATTGCACACTGCCCCCAATCATGCTCGCAACAGTACGACAAGCTCAAATTAACATGTCTGCACCTTTGTAGCATTATTCTGAGCATTTTTCACCTCTACAAACTTTTGAATTTTTTTGACTTGAAGATTTGGCTGCTCTTGGTGCTTAGTAATACAGATTACATAAGGTGCTGGATTAGAGCGATGCCTACCTTACTTCTGTTTGGGCTCACTTTCTATAGGTGTGGGCCAAATATGATATAACTGAGTTTGAAAATATAATCATGTACAAACAAAGTAACTCAGCCAAATAATGCAGCTACTTCGACATGTTCTGGGGCGCGGAAGTCCAGAACCAGAGCATAAATCAGTGAGATGAGCCTGATTCCTGAACATGGTAAATTTTAGAATATTTGACCTTTTTCTTAGCTCGGAGGCCACTCAATGAACACCACTGTACAAGGAAACTCATTAGGTCAGCGCAGACAGGTGATGAACTGGCCCTTTTGCATACATTCTTCCAAAGATTGGAAGGCATCTGGAGAGCTTGAAAAATAAGATAAAAATTTTAATCTGAGTAACATTTAAAGAGGATAGGGAGGGTGCATGAAGCGCGCTAGAAAAATCAAAAATCCACCCTGTTCTCCTCCCCACCCTGGAGCATTTGAAAGACATCTATGCAATTCACAGTTCTTGGTTCATATGCATATTGAGAGGGCCATGCGAAGCATGGTAGGAAAAAATAATGTGCTACTTGGACCTACCCAAATCAAGGACCAGATCAATTTCATACCCAAATGCGTGAAGCACGCCTCGAAAAAATGGACTGCTTTCAGCCCCTGCAGATTTCATCAAATCACAGCATGCTAGATGACCTTCACCTATACTTATAGACACTGCATGATTTATTTATTTCTTCCCTCCCTTCTTCGATTTAATTTATTTAATTTTATTTAATATTAGGTGAGCCCACACCTATAGAAAGTGAGCCTCTGTTTGTTTTTAAAGGAAGAAATTCAGAAATTCACAGAAATTCAAGAAAATGCATTTCCAGCTCTTGAGACTTCGAACAAGCCTTATTTTATGATAGTATACAGACATATAAACCCTCCCGGAAACAATACCCCCTCCAGCTGCTTGAAGAGGGCCAAAAATGGATAAAATTGGGCATCTCAACTGAAGGCATCCCCCTGCCACAACTTGAACTTTGAACATCGCTCCGGTGTCAACCTCCTTCTCTCCCTGCCAGGCTGACCTCGTAATCTCGATGCTGAGGATACAGCAGATCGGGAGAGCTTGTATTCTACTGCTACTTGGCCTGTCTTGACTGGGTAGTAGAGTCTGTTCAGAAACTCACCTTTGACATCTCTGTTACTGTCTTTGAAGTCCATAGGATGTCGCCCCATGTCCTCAAGTCCTCCATGACCCACAAAAGCCATGTTAGCCCTTATGTTGGGCCTTATGTGCTGGCACTGACTGGGCCCTGCTGTTGAGGCAGCTATCTTCACTTTCCAATCCCAGAAACTTCCAAGGAAGGTTGCTGTTCTTATCTTACATGATGTATGGGTGGTTAAATGGGTGTAGCTTGCATTGTTAGAGGCAGAAAAGAGCGTAGAGAGTTGAACAATGAATTTTTGAATTTCTGTGATTTCTTGAATTTCTTTTCTTTGAAATGAACAAAAGTCACGCGGACAAGAATTTCCGAAATGGCTGTAGATCATTTCTGCGAGATCATCCCAATCAAAAGAGCACTGCCTTACTGTCAAAGAAAGCGATGTTGCCGGCCAGGTCCCGAAATATGACAGTTGCTAAGGCTGATGATTTGTTTCGGAAGGGATGATAAAGCGAGCAGCCCACCCATGCGTTCCCTTTGTCCCTGGTACCCCATCCCATCCCAACACGAAGGCTGAGCTTTAGCAATGTCGACCATTGAATTCAAAGAAACTCCTCAAGTCCCCGTCGCTATTAAAGACGTGGACCATGCTCCAGCTTCTGGTCAAGCAAATGGAGCACAATCTACTTCTGCAACCACTGTGGAAGGTTTCGACCGTTGGATTAAGGACTTCCAGAAATATGAGTCTATCCTGGTAAAACGTAATTTCCTCACTCGAGCTTTTCTTCACTGAGCATGCCCTTTAGAATGAAATGGCTAAAGTCAATGCAGATACCAAATTCAAGGACGAGCTCGCTACCATCGAGAAATGTTGGTGTCAAAAATCTCACAGATCTCATCTACGAGCGCTCATGTTTGTTTGACTTAGGGTTCAAAGTCTTGAACGAGTCAGAAAGGACTGCAGCAATCTATGCCCTTCTCCAGCATTCTACACAGGACCAGGTTCGCTTTTTTGTGGCTGTCCTCCAACAAATGATTCGACTGAGGAACCCAAGGCTGCACCTGGTACGCTAAATTTTGATGCGAAAGAAACGTACCCTTATCGCCAGATTCTATAGTCGCTCCTGAACCCCAAATCAAACCCAAGCTTGGGAAGCTCAGCTTTCGTCCTCCCAGCTTGAATCTTCCCGACCATCTCGACTCGCCGGTCACTCCTACTCCTGTCACCGCAAGGGAATCTGCAATCGATGAGCAGAGTCATGAGAACCTGCTCGCCCAGGCCACGTTGAATGATATGGTCAACACACCCGTGTTACCCCTTTATCAGAAAGACAAGGACGCCGCCAAAGACCCCAAGGCGGGAAGCTCTACTGCTTCCCTTCCTGGGTTCTCTGGCATCAATCCATACACTCTCAACATGCTTGCCAATGCAGGGCTTTCTACTGAGGCCCAGCTTCTCGCTGCACAGCTAGTTATGAGTGGACTTGTACAACCCACCGGCCTTGCTTCGCAACCTTCGGCTAAGCCTAAGAAGTCTCAGTTACCTTCCAGCTGGCGAACTCCCACCAGTGCTCGTTACCCTGCAAGTGCTTTGAGAAGCAGTGGCTTACGTCCTAGTAGCAGCCTCAAGAGTGCTGGTTTGAAAAGCAGTGCACTCGCGGCGCCAGCCACTCCCGTCAGCGCATTGGAGACGCCTCGTGAAGAAGACTTTGTTCCCGAGATGTTGAATGACATCCCAGGCTGGTTAAGGGGCCTTCGTCTTCACAAATATACACAATGTTTCGAAGGCCTGTCCTGGCAAGAGATAGTAGTTCTCGATGACGCCACCTTGGAAAACAAAGGAGTAGCGGCCCTCGGTGCTCGAAGGCGTTTATTGAGGACCTTTGAACATGTCAGGAAGAGGATGGGGATGGAAGAACCTACTAGTGCTACCCCAACGACCAGCGCGATCCCGACTGGTGCAGCTCTCAACAGCACTCCAGAATATGATCACGTCCCTCACAGTGCACTACCCCGGTCGAAATTGTCGATCAATTCGCCCATTTTCACACCTACTTGGGATACCTCCAAGGTTCCCCAAAGTGCTTCCCCTGCTGTATCTGTTAACCCGATTCCGCCTACTACCAAAAGTGCCTCGACTACTACCACCGCCGAGTAGAGAATACGTCTCGTTATATTCTATTGAGGCATGAGGATATGTATACAGCCTTTTCTTTTATCTACTACTGTCAGTTGGGTGTGCTCTACAAACCTTTTTCATCACTGCGTGATGGAATCTACCAAATATAAATACATGAAACCCCATTTTGGCAGTATTCATAATAATAGAAAGTCTAAAGATTACAAGTCGAGAAAATAGCGGTGTTTTCGTTCCGGTATTTTTACCGCGATTGCTGGTACATCTGCGAAGCAAGTGGGGAAAATAACATAAGTACTGTACGAATGAAAGATGATATTGTATTTCAATCTGTCGAATCTCCGTAGCAGATATCAAATTCTGCCCAAATGGATGTGCAAGCACAGATACACCGAGTTCAACAAACCCTACAATTCGATCCGCTTCTTCCCAATATCTCGACGCTTCTTATACAAGTCAAAAGCAGGAGAGGCGCCCGCTGCTTGGAGTTCCAGGGCAATCTTCTCTGCACCTTCCATAACACGTAACAGGTTGCCGCCCGTCAGTCCAGCAAGTTCGTATTTGTTCCATCCCCGTCGGTACAGCTCAGCAATCTTGAAGTGGATCAATTAAGAGATTGCGATAAAACCATGGTAGTGGTGTGCTCACCAAAACAGGATATTTAGATACATCCTCCAGTCCGACAGGAACGTCCCCAATGCCATCGAAGTCACTACCTAGGCCGACACTGAGCATCACAGGATTAGGGACCGTCAGGACGTTAGATGAAGACATTTTACGCACTGCTCCTTGCCGGATACTTGTGCTATATGGTCAACGTGATCAGCAACAGCTTCGACTGTTGCCTTTCCAGGGGCAGCAACAAAGAAAGGCGCAAAATTGACCTGCAGTAAGATAAGCCATGTTAATGGCTACAAAAGATGAAATATGAAGGCCAATTACCATCACCACTGCATCCGTCTTGTTTTCCCCATGTCCGATGAGTCGTAAAATATTGTCGGGAACATTTCTGGGAACATCATGGACAGCCCGAGCAGATGAATGAGACCAAATGACTGGTGCCTTCGAATGCGCGATACCCTGTTTTGCAGTTGCATCAGAGGTATGTGAAAGATCGACAAGGACGCCCAAGCGGTTCATCTCATCAATCAACACTTCTCCAAGAGGGCTACAATCATGGAACTTCCTCAGATATAAACCAGAATGAGATGTAAGAAAGGATGCAACTACCTCAAGCCACCATGTAGTGGAATAATACCAGAATTGAGCCCGCAGGAGTCCGCGAAGGCATTGTGGCATGTGTGAGTGAGTGTGACGTATCGAACGCCAAGGTTATAGTACTGTCGTAGGACAGCAATCGAATTGCCTAGTTGATGACCTCTGCAATGGACACGATGAGGATCCACATTGCATCAGGAGATATGCACATACCCTTCCACGCCGAGGAGACTGGCAATCTTTCCTTCTGCTACGGCAGTTTTAACATCTTCCGAAGTCAGAGCGAGGGCAAATGTCTAGTAAAAGGAAATGAATTGCTTCCATTACAAAGTAAGAGAAGCAACTGTACGTTGGGATATTTAGCGATCAGGAGCTTCGAGACATCGATTTGTTCCAGTGTATCGCTAGAAGATATTCATGCTTAGGAAGACCCGCACAGGAACTTAATTTCTCAAAGGGCACGAACCGAACTTTCCAAGTTGCTCCTAGAAAATCCCAGCCCGCGGCTGCAGGGTCTGGACAGGAAACATAAGTGGACCTAATGTGCAGGATAGTATGTCAGCATATGCATTTCATGGCTGCACGGCTGATTCGACTAACCAGAAGAAACCGCCGACTTTGCCTTTCCTCAATCGAGGTATATCGACATGTCCAGGCATCTCCGACTCGAGGTCAACCGCAGAGGCATTGTTGCTGTACGAGCCACGGACGAGGATAGGAAGGTCTACAAAAAGAGATCGGAAAAAAAAAAAGATTAGATGATACAAATGCAAACCAATGTGTCCATCCTGTGAGAGCCGAGATAAGAACTAGACAATAACTCAAGCACGATATGCAACGCACAATGACTGGGGCTTTGTCGAGGATGGCCAACGCAGCTAAGTGAGGGTCTTTCGGCAATTTGCCTAACCAGGGGGCGAACGCATCCCCGAACAGGCTCTCAAACCCAACCAGGAGGATAATGGCAGCAACGAAGAGCACAGTCAGAGAACCCCACACGGTAGCCCGGACCTTTGGGTTTGACTTGGTGGCTGTCTGGATATCGGTGTGTTCTTGGTTGCCGTCATTGGCAAGGAGAGGCGAATTCTCAGTAGGGTGGCCATTGGAGGACATGACGGAGCATGAAGGAAGAGATAGTTCGCCTAATGTGCAGAGCACGACGCAGAGGGTCTGTCGCTGCGGGAACTACCAGCGTCCGCATGTCTGCATCACCAATTCTTGTCGGTTAAACGTCATCGGTGGGAAGGAAGACTCAATAAAAACTTAGAATTGCGACATGTTTTCAAATTTTAACTGCAGTACCGTTTTCGGCTCGTTTTAAAATCTTTGTCAGTTTGAAGAAAATAAATGTGCTAAAATACATGCGTCCAAGAACATCCGTAACGTGGACGAAACAAAGGGTACTAAATATATGAATGCAGACACAGCGAGAGGTACTAATAAGAGTGTAGACGACATCAGTACTTATCCGACGATGTTCTACTTTTCCAAAGGCTAAAAACCAGCATGAATTGGTTTAAGCCTTGACCTTTCCAATCACAGCGTCAGGGGCATATCGTGGAATGACTTTAGGGTCGTGTAGCATGTTAAATTCTTCTGTAGCGTCACGGCCAGCGTATAAGAGAATGGCTTTCTCGCCTCCGGGGTGATCAGGGAGGAACTAGAGATGTCATTTAGATAGCAGTGTTCATCTCAACGCAAAAAGACTCACACTTGTGACATCGAGGACTTGACCATCAATAATAACCCAGATATCGTCTTTCTTGTTGTGCTTGGCAACTTCAGCTGCGGTGTACTCTCCTGAAGCGGCTTTGCCGGGGGCAGCAGCTGGTGCCGATGTAGGGGCAGTCGCAGGGGTGGGTGACGGAGTTGACAGTTGGCCAACGAGGGCACCCAATCGTCCACCAGCCTTTTGTACAGCAGCAGACGTTGTTTGCAATAGATAAGCAGCAGCAGAGTCGCCTGATACACGACCAAAGACGACGCAGCCAAGCAATGATGATCCACCAAGACGGTTAGCACCATGGACACCACCAGCAACCTCACCAGCAGCAAACAGACCAGGAATTGGCTTGCCGCTCTTGTCAATGACGCGGGACTCTGCGTCAATCTCAAGACCACCCATAGTGTAATGAAGTACAGGAGTCATGATAGCAACATTGAAGATGTCGTCGAATTTCCATTCACCTTGGAAGAACTATTCAAAATAGTCAGGAGGAAGTCTATAATGCGTACAGCGACGTGCGACACACCTTCTTGCCGAAAGGATCTTTCTTAGTGCGTACACTTTGATTGTAGTCCTCAAAAGTCTTCTTGAGAACTTCTGGCGCAAGTCCAAATTCTTTGGCCAAGGCCTCACCACTTTCGAAGCGCTTCATCAGGCCACGGCCGACATAGTGCTTGCAATGCCATTCGATTTCTTTGGAAGCCGGACCGTTGAGGACGAGGCGAATGGGATACTACAAATCAAACCTTAGTTTGACCCGACAGCTCCGATGGCTTCATGAAAACGAACCTTGCCATTCTCCCAGATCTTACCCGTCACATAATCACGGTGCTGCAGTTCATCGACGAAACGCTTGCCAGTGCTGTCGAGGAGAAGACCACCAACGCCGCGAAGAGCCTCTGCAGCCAAGAATTTCACCTTGGCGTCTGGTTCCTTGGGGTCAACCAGACCGGTAGGATGAACTTGAACCTTCTCGAGGTCGATAGCATTGGCACCAACGGCAATGGCGATCTTCTGGCCATCACCAGTGCAGTGTTCACCATTGGTGGTGGGCAAGTTCCAATATTCAGGACGATATTTCTTCAGAAGTGAGTTCTCAGTGAAATCAGCGGCATATCCACCAGTGGCGAGGATGACCGGGCCGTAAGCGGTTTCTGTCTTTCCTGAATGTTGATACTCGACACCAACAACAGCACCGGATTCATCTTTGAGGAGCTTGGAAACTCGGGCCTTCTTCAAAATCCTAACACGTTCAGGGTTCTAACAGCGAGATCCTCCAGGCGTTCCAGTTGAGCGTAAGTCATGACCTGGACAGAATTGGACAGCATTAGAGTAGGAAGCAAGTATTAAAAGATTGTGCGTACCATTCCTGGAAATTGAGCATCTCCACGGTGAGTACGGGGTTGACTGTGGCCACCGAGTCGAGAAACCTTGGAGAGGTCGAGGGAAAACTTGGTCTGGAGCCAGTCAACGGCATCGCCAGAACGCCCAGTGAGAACGCGGATGAGATCGTCACGAGCAAGTTCACGGGCCTAATAATAGTTTAGGGCACACACGGGGTAAAGCGATAGGCAAAGAACATACGGATTTCTTGGTATCGTCAAAGAAGATCTTGGGAGAGTCAGGAATGCCTAATTCTCTCTGAGCTTCAGTACCAGCACCATTGATACCGGATGTGGCTTTGGTAGAGTTACCACCCATAAAACTGGAAAAAAGGCCGTATGAATACTGGGCCTGCGATATAGAGCATGCGCAAAAGCTTACCCTTGCTTGTCGAGAAGTAAGACATTAGCGCCACGCTCGAGGAGAGTATGCGCAGCAGAGAGACCGGCAAGACCGCCTCCGACAACGATAACCTGGGCCATTTCTAATTGTGCAGCGATTTGTGAGGTGGTGATGGTAGGGAGTGAAGGGGCAGGGTACGGATAACTGGAACTCTTATAGCCTTCGCATCACGGGGTAATTAGTCCCGGGTGCGGACACATGTGATTCCGCTCATACTGGCAAGTCGCCGGCTCAGTGAGCCAATGGCTCTTGCGTTTTTACTACGCTCCTTTTATGAGCCCACATATTTAAGCTCCTTGCAATGTTTTTACTCCACATCAAAGTAAAGACAATAGTATCACATCGGAGTAAGAGTGGCAATTCCAAAGGAAAGGCCTGCGGCGTTAGCAAAGTCTACCCACCCGAGTTTACCACTGAGGGTAACCCCACTGAAGACCGGAATGAGCTTGTCAATGATTATGGTCGAACGGACTAGGCCTGGGTCGATTATTCTGGTTCACTAAATATCACGCGGGAAAGTCAGGAACTTTCAGCTGCTGAAGTTAATATTTGTCGAATTACAGCTCGATCTATGACAAACTTATACGCGCTGCATACTCATTCTACAGACTCTCGAAAGCATCTTTGATCACGTTGCAGCAGCGTTCGACACCCTCTGTCATCGAAATGTCTAAACTCTCCAATAGCGTCAGGTCTTTTATCTTACTCGTCGGCTTGCCGTGCTCCACGTCTCCATCCTCGAAGAGGTCCTTGTGTGCTTCGACGTATGCTGGATAAACTACATCGTCCCAGTAACCAGGAGGATCGCGCCATAGCGAACCCTCTGGGTCAGATTGGACTCCACGAGACGGTATCCGAACGCATCACCGCAATTTTATTCACCGAAAGATACGCAATGAACGGAATAAATAACCGACGGCGTGGGGAGGGAAATATGAATTGCAGGTAGGGGATGAAAACAGTTAGTTCGGGATAATATAAGGGAGACAGCAATGCAGTTTAATGCTATATCTTACCAGCTGTATGATAACCGTGCCTCTCGTGTCGACGTTTCTTAAGCACGTCATAAGGGACCCGCAACATTATCCGGACATCTAATTGGTCGATCACGTCCTGTAATTTATTGAATTAATACGAAGAAGCGAAAACTTGTACGGGTTGAAGACATACCTGATTCCAATACAGTAAAAAGCCGTCTACCAGGCCCCAAATGATACGTTCGTTGAGTGCGTCTTCCTTCTCTGCCTTGATGTGTTTGAATTCGTTGATCCACTTGGCGCGAACTTGAGGATCGATCTTAATTTCTTTCTGTTCATTGAGATGGTCGTGACTGCGGTGGTCAGGAGGAATTTGGCCCGTCTCTTTGACATTCTGAAGGAACTTGACGAGACGGTGCCAAGTTATTGCGCCAGCAGGTGCATCCCAGTCTTGAACATTGTGTATCGGATGGAGGGGGACAAGCTCCTGGGGCTGAAAGGAGTGAGGAGGGCGATTAAAAGGACGGATGGTGGCTACACACCGGGGCAAAATCCTGCATGACATTGTCAGAATTGTGAGGCAGGAAGGGCAGCTTTACTTACGTCCTGATGGATGATAACACTATCAGGCAGGATGCTCCTGAGATGCTTTGCAAGAGTGGTCTTGCCCGAGCAAGTTGCACCGCTGAACGGGTCTCTTGTCAATGGCTGTCTGGGAGAGCGAAAGAGGGCTCACCCGACACCGATCAAGATGACCTTTGTCTTCATGATTGTGGTGGATAACTTGCAAGATAGATGAGTCACGTGTCATGCGTCATGGTCTCTGCGTCATTGCAGCTCCTCTGATTTATTAATATATATAAATGAGGCCCTCCAATGCTGCAACATGTCAAACCATGCTTCGTTCATCTCTCCTCCGTCTCAAGCCTGCTATCTGTCTTCCCGTAAGCAAGCGTCTCTCTTACTTGTCCGTCCCATTGTTCATCTTCAAGTAGCCCACACGTCCCTATGCTACCGTCCCCCCCCCACCCAGCAAACCCAAACAACAGTCAGACAATACCATCGTCTATGTTGCTCTCGGCATAGCAGCGGCAGGGGGCGCCTATTACTACTTCAGAGAGTCCGATGAGGCTCGCGACCTCAAGGAAAAGGCCAAAAAGGACGAAGAAGAGGCGAAACGCAAAGGCCAAGAAGCCGTCGTTGCTACAAAAGCCCGTGCCAATGATACCTACCGTCAAGGACAGGCTACATATGAGAGTACTAAGGTGTGCCTTTTGCTGTTGCTCATCCTTCTTCGTACTCATGTTTTCCTTAGCAAGAGAGTAAGGAGCTCTTGGACAAGGGAATCCGCGCTACAGAAGCACGCGGCCGAAGCATTGGCGAGGACCTCGAGGCCAAGCTAGATTCAGCAAAGAACTCTACTATCAGCGGACTAACACGTGCCCGAGATTCAACAGAACAACTCTACTCTGAAGCCCGCTCCACTGCGGAGCGGAAGGCGAAGGAAGCTAGAGAGGAGGCCGAAAAGAAGGCTGAAGAGACCAAGGCTAGTTGGTCTAGCTGGTTCAGCTGGGGAAGTTCCAAGGCCAAAGGAGGAGCAAGTAAGGTCGAGATTGAGGCCGATCGTTTCAGAAGAGAAACTGCCCAAAAGACTGCTGACGTTGCGGATGAAACCAAGGAACGGGCTCAAAAGCACGCGTAATAATTAATTTATGCCTAGCTATTATCACAAGTCATAATATTTGTTGTAAGTCCTGCGATATTACAAGCCTCAACAACGAAGAGATAGAACCACCAAGCACACCTATAACAGTCACCTCGAACTGGTCTAAACAACTTTTGGTTGCAGGTAACCAGGCCGTCAACGCGTCAACTTGAGCATAGGAAGTTGCGGATTTATGGTGCGATCTTCTTTGAAAGAGCCATTGCAAGGTCCTCCCTCTGTCCCTGGTAATTGAGGACATAAATCGTCCGGAACGACGGGAATAAGGTTGGCGTCACACGACTTTGTTAAATTTCTCTAGCCAAGCGCTGACATTGCAGAGCTTGTCATAATGTCGTTGGCAGTAAAAAAAACCATATTGTGTATTGTGGTCGAAAGACATGACCCAGTATACTACTGGAACGCTCATGACATGGTAGTCGGTTGGTCCGTTGAATGTCCTGTGGATGACGTGGGTCACGCTTTCAAGTTCGATATTTTCCGATGGCCGAGGGTCTAATAGTACGTTCGCAGGGACCTACCCCAGGTTACTGAGGAATGTGACGATATCCTGGCATTCGTGCCAAATTCCTGCAGTGCTTCGCATTTGTGAGAGTCGTCGTTGAAGATGATAAAATATTAAACAAGCAAGAAGAAATCTTTCATTATTGTCTTTCCCACGGTAAACACAGCATCTGTTCCAAGGTATAAATTATAATCTTGACGTTGCTGTAGATCACGGCAGAAAGCGCTCAGACTGCTATTCCTCAAAGAAATACCAAGCATGCATTTTGTCGTGCGCTGAATGTGCCGATATCCTTCTCCGTTTAAGATTCTCCTGCGGCGTATGCCTCTACTCTACGTTGACTTGATACCCCATCAGCATCAGTCGCTGCTTGAGCGTGTGTACGACAGGAAACTGCCAGCCAAGCATCACGGAAAATATGCCACACTCGTCAAGTTGACCGTCACTTTACTCCTTATTAAGAGCGAGGGCGTGAGGAGATACCAGATTGCGCCCTTTACAAAGATTCGCCTTCATTCTCTCGTAAGAGGCCTGGAATCCTATACATAGTGCCGTTTTAGTGCACTGCATAGGATCTCTGCTTCTAAGGCTTCAAGTCTTCTATTACTGGAGTTGAACTTAGACTCAGCTGTGCTCCCTGTCCTCACTACCAGCTCTTAGACTGCTCTCCACTCTCGACCATGCCAAAGTTTTCAGCCCTCCGTCGGCGGTCAATTCGGGGTGACCCAGAGAGGGATGATCCGCTAAGCAGAGCTATAGCCCCACCCGAGAATGAGTCCCAAGAGGAATATGCAGCCCGGCTTGCTACAGAAGAAGAGGCACAAAAATGTTCTGACGCTATTGATGAAGAAATAAACCGCCAGAGGCTGGAAAACAAAAGGGCGCCCAAGAGTATTCGTGTGTTACTGTTGGGTAAGTGACCTTGAATATGGCCTGATAGTAGTCTATCAGTATGTAATAAAGCTAACTTGTAAAATAACAGGCCAAAGTGAATCGGGTACGATACTCTCCGCGTATCTGAGGACACGGGTCTGGTACTGATCTTAAAATGCTCAGGAAAATCGACTACACTCAAGAGTACGTTAACTTTCCACATGCAGACAATCACAAGAATGAATTAAATTGCATCAGATTTTCAGTTGATTGATTCTTCAAAGGTATGCCGTTTTGTCTTTCTCACCATGAGGTTACTGAACATTGCAATTATCTGCATGTATCGATTAGGCTTTCCGCCATGAGCGTGCATCATGGCGAGCAGTTATTCAACTCAACATTGTGCGCTCCATTAGGCTAATCCTCGACCTCATCACTGAGGCCCATGCCCATGCCAGTGGCGATGCCTCACCAGCCCAGATCTCAACAGGTTTTCCTCGTCTTTTGACGGAGTCCGCCGACTCACCGCCAATACAAACACAATCCAAGGTCACCCCCGATCTCCTGAAATTGAGGATGCGGCTTCTTCCACTGCAGCAAGTCGAAGAATCTCTGCTGCGTAAAATGACACCCGCTGGTTCTGCCGAATTCGAAGCAACTCATCTATCGCCTATGACAAACCGTCCTTACAAAGGCCGGTCAGGGAAATTCAAGGAAGTAGCAATCAATTCCACAGCGCAATGGAAAGGAGCATTTGGGAGGCTGATTGCAACTGCTCGTGCAAGTATGGATAGTGCTGCAGATATTGACTTCGAGGATCCGAATGATCCGGGTGTTATCCTGAATGCGTGCGCTGAGGACATCAGCAAACTCTGGAACGATCCGACTGTAAAGTCGCTCTTGAAAGCTCACAGAATTCGATTGGAGAGCATGTCTGGATTGTATGTTAAGTTGACTCGATATGCGCCCTTTACCAGCAGCTAACAATAACCAGCTTCCTGGATTCAATAAACCGTGTGACAGGTCTGCGATATATCCCAACAGATGGTCAGCGCTTCTCAAATTCGGCCAAATAATTGACAGATGGATCTTCAGATGATATTCTGCGAGCACGACTCAAAACACTAGGTGTTTCAGAGCATCGGTTTACTCTGAAGTCTGCGGGTGAGCAGAAGAATATGCATAGGTGAACTCTCGTTCAGGACAAAATAACTAGGGAGTATGGTCAGCCATGATTGGCGAGTATACGACGTAGGGGTGCACGATCTTTGGTGTGTATATCCTATGCCTTACAGTTTATTCTTCCTGCTCATGCTTCACTTAGCGAGGTTAGCATGACCAGTCCATCTGTATGACTATCGCTCTCGTGGGCTGATTTCGCGTTCTCGAACGATAGCGGCATGGGCCCCTTATTTTGACGATCTAGACGCCATTATCTTCCTTGCCCCGCTGTCTGGATTTGATGAGGTATGCCTATTTGCGTTTTGGAACCTTTGCCATAGAAGAATGTGTAATAATGGCATTGAAGGTCTTGGTAGAAGATCCTTCCGTGAACAAGCTGGTGAGCTCCATCTTGTGTTAGCTTAATGAGTACTTACTTTCTCTCTATAGGAAGACTCTATTCTCCTTTGGAAACATGTTGTATCCAATCCTCTCCTGAAGAATACCCAAATTGTTCTATTTTTGAACAAGATAGATTTGTTTAGAGGTAAAGTTCAATGACACGATTTTCTATCAATTGTTAGATGACCATTATTTATAGCTAAACTTGAAGCCGGGATTCGGTTTAGCGAATTTGTGGTCTCCTACGGAGCAAGATCAAATGACTACGAGTCAACGTCAAATTGTACGTCGAATTTGTTCTCTATCTGGAAAAGCATACATGTTAAACGTTGATACTCTTTTTAGACATCCGGAAGAAATTTGGTAAGTTGGGGATGAAATAGCACACATTCATTTAATTAACGACTAATGGGCTCTAGGCATGCTTCTGAAGCAGCACTCTCCTGTCCCACGTATATACTACAGTCATCTAACGTCAATGACCGTACGTCTCATGTTGTATCAACTTACTAAACAATCTTACCTGATGTCTCCTGAAAATATAGGACTCCAAGTCTACTCAACATATTCTCGTGAACGGTAAAACCCTTATGCTCTTTAATTTGAGGAAATAATTGCTCATTATTTTTTCAGTCAAGGATATGGTGATACGGGAAATGCTGCAAAAAAGCAGTCTAGTATGAAGAGTTCTATCCCTTGTATATTATTCAACGAGTGGCTGTACCCTCCCTACATTCTGGCATTGCCCTCTTATATACACGGCTGTACTTACAAGTTAGTATGTCACTATTTGATACCATTAGTAATGGCAAGACAAGAAAGTTGAAGCGTGTACTTTCAAGTTCAAGTTTGGTACTAAGTACTTATACTTATATAAGCAGTACTTACAAATTGAAGTTACAATAGCCATCAGCTTAATGAATACGGCAGATATCGGTCCTGTTCTGCTTCGGCAGGTGTCTCGGAGTAGGTAGAAAAGAAGTCCTTATAACATGTCTACCAGGTACTTATGTACCTTGAACTTCTTTCTCTTACATATGGTCGAGGAAAACTTTGAATTGAACTTTCAATTCTTATGTTCGCCTTACATAATGCGGTCGGCCTAATCAGTATTCACTCAGGCTGCTGCGCATCCTTGAAGCTCCTTTGGCTTTAGCACTAGTCATGCCTGACTTTCTGGCCAATTTCAATTGCTTGGACGAACTCACGCAAATCATTTACCAGAGCATCTACAAATTCGTGATCCTCTCCACTGTCTCTGATTCTGCGTGGAACATTTATGTTGGTCTCAGTGGCTCGCAGGGAAGATGGTGGCACGGAGCCTGGACAAAAGACGACATCTATCGCATCTTTGTCCGTTCCTGTTCATTAATATGACATGATATTCATTACTCTCTCGAGTGCGCAGGGCCCTAAAGTGTCGGATATGCTGCTAGAAGCTGCTGCAGAGAAGATGGCAGACGCTTTCATACAAGGTGAAATGTGTATAAGTGATTGGAGCACTGAAAAGGACAGGAAGATTAAGGTATCTTGTGAAATCACCGTCGTCTTTTATATAAATGCCATTGTGCTTCGTTCTTCAGCTTACGCTTGGCCCTGCAGCCAAGAGACCCATGCATGTCAATCTACTCGAAATGTCCCCAGAGGACGCTGCTGCACATGCAACTAGTGTCTTTATCGATGTCTGTAAACCAATCTTCTCTTGACTCTACCTCATGTTCTTCTTCAGATAGCTTTACAAGCCCAATCACGAAAATGTCGACTATACCCTTCTTCTACGGACTACTCGTCGACCTTCCAAACATCGCGTGTAACCTTGCTGCCGAAACGAAAGGAGCCAGGTATGTTGCTGAATCTCCTTCATAAGCTTAGTCCACCTTCCATGATTTTTCCAGAGTTAGGACTAGATGATGCGGACTTCAGCAAAGAGACGAAGGCTAAGGCCTCTGTTTTCACCATACCCGAATCTAGCATTAGCACCGATGTACAAGCTGCCCGGGATGAAATAAATTCGCTCAAGTCTCAATTGGAAAATGTGAAACGGAAAGGCACCCCCGCCAAAGGTAGCTTTCGATGCATTTCACATTTTCTGGTCACTGATGGCAATTTCTCCCCTGACAGGGCCTGTCGCTCCTCCTATTGCCCGACCTCACAAAGGAGCTTCCCTCGCGAACCCTAACAAAAAGGCTCGAAAATATCAGGCGATTGAATTTGAGAGTGACGATGAGTAACGTGCAATGCTATCACGAAAAATATTGCGTCTGTGAGTAGGAGATACCCATCAGAAAATGAAAATTTGTCGCCCACGAGCATTGTTCTGTTCCTTTGGCTTCATTTTTATAGATGCACCAAGTTCAGCGAGCTTTGACAAAATTGTGCAGCGCACAAGAAACTATTACCTAAATTTGGGGGATTGATCAAAGGATTCGTACTTATCCCTTAGCGGCGAAAGTGTCAATACCCGACTCTATCTTTCTCAGTAAATACAATCCGTGCCAGTTGCCTCCTTTCGACTGCCAGGATCTGCGTGAAATCTGAGTTCCCTGCTGAGGGGTAAAAGTAGAATATGTAATGCAGAAGTCGAGATACTAAACTAAGAAGAATGGAAGGAAGTAATAAAATCTTAGCATGCTGCATAGTTTGAGGCCGTGGAAAAACTCAGACCGACATTGGTGGGCGGGAGTCATGCTAATGTTCATGATCATTGATCAATGTTCATTAACGTTCATTTCGAACTAGTAGTAGTATTAGCATTGAAGTTCTATCACACACGTGACATATAGTCTTTTCTCTCCATTTGGCTTCGGAGTCTGATTCAGAAATCAGCGCGTCATTGCATCATCTTGCTCAGCGGTCACGCCAACTGCTTCTTTCAGTGATGAACATCACCACTGGGTGGACTATGTTCAAGTTGGTGCCTTTGAAGTTATACCATCGTCATGAATACATCATCGTCGCACAAAATTTTGGAACCTCTTTCTCCGCCTGTCGATTATGGATCTACGCAACAGGAGATTACGAGTTCCAATTCGGTTTCTCGCAGACATAGCACACTACAGCGGGGTTTATCAGCGCGTCAAGTTCAGATGATTGCCATCGCCGGAACGATAGGAACAGGCCTCTTCCTTGGAACAGGTCGCTCTCTTGCTCAAGGGGGTCCTGCGAGCATGCTCATCTGCTACAGCATCGTTGGGTTCATAGTTTACATTACCCTTCTACTACTGGGTGAAATGGCCACTCAGTATCCAGTTGCAGGATCTTTCAATGCCTACGCTACTCGATTCTTTTCTCCGGCATATGGGTTTGCATTGGCATGGAACTATTGGTTCAACGACGCTGTTTCTGTTGCTTCCGATCTCACTGCCGCCCAGCTTGTCCTCCAGTTCTGGTCGGTAAAGCATCCCTGGATAGTCAGTATCGTCTTTTGGGTTTTCCTTGTGGGCGTAAATTCATTACAAGTGAGGGGTTATGGCGAATTAGGTATGGTTTCTATGAAGCTCTAGCTGGTTACTAAATGTTAATGGGTTCTCCAGAATATTGGCTATCTTCTCTCAAGGTCGTTACTGTTGTTGCCTTCATAGTTGCTGGGCTCCTTGTGGATGTTGGTGTAAATTCCGAGCATCGCTTCATTGGTTTCAATAACTGGAGAATTCCTGGTGCACCCTTCGTTGGAGGGTTTGGTGGATTTGCTAGAGTTTTCGTAACGGCAAGCTTCGCATGTATGTTGTCAGCTGAGATTTCGACATGCGTGCTGACTTCCTGATGGACTATCAGTTGGAGGGACAGAAAGCCTTGGTATAACCGCAGGCGAGACCAAGAATCCTTCCAAGAACATGCCCAGGGTCGTCAATCTCGTCTTTTGGAGGTGCAGTTCCATAGCAATGAAACTCTGATTAAGACTGATCAATGCACAGAATTATGATTTTTTATATACTAACCGTTTTTATGATTGGACTCAATGGTAGCCAACTCTTTTTCTCAAGGATCCAGTACAATTGACGTCTTCACAGTACCTTGGGATTATCCCAATCTATCCAATAGAAGCACGGCGACATCGCCTTTTACAATTGTTTTCGTTGCGGCTGGATCGTGTAAATTTTGATTTGGTGCATCTCTTGGAAACTAATTCACCAATGCTTTTCTAGCCACGGCTGCTTCCTTCATGAACACAGTGATTCTCACTTCTGTTTTATCCGCAGGGAATCATGCCTTATTTGCCGGAACGAGAGTTCTTTATGGTGAGGGCATTTTGAGCCGCATTCCGCTACGGATCTGAATTGCTGCTTGAAAGGCCTTTCCGTGACCAATCCTCCTCAAGCACCGAAAATATTCTCTTGGACTTCTACCTCTGGCACTCCGATTCCAGCTCTTCTTATGACCAGTAGCATCAGCGGTCTTTGCTTTCTCAGTAGTTTCATAGGAAGCGGGGAGCTATGGGGCTGGCTTCAAAACATTGTTGGTGTTTCTAACCAAGTATGTTTCTTACTCAGTATCATAAGATTCTCCTCATGTAGTTTTCAGATCGCCTGGCTCTCCATAGGTCTGTCCAGCTGGAGGTTTCGAAAAGCTTGGCTCAAGCAAGGCCGCTCCATACAAGAATTGAAATTTCGAGCTTCATGGACCTGGCCCTGGGGTCCACATTTTGTGGTTAGTAGCCAAAGTTGTATTCTTGTCAGGTTCATTTTTAATAGGGGACTAGGTGGTATCAGTCACTTTTCTCATCTTAGGTAAGTAAACATGGTCCTACCACTAGTCCTCAGGCTCAAAAGAGAAAAAAGTCCAAGGATGGTCATCGCTGTTTCCAGCATTTTCTGTCGTTGACTTCGTTTCATTTTACATCGAGCTTCCGATCATGGCCATCATGTTTTCAGCTTGGATAATCTTCAGAAGGTCAAGGTCTCAATTTGAGATACAAGCAAATTCGATCTCCAGCGAGATTCAACAATCAGGATCTCAAAGCAGAGTCACTAACGCCAAGAAGATACCTCGTTTGCATGACCTCGTAGATATTTCTACAGTTAATCTGTATCAAGACGAATACGTCGAGTCTGTGGCTACAGTCGATGTTGAGGATGTAATGAAGAAAAGAATAGATGGGAAATTGGGTATTCTTTGGAGAATATACTATTTCTTAGTATAATTGCAGTCTTTTTCTTACTACAAAGATGGGAAGCACAGGAAAGCAATCTGCTCCGCATACATAGTGGCTGTGCCCGAGCTGTGCATACACTTCCACTCACCGTCCATTAATATGTCAATTTGACAAACCCTGTTCCAAGGGCCAACATCAATGACGACCATTGACCACGACCTTCCTTACGCAAATGTCCCAGAGTCAGCCATCGCGCATCGTTTTCCGCAACCTTCGCAGTTTATTTCTAAAGACCGTAACTCGAGCCAAAGCATAAGTGGCCATGGGAGCGTCACCAGCCGCCGAAAGTCGAGGTCTAGTCGGGATATAGGGAGCTCATTTCATGCAGAGGTAGAGCGAGGACTTGAAAAACTTCAGGCACAGTTGCAGCAAGAGAAACGTCGTTCAGAAATTGCAGAGAAGCGTGCAGAAGACGCTGAAAGAAAACTTGACGAACTGACTGCCCATCTGAAGGTCATCAACGATGCTAGACTTGAGGCATTGCGAGAAGCAGGTAGAGCTAATGAGGAACTCAAGTTAGTTTTGGAACCTCCTACCGGTGCTTGAATTCTGATGTCTTCAGACTCTATCGCATCCAGCTCGACACTGCGCAGAGGGAGATATACAGAGCACAAGACGTCATCGGCATTGTTGATAAACAGAGACTCGTTGCTGAGAAAGACGCTGCAAAGAGTAGAACAAGAGCACGCGAATTGAATGAAAGACTGTTAATGGAATCTGCCAAGAACGAAGCGTATCAATTAGGCCTACAGGAGGGTCTCAACCGAGGTAGAGAGTTGGCTTTTGTAAGACCAGGCTTTGCTCCAAACGCCGGAGAAGGCGAAAATGGACCTCCAGCACAAGGCCATTATAATCCAGGAGAAAGTCCATCACTTTCTTCACAGAATGACGACTCCGAGTACCCCCAAGACCCAGATCCATTGTTAATGGATATACAAGGTCTCTCAGCATGCGACCCGATGCATCTCCTGCTTCAGCTCTTAACTCTCTGCCACCGGTGCTTGCTTTACCTACTCATGATGCGACAGAACAACAGGATGAATCCCTGGCGCCAATTCCGGGACCTTCCAACCCTCCTACGGAGCTTACTAGTGTACATCCTAGCATGCATCCATCCCAAGATATTAGACCATCCAGCCTACGCAATGTATCTCACACTCCGAAGATTAACAGCGCATTTATCCCTCCCGACAATTTCATTCCGTCCTTAGATGCTGACAATAGGATCCGAATCCCTCCTCCGTTTGAATTTCACCGGACCTCAACTCCAGAGCGTCAGCCATCGCCTCAACTGCCCGTCCTATCTGACATCAATCAAGAACCCATTCCGATCCCCCCTCGATCAAACATCCCGGGCCAGCGTAAAGGATACCATCATGCACGAAATTCTTCGTCTGATTCTAATTCTTCCTCGTTATCTCAGCTTGAGCTCATTAACAGTACTGACTTCTTCGGTGGTCTGCGTACTCCTATGACTATGATTCCAGAGGTCAACAGTGCTTATACCAGCAGCCCAAACCCCCATTCAGAGGACGGACACGGAGAACGAGCAGATCATACTGCAAACAGCCATTTTTCTGCGGTGAGTTTCAACTAAACTTGAAGTGGCCGACAATGACATTTGGAAGTACAGAGCAAAAATATGTATCAGAGTCCGCAAACATCGTCCATAAGAATGCCAGCAGATAACAAAAGCCATCGAAGATCTCGTCCAAGATCTTGGATGAATCAACAACGAACTTCTGAAGTATCAAGTCTAGCTACTCTGCCAGATATCAGTATACAACCTCCTGTAGGTTATTTCATGGTATTGACAACATGTAATAATAAACTGACGGCAGCATTCTAGTCTCAGCCTGTATCTAGTCGCGGGGACTCCTTGCATGGCGATTCTCGTGCCGGCAGTAGCCCCTCAACGGCTCATCGAGCCAGTAGTTTATCTCCTGTTCACGAAGATCCATCAAAGACCCCGTATTCGTGAATACCAAAAGACTTCAGAGATGCCTCGCCTCATGATTTCCATTACTTTATCCACATTCCTAATTTCGTTATAGCATGCAACGGAAGTTGAGTTTGCAAGCCACAGCCAAAAGGACAAGGATGGTACTATCTCATCCTTTATTGGTGAGCTTGAGACCTCAGAGACCTTGACAACACCTTTCTTTCACTCAGCTGGCTGGGGGCCATACCGTTGAACATTGTCAATCTAATTTATGGAGTCGTAGTGGGGTAGAAAAACTATAGAGTCGAAGTATCACTTCCCTAGTCAATGTTCATTTCCGCACCCATGCGACTATTGCATATACTCCTTCCGACGATTTTCTCGGCCCTGGTCACGGCTCGAGTAACGATTGTCTCTTTCATCATAGCGAGGACGCTGACTGACATCCCCGTATCGTTTATCGGAGTCCTTATACCTTTCGTTATTATTATAGCGACGCTGATTTGAGTCTCTGTCCCCGGCTTCGCGAGAATTGTGGCGATCAGGGGAGCTACGGCGAGAGGAAGTGGCAGAACGGCGGGGAGAACGAGATCTTTCTCTACGTCCGCTACTGCTTTCTTTTGATGTACTGTTGGAGCGTTCCTGCCTGATGATGGGTACATATCGACGCTCCGGGCGATTCGATTTCGTGGTTTTCTTACTGCCATCATCGAAGACCTCTTGTTCCTTTGCTCCGATGCCTAATAGAGCTGGTCGAGCGACTGGAACATAAGGATCCACCATGCCTCGGCCTGACTTTCTAGTAGCAGCAGTGCCCTCTTTCCATCCCATTCCTCGAAGCATCGCAGCTCCAAATTGAGAGACAGGGATGCGATTGTAATCTTCCAGAGTGGCGACATCAGGAAGTTCGTCCACGTCTTGTTTCAGAGCGTCAGCTTCTGATATGGGAGTCGGAATCGCGTCGATTGCACGGGCTTCCTGTTTATGGGAGCCATTGGTCTCTGCAAGGATCGCCCTCAACGCCACTTGGTCATCAGTCTCTACCTCAGCTACTACCATCCTTGTGTCCTCTGTTTCTTCGATGACGACGTCGTTCTCAACCAGCTTCTTTTGCTTCACTTGCAGGCCTGAGAGCACAGGGCCAGAGTTAATCACATCTCTTGTGCCAAGGCCCCCCACGCTTCCGTCCTTGCCAATCTGCGATGCACCGGATAGAGGCACGAACTGAGCGGCACTGCGCCTCTTGCGAGCAAGATCCCGCCAATCCTTATTTTTGAGTGCAGGTATAACGAGAGGCTTGTCAGACTTCTTTCGTCCGTTCAGACTGGATTCAAGTAGGACTTGTGTGAGTTCAAATAACTGTATTCCTTGGGAAGAAAATTGAACACACCGCTGAACTCCGAACTTATCAAAGCCCGTTACGAGTTCGTCCTCGACGACACTTTCTGCGTCGCTTGAATTTTCATCATGATACACAGAGGCCGGAGTAAGTGAGTGTGGTGAAGAAGTTTCACTGCGACCAAGCGGGCTGTCATGACGGTGGGTCGAAAGATGAGAAGGAAGCTGAGGGACCTTGAAGGATGGCCCTGCATCTGAGTCTGGTCCGGAAGACGCAGCCCTCGAAATTGGAGTAGGTCTACGAATTGTGAAAGAAACTTTGGAATCCATTATGATTATGAATGTACGGAACAACTTCAACAGGTCCAAAGTATTTAGAGTCAGTTGATTACGTAATTAAGTGCCTAATTTGTCTTTCCCCACAGCTAGGTGACCCTTCTCCAAACCATATAATCAACTCACAATCATGTTCCTGACTTTCTTTCCTCACGTTCTCTACGATGGATGTCCAGGTGCGCGCCGCAGCCGTCATTAGTGCACAGCTGATGCTCTTCGTGCGAGGATGTGCTTGTGGGTCCCGCCCTGCTCGTTCAACTTTGTTCCCGTTGCTGAAAACTCGCAGATGCCGCTTTTTTCTTGACCCTCTGGGAATGGATAACAACTCTAAATTTTGAGACACTTGTCATCTGGAGGTCAGAGCCCTCGTAAACTGCTTTTAATTCGATAAGGGCTTATTCATTGCTATCTACACTAGGAAGGACACCGACAAACGGTTACGTCTTTTGTATCTTACTTCACGTTATTTGGGGCTCCTGGCGCAAGCGTGCGTATCCTCACTCATTACTTGATCGCCTTGTATCTGACTCAATTTTTATTTCTCTGGCGCAGCACAAATGCCTTTGTTGTTGCATTTGTACAATTTAGCAACTTTTTCGCTTCACCAAGCCACTGCCGAATATGGTACGGTTTTCAATTGGCAGTCTGCACAGTTTTGCTCGTGTCGATGGACTGTAATCTGATATTTCGGCGTACGTAAAGCAACCTCCCTGTACAAAACCTTCTAGCTCACACCTATCCTTGACAGTACATGCACTGTACAGACGCAGTCGTCTCATAACATGTTTCCTACTGCCTAGTGTTCTTGTTGAAGCTCTTGTTGTTGCAGTCTGTGGGAGTTCTGCTATTCATTATTTATCATTTAGCAATGATGGTGCATGCTTACCAATGCACGCATCAACCTCGATTATATATTTAACGTCAGTCATTCTTGATTTCTAAACCAGCAACCAGTTAATCCAGTGTTTTCTATATGATTAATTTACAGAATAGTGCAAATGGGCACACAAGTCATTATTTGGTCCATGACCTTCTACCAGTCCATCTTACTCTTCTTCCAGCATGGTTGGATGAAAATTCCTCTGTTATCCCTCATCACTCGTGATGGGCTTTGGGTATTTATCTTATTCACTGGTTTGTGCATAGATATTTTTTAGGAGCTTGATGTGTGATATTTTCTTTATTCAGCCCTTCTTGCTGCTATGCTATCAGATGCCATGAACCGAGAATTCGGAATGCAGGCTGCCCAATTGTGCTATGTCATCTTTCCGTAAGCTCTTTCATGATTCCTTTTCTATATTAATGCTTATGCCTTGAAGTATCTATGTTGCCTTTGTCTCTCTGTCAGTAAGTATGTTATAATGCTGAATTTGCAATTGTCACTGATCCTTGATTTTTCAGAGCTGTAGGATTATAATGAACATAAGAACATTTGCCTTAGAATTACCAACAAGATCATTAGATTCAGGGACAGAACACATTGAACTAACCACACTCTTTACAACAATTACTAGTACACCATAATTACCTTGATTCCTTAAAAACTCTCAGGGCTAAACTTCTACCGACTTAGCAATGCTATATCTTAGGGGAAAGTGTCAGAGTGAGTGTCCGAATTAGTGGTTTACTGATTCTGAGTACCGAGATACATGTACAAGGTGATCAGGATACATGGTTGCCTCAGAATCATTGACCAAAGCTTCCTGAACTATCATTTCGCCAGTAGTCTGTGAGTGCTCCACCAGTGTAACCCCAGTTGATAAGGGTGGTCCGTTGCTATTCGTTAAAAGACCAATCTGTCTGTCGAACTCACTTTCTGTATAGGGGTTAAATTCAAAGTCAGAGGGCTCTAGATCTCGGGCCCCCAGGGGAGGCAGATACCCAGGCAATCTCCCTTCAGAGTCACCTCCAGGCTCTTCTAACCTGGTATATTGGTGTCCGTTCTGAACTTTGAGCTGGAAAGCGTGTTCTGTATCCAACCGCGTTGCCCAGGTAGTAGCCTTTCCGCGCTTCAGTTGATTAAGGTAACGAGTTACGATGATGGCTCCATCTGTAGATTCCTTGAATCAGAAGAGAACATGAGTCAGGAAGTCGCTTTTGGCACATACATAGCTCCACGATAAGGACGGTAATTGCGATGACTAGATAAACCCATCTTGCAAAGCCAAGAAATCCTTCGCACTGGCCCTGTGCTTGTGGGTCCTTTATGGCGGTCTCGCAAGCCAAGTTTTCGAAACTGGTTGTGGCATGAATCACTTCGTATGCTAGATATGCAGCAACTCCAAGGTTGATGGTAAAATGAATATAGAGGATGTAGGAGTAGATCCGGACGAGAGACTGTTTGCGAACAATGGCACCTACTAATCTGTCAAGGGAAAAATTAACGTAAATCAAGCCACAGGAGGACATAGTATGCATACCCAAAGATCGAGGCTGCGAACAGAATAGTCTCCGTCAAAGCAGCGACTATGAAGGCATCACGCTCTCCACTAGTCAACCCTGCTGCGGCTTGTGAAGACAAAAAGTGTCATAACAAGTACGATATAGAAAAGGTAACGAAAAGCTGACACACAGGATACTTCAAACCACAACACCACCGTGAGCAAGCCTGCTACCAAGCAGCCAAGTATGGACATTGATACAACGCCTAGTCGGACAGGTAAGCAGCAGCAAAAGGTAGATCCCTCGAGGAACAGTCGGCTGTAGCTGAATGGCATTTTGGAGTAGAAGCGAGTGTACACTGCGAATTTGTACGTTAAAATGTCGAAGACCTGTGCAAAAGCCTGGCAAGGCTGTGAAGCAAGCGCAGGCACTGTACAACTTGTGCAAGTGCCACACCAGGCTGTCGTGGGGACAGTGACTATGTCTAAATTTAGTGCCAACATGCAATGACTCCATTTGGACTGGTTTGAGACGGAAAGGTTCGCCACATAGTAACAAGCAAACACATGGAGACAAGATCCTAATTGCGACGCGCCAGCCGCCATCTGAACGATTGTCCCTCGTAAAATCTAAAGGTCGTCATTCAAGCATTTCTCTTCTGTCTTGATTCATGACATGAACAAGCGTTTTCATGTCCAAAGGCTGCATGTTGTTCATTCGGTAAATTTCCAACGATCCAGTCCATGAATGAGCTGACCAAGTTTGTGACCTTAGCTCGATTCCCTGTTATACCAGCTGCATACACTTTCTTTTTTTTTATCTCCTTCGTTGTGGCTCTATATATGCAGAGTCATCTCCCAATTTCATTGCTCCAAGCCCAGAGAACTGGATCCAACGCGGTCGTTACGGTTCTTCCTCACAGCGCTAATTTTTCTGAACTTGCCCAATTTTTGGAATCACGCAATGCGGGGAGCTGTGGAAGGCCGAACTATAATACTTGACTTCGTTGGCATGTGTGAGCTAGCTTTGTACCAAGGCCTGGGTTTGGTACCCTCTGACTATTAATCCAGCTTTCGTTCCGTCAAAGATTCAATTACTCTCCCTCGACATGTTTATCATGGTATTACAGCTCCTGCTCATTACCATCGCATACGAGACTTCTGCATATTACCACAGCGAAGAGGCCGACCAGCAGGATGTGCTTCTGGCTGAACCTCCGACGAGACCGTTTACAATTCCTCTATTCTACACTTCACTGGAACCTTCCTCCGAAGCTTCGCAGTCCTCTGCAATATCACATAAGGGTCCAAAAGTTCTTCCTCCTTCTCATGGATTACCTTTTGTTATCGACCTTCACTTTAATCCTCTCATAGCACAACTTCGTCATCCGCCGCTACCGCCTCTTCCACAATCTAGAAACTCTGACTCAGTTCTCCCCCTTCCGAGTACGACATCATGGCATCTTCCTGGTATAAGGATGTGGATGCGTGCAACGCAGATGAGGGAGAGTAGAGAGGGTGGGAGCAGAACACTTCCAATGACGGCGGCGGATTCGGAGACTCAGAGCAACCTCCCAGGAGAGATAGACCTACGCCGAGGATAGAAATGGTTAACCAGGAAATTTGTTGTATTAGTGTATGCTATTCCTAGTCCTCGTGGACTTTCAAGGTCATCTGCCTTGCTTCATCTGCAACTACTTAGATAATGCGCATATATTAGTTGGGCTTACTCACTGCTTCACGTAGGCACTTCTGGAAAAAAAGGAACTCCTTTTTGCAGGTGTCCTTGTTGATATCGGCGTAGTTACTGACGACACATTTAGCATACACTGTCGCTTGTGTGGCGCATGTCGCAGTGGAATGCAAAGCAAGTCGTGTCAGAGGATGATTGCGCTGAACCTGCATGAATGTTTTTGGAAAGTCTTTATCCGGGGGTCAGGCAGTAGATGTAAATTACGTAAGTTTGATCGCAAACGCTGGCATTTTGCGGCTGCCTATTTTTGGTAGGCACATGGACATCCGGCGGGTTGTTCAAAGTTCGAACCATTGACCTTGCGTTCCAGCGTACTCTGTCTTTGGCCACTCTGTCCTTGGCCCCTCTCCTGATGAAACTTTGTCCGACACAAGTTTCAGATACACTCTGGCCTTTAGAATTTAGCCTTGCTGACTCGAATCTTTGCCTAGCAAACCATGTTTAGCCATCTCTTGCTCATAGCTTGCATCTGTATCGTCGTGGCCCTCGTCCTGTACTTCTTTTATTGGAACCGTTTTATCGCTTTCATCATTGGCCATGCCATCCGAATACTCTTTTGGAACCAAGAACGGTCGAGTGTATGGGTTGAAATTGGTACGTTTCAATTTCATTTGGGTACAGGAGCGCTTCATGAATTATTTCCACAGGTTCCATACATTTTTCTCTCTTGACTGGAAGAATACTTCTTAAGGACGTGCGATATCACTCGAGCAACCAGACAATCAAGATCGTCAAAGGTCAAATCCAGTGGAGGTATTGGATCAGGAAACCAACCTCTGAGGAAGAAATCATTTCTGTTCCAGGAGAACATGGTATGCATTATTATGAAATCGATCAGCTCTCATTTACGTGGTACCAGTGAAAGACAGTTCTCGCCTATGGTCTTGTCGCATCCACTTATCCTTCCAGGGCGTGGAATGTTTTCTGTATAACAAAACTGCTGCTTATGACCATATCCTCGACCAGCTCGAGAGAATGAACCGGCCTACTTCTCGGACTAGTTCTCATCAGAGATTCTTTAGTAGATTCTCTCGTCAAGGTAAATCCTTGCATTCGTCTTGTTTGTCCTTGCCACCTCAACGTGCCCCCGAAGATAGCTCATCTCCATTCTATCCTCCATCCATTGTTAGAGCTTCTATGCAAGTCCCTGAGTCCCTGAAAAAGGCCATGGCTTGGTTCAGACACCAATTGCCCACTCTTGATCCGAAAGATCTTTTACCTCTCGGAATTGATATCCAAACTGGTGCTATTGTCCTTGGCAACCCATCGACGCCTAATTTGCTTGTTGCCGAGTTTCGAGACGCGCTTGGTACCTTTGGTATTGCCGCTGTATGTTTCTCTTTCCAACCACTATAACTCGCCTCTCAGAAGAATTGCTTTGTAGTCCAAGTCAAGATATGATCTTTATAAACAAGTCCTGAACCTCAAATTTCAGAAGTCTTTGGTAAGGCTTGTACCGAATGAAGACTACGTGAATCCTATTACTGCCCTGGGAGCTGTAATCCATGACAGAATCGGTCGGTTAGTAACATTTTGGCTTGAGTTATGAAGAATGACCCACCATTGTAACATCTCGACAGTGACGCTACCCTCCGCAAACCTTCTTTTTATCAAAGCTATCGGAATTTCTTCAAACTCTGGAGACAGGTTAAACTCTATGATTCAGTCACTGATTATTTCAAGAGCCAACGTATAAATCGGTCACAGCCTCTGAAAAAGTCGACTAAATTGGCAGATGAGGAAAACTCCAATTGGTGCTGACTTCTCTAAACTTGAGTATGCCATAGAACGTAAAATATTGGAAACACCGACACTGGAATTGACTTACTGCATGGATGTCGTTGGAGAGGTCCCTTCACACATACCAACAGCGCGTTACGCTTCAGCCGACATGCATGACATTGGCAATCGCGACACAGATCCAGAATGGGGCATTGATTTAGTCATACACGGTGGATTCCTACGATACGGACCCTGGGCCGACAGGCAAAGGTAATGTTACATGTACTTCATGTTTGATTTGCGTGAAACAGATAGGATTTCATTAGGGCAGAATTGCAACGCATTTTTTTCCCTCCGGTATATGTAGATTCGGACGTTACCCCAGTCCTTAGACCGGGAGACAAAAGGAGGTGGACCGCTCTGCAAATTTTTGTGGAACTTCGCGATGAAACAGTTCTTCATACTCCATTTCGCGAGGCGTCCAAGGTATTTATAATTACCCAAATTCCTGTATGTCGCCTGAAGTCCTTCGCAGGACTGGCAATGGGACGGAGTAGTCGATGTGCCAGACAGGCCTCGAGCTCGTGAATCGGCTTCAATCAGTGTTGTTGTGGGTGACTGTTCTTCTGTTAACTATGTCGTTCCGATGGTCGTAGGACCGACGGGATACGAGTCCACCCTAGAGGTTCATCTCGACGCCGTGTCCATTACTTCAAGCCTGAATGACATACGGCTTATTTCCGCAGAATCTTGCCGTGTGCGCAGCGCATTTTTTTGACATACTTGTCTAGAGCTAAACTTCAACTAGATTCGTTGTGAATTTCCAAGTCATGTACGCTGGGACGCAGAACGATCGTGGACAATTGCTGCTTATCTACGACAACCGGCTCTATTTCTTTTGCGGGATCACATCAATATGTTTACTGACCTTGGAAAGGACTGGATGTCCGGGCCCCCTGCAGATTACCAAAACTTTATTCCTATGGTTTATATCTTTAAACTTGAAATGCACCACTTCGAGATGAATCTGTATGCAAATGATCACAACATAGTTGATAGGCCCTTGATTAAAGATGAAAACGGTACGATATCAAAATATACAATTTGCACATACCTAACTATTGAATCTGAAGCTCTCGTTACGCTCAGGGGACCCCATCTGAGGTCCATTACTACGATTCCTTCAAACGACTTCAGGCCCGAATCGATATTAATCCCTTTCATTATAACGGTCCCTGATATTGCAATGTCCTCTTCTTTGCCTCGGTGGAATACTCATGCACTGCATGCCAAGGAGAAAGACATTAATATTATGAAATCTGATCATCTCAGTATAGGTGGCTCATATCGTTATTTTAGCGAAGTGAGGGAGGACCTTGTGGAACAACTAAAGCTTCAATTCGACGTGTGTATTTGTCTGTACTTGTATTCCCCATTCTAATCAAATGTGTAGGCTAGAGGAACAGCTTTTCGAGCTTATGGGTGGTCCATACGTCATTTCATGGTGCTACGAGATAATTATTTTGGTTCATTTACGCACTTCCAGACGCTGTCGGAGTACCTCGAGAAAAGGCAAAGAGGTGTTCCTATTGGTGATCCAATTGCTTTAAAATATCGTCATGGCAAAGTACGTCAGTAAGATTATTTTTTTTCTCCGTTGACCGTTTTCCGTTTTGTCAAGAATAATATGCTCCAAGTTGAAATAACGTTAAGAGTGGAAAACTCCAAAATCTTGTTGCCCCTTGGTTTGATCGGCGCTCCGACGCAATACGCGATTGGAGTAGCCACTGCCGTGCAGGGCGAAGACAATTATCTGGTCTTGAAAGTGCAGGAAATACAGCTCGGACTTCGAGTTCACGATTATTTTATGGGTATTTGCCTTTTTTTTTTTTGAAGGAACAACTCCAGATGCTAATTTCTGGTGCCACTGCCCACAGATATGTCTTTGAATGTCGACACCGTTATAGGAGCGATTCAGCGTGGTCAACTTACTCTGCCTTCGTTATCGTCGACATATAAAGAAATACTGATATTGGATGGTTTGTCCGGCTCTGCTTTTGGTGTGGAAGGCTCTTCCTAATTCTTTCTAGGCATCAACATCACTGCACATCGTTTGTTCGGCCCTCAACCCAGAACTGCGACTTACTTGTGCATCTGGGAAATTGCAATGGGAACCATCAAAGGTTTTATGTCAGCAAGTGAAGTCAATTATTGGCTGAAGCCATTGACTCTTTTCGATTAAATTTTGTTGACGTTGTGAACGCTCCTGCCGATGAATTTTGCCAGCCATTGACCCTGATGGTAATGTATGCACCTGATTCATGATGATGCAAATACTTCCTAATGCCTCTTGCAGTCACATTTTGCAAATTTACTATCGAAACCAATCGAGACAACTATCAGAGCTCCGCACACCGCATTGCTGGTCAGAGTCCCACAAGGATTCAAGTTCGATAGCAATGACCTTGGTACTCGTCAATATCACAAATTAAACAGCTTGATTGTCCCGCAAAATTTATCAGCATACTTATCAATACGTCAACTGAACGAGATACATGGTTAGAAGCGGCAGAGGTATCCTTTGATATACGTCTCGACCTGTACTCATCCCCAGCGGGGTTGAAACTATGACCAGCAAACAGATGGCTTTCGTAGCAAACCAAGACAGATAACGGGTCGTGCAAAAAGTATCTTTACCAGTTGAGGCGAGAAGCTCCAGGCAAGATATTTCTTTTCCTGAAGAATCATTTTTTCATCGAGTTTTTTCAGATTGTAACGTATCACATAGAAGTGGAGTTTACATGCCCCAGCCTGTATTACCAAACTCTGTCAATGGAACAGCTCCCCTCGGACCTAAATCGGGAGCGGTCCACGACAGAAATCCTCGTCAAGGAAGTTTTCATTCCCGGAGGATCCGTCTGATTCAGAAGGGAGGAACGAGTCTCTGAGGCTGATCGAGACGCCAGGCTGGCGTAAGTTACCCTTCGATTTCTGGCACATTACTAAACAAGGATGCAGGAGGACCCGCACATCGACACCGGCCCACGAACGTCCAGAAGACGATGCTGCAATGTCGAGTGGGGATGAGTCTGATGAGCTGACTTAACGGACGCTGGTTCTGCGGAAGAAATTGGTCTGATGTTGGAGGTGATTCTCCTTTCAAGTTCGTCAACATCTAAATGGAATTTGATCCATGGCGTTGCAGATTCTTTGAATGAAGAGCCAATTGGTTCACTTATGACGTTCTATTCGCCTCTTGTAAGACATTTTGTGGCAAAATGGTCACAGATGCCGTGGGATGGCGAGACATTTGAGATGACCAGGGTGAGTCTCCGCTGTTCGCATGAGATCTTGACTGCATTGACCTTTCCATTGTGGCATTAGGATCGGGCACCATTCATTCGCCCTTCCTCGGAGACTGCAATGATGGCAACTTTAAGGATGAGGCCTCTCTTTCTATACCGGAATGCATAGTGGAAAATGAGGACATTAGCACTCTGCGTGTGAAATTTTGCAAGACTGGGAGGATTATTACCACTCCCCTTTTGCTCCAGGCTGCTCTCTACTTCGAAGAAGATATAAAGGATATCGTAAGCACAGAATGGTTTTTTCTTGGTATGTCATCATCTCATCCTATTTGAATAGGTCCCTCATCCAGAGGCATGTATTGATTCACTCTTGATTGATTGCCTTGCAAATATTAGTGCAAAAAAAACATCGAAATATTTCGCTTTTCAGATTGATCTACCCCACGCAACAGGGCGTCACATCCAGCATGTGAACGCTTCCTGAGAATAATACAAATGTCGCTGGGCAATGGAGTCTACGGCTATGCCGTCGAACCTGGATATAATGTCTCTTTGAATCTGAGTGTTCGTGGACTTCGTTTTCGGGCGTCCTAGGAGGGGAAAATCCAGCCATCAAGGCGTCAATAGGCCAAGTTATCGCAACATTGGATACCTCAATAGACAAACGAACGTTGACGTCTATCTCCCCTGACACCCTCATTTTCGAGTTGATCATCTCTACATCTGCCATTGAATTAGCGCACAATCATCTTTGGCTGAAGCTAGACGATATATCGGTTAATGCAAGCAATCACAGTCCTGAGTTGGCTGCAACGACCTTGACTGCTTTCTTGTCTTTGGGAACTCTATGCAAAAGATTTCATTCATCGACTAAGATCCCATCATATAAAAAACCACAAGGAAAGTCATTTATAACCTACTGAAGACCTCTGAACAACAGGGACCTGTTATCGATCCTCTTTCTACGATTCAACCCTCATATCTTGTGCAGAAAGGCATGCCACATCTACTGCGGACGGACGCAACATTTAGATTACTATACCACCTCCGCAGTTGCCTTTTGCACATCCCTCAGGACATTTCTCAACAGACCATCGGTGAAGTCGCTTTGCGTGACCTGTCGTCGGCAATTGAATCCAGACTAGCTTTGTTGGATCAAGATGCAGCTAGTATTGACGATCTAACGTCAGTGGACCCAGTTTTCTTTGGAAAAGAGGCGAGCTGGAATGCAACAGAGCGATCTCCAGGAAACAAATTCAATGCTTCGTTATCTCTTCAAGTCGTGCGCGCCTGTGTCCTGATTCCTGCTCCTGTAGGAGGATCATCGAGTCAATTCACGGTCAATAGTTTGGCAGTCGACGTGCAATCAAGGATGTTGGACCTCATCCAAATCAATACCAGCAACCCATCTAGTTGCGTCCCAAACTTCCTTGCGTTCCAAAGCAACAAAGATTGTGCGCGAAACGGTTGTATTCATGTCGCTTGGAAGCATGGCCTTGATAGTAAACACCTCACCTAATGCACTTCGCCCAACACATTTTGCGCGTGAAAAGACGGTTTACGGTCAGTTTAAAAGATGGTTCTCAACACGTCATAGGCGGATCATCAGATAAATCCTCGAACCATCAACCTTCTGGAGCTCTGCTTACTCAAAATCTTCGCCAACATCCAGCATATTCACATACAAGCAGCTGCAGAGAACCTGGTGCTTGCCTTTGGCATAAACGGATTGCAGGCATCTTCCACCTTCTTGTTACTCATAATCAAACCATTCAATCTATGAACCAAGTGTCTTACTTGATAAAATGTATTTCCAGGCTCGTTCACCTGCGGATCATTCCAAAGACAGTGATCAAGATATTTTGGCCTCTTTGTTGTTCAAGACCTGCCGCATGAGTGCTGTGTCACGCCCAGAAACAGGTTCGAAGGAAAATTTAAAATTTGCAATCACACAAGATAGTTTACACTTGCAAGTTCCACGCAGTGCTCTCCGCTTATACCGTTTTATCGACGAATGGAGAGCGGATTATTTTCCCGGAATCGAAGCAGCTGTGAAGACTTTACTTTCGGAATACAATGCAGGACCTTCCAGGCCCCATTCTCCTACGCCTTCACATTTATCACGCCGTAGTCGTATCCTACAGATACATTGTGCTGTGCAGCACTTTGAAGTCTCTTTGCAGGTGATGCATGGCACCTGGCTGTCCTGGGAAGCTCATCAAACAATCGTTTACTTCGATTCATCCGGTGCTTTGAGGGCTGGATGGTCGCATGCATTTGGATTACAAGTTAAATTTATGGTCGTCAACGTCTCTTCAAAACCTATTGCTCAAGACTCTGCGCCCAGCTCCCGAGTAAAGCTAACTTTGCCACCTCTTTCGCTTGCAGGCCATTCAGATGGATATCATATACACACCTTGATACTTTTGGAGTTTATAGACCTCAAGGTAAAACCCTCTCATTGGGATACACTGTTATCTGTTCAACAAAAGTTTGGACAAGACTTCAACGATCTTGTCGCTTTGATACAAAAGTCTCGTCAGAAGAAGCCATTACCTTCTCAGGAGGGAGGAGCGCATAGTCAGAAGAAGAAAGCATTTGCGTACGAAGCTCACTGGAAGATGCGAGGCTTTCGTATTGGGTTGGAAGGAGTGTCCTCAACAGTCGTGTTAGAGTGTCAAGACATCAATGGAAGTGTCAGCAACGCCAAGAGGTGGTCGTGGGACGTAGGAGTATCAGATCTTGCACTATCCCTCGCCTCACGGCTAAGTAGGTCGGAGAGGACTCTTTTCAGCCCCAATCACCGTTCGGCTTTCGTGACAATTGATTTCCGGATCAATGGGTTGGACCCAGCTCTGGAACACGAGAAGACACTTGAACTCTCTATAAGTAAAATGCATGCGGTCATGCAGCCGAGTTCAATCGGCGAGTTTGGTGATTTCATTGATAACTTACAGGTAATCTCACCTTTCTTCTATTACTGGCGTTTTCCTCAAAAGTTGTATGCAGGCTGAGATGTTGGAGCGTCGAGAAGAACGTGCATCACAGATGGCAGCATTCAAAGAGAAAACGCAAAGTATCCTCAAAACTTTCGATGTCAACATCGGGGAAGTCCCGTTGGAGGAGAGGTCCTGGATTTCCAAATTGATTGTGAACGTCTCAATTCGCAGTATCGGAGTAGCTTTCCCATTAACGCATAGCGAGGAACTGGTACTCCCCGGCTCCAAGGAATCCTCCCCTGTGCGCGCGTTCTTATGCTCAGTCAAATCTATCGAATTTGGGACACGCCGAGGTGAAACAGGCCAAGCTGTAATGCAGCATCTCTCTTTCCAATTCGTTTCTCAGTGAGTAACGTCTTATTGGTCTCTGATTTTCTATCTGAAAGGGCTCCCCAGGTTTAGACAGTCCGTTCCTGATAACTTCACTGCTGAGAGGCATCATACGCAAAACTGCCTTCTCTATCCTGAAATGAGGGCTCAGCTTCGTTCTTCAAGTCCAGGATCATCAAGACAGATATGGGTCAAAGCGGATGTGAGCGGTTTCGTTCTGGATATCGATTCCACAATTCCAAAATACATATTTGCCTTAATCGATGTCTATCGACAAGGGAAAGAGCGTGTCGACCGTCTTTCTGTCAATGTGCCTTCAACACCGTTTTCGTCGATCCCGATTTTCGAGGACAGCAAATCAACTTCACTTGAGAGGCGTTATTCAGCTGTGCCTACCTCTAATGTCTTCATGAATTTGGTCTTTCATAGTGGCAAAGTGCGGTTCTTTAGCGCTGCTGCCAGCAGTCTCTTCAAGAGCATCTTATCTTCAAATCATTTCCGAGAACTATTGGATGAACAAGTACTTGGCCTAGGTGCTGAAGTGTTCAATCTTCCTGTCGTAACCGTGTGGGGAGAATACCGAGCAACTCCAGCCACCCACAAGCTGTCCAAAGTGTCAGAAAAAGTCCCATCTGTTCTCATGTTTAACTCAACAGTCCACTCAAGTAGCAATGTGTTACGACCAACTTTACTTCCATTCTTAACGGAATTCATTGGTCACTTAGAAACCCGCATGCGAAAAGTCACTTCGGGGCAGTCACAGTCGCCGGTAGCACCGCCGCCACTTCTTCCTACCATGTCTTTGCCGAGCATGGATGACGGCCTTGAAAAATCTATCTCCAGCACGCAAATATGTTTCAGCCTGCAGATTGACCGTTCGAAATTGGAGCTCACCTGCCAACCTGATGTCAATGTCGTCGCCGGACTACATTGGGAAAGTGGAGGTTTTGTTATAAACGTTGCGCCTGGTGCAAGCCAAGCTTCCCTGTTCGGCAGCGTTGGTGGCCTTACGGTTGGTCTAAAACATGGTTTTTTAAGTGAAGATTGCGTCCGGTTAGATGCCAGGAATCTCGCATTCTCTGTTTCATTCAAGGCAATGGAGTCAGGGCGCCAGGCTGCTGCTAGCTCTATTTCAGTCGTGCTGGATACCGAATTTTTGGGTGGCGTACGTTTCTCGCGACTGCAAGACGTGCTTTGTTTTAAAGCTGTATGGCTGGACCGTATCCCGGTATTTAATAAGCAGTCACTGCTTAAAACACTGCCATTAGATGCCTCTGTGAATGCCCCTGTCAAAGAAGACATATCGCCCAAAAGAGCACTAATGACAGTTATCTTGGTTCGAATCCGCGAAATCAAGTTGGAGGTGGATCTTGGCCAATCCATTACCAAACTCGACCTAGAATTATGTGATTCCGTTTTCAGAGCACATTTAGCTGACGACCTCAATGAAGTGTTCTTATTCGTGAGCGACGTGTCTCTGGTCGCCAACGGGAACATGTCAGGCCATGCTCGTGTTTCTTCTTGTGTATTTCAGACGATTAGGAGGTCAGAAAGTGCCATGCGGGATGGTAGCGCAACGAGTAAGATGTTGGAACTTAGATTGACTAGTGGACCATTGGTTGCGGCCCTCGATTCAGACCAACAGCAGTTACTCCATTACCGGTAAGTCATTTGTGGATTCTAAGTCGCTGTGTCGCTGATGTTATTCCTTAATAAGTGCTGAACCGCTGGAAGTCGAGATTGTAGATGATTGGTCACAACTTCACCTACCAGCGGAGCAGGAATTTCGACCGTTGCAATTATCATTCACCGTCAGCTGTCCTGAAATCATCGCAGCAGCCACAATTGGAGCTATTCCAAAGTTGCTTTCCTACTTAAACAAATTCAAAGCCAACCTGGACGCTCAGCGTCAGGGCGCCTTCAGAGAATCCCAGACTTTCCGAGCAACCAGAACTCCGAAGCCAAATAACCCACTGTCCGCCGTTGCTGAAGCCATGCTCCACTCGGCTCGAAGTCGATTTAAAGAAGCTGATTCTGCTCTGTCTTATACGATCCTGCAGCATATGGTCCTTCGACTTGATGTCTTGCGCCTGATCGTGTTTCCCCGGTCTATGAAAGACGTAGAAATTGCGCATTTCATTGGTTACGATGTTCGAGCTAATCTAAATAGCCAAGTCGGATCAAGTTCAGCACCTGCAAAACGAGATATCCACTTGTCATTCTCATCTATGGTGATTTCCAAGTACACCCAAGTGGCTCGTCAGACTGTCCCTGCTAATCCTTTGGAGGAGCAAGCTGATTGGCCAATGAATCTATTCAAAGATGCGACAGAGGCCACCATTGTTGGGTTGCCGTCGATGAAGATGCACATGGTCAGCGAAGAGAGAAAAGAAGACACGACCACAACCCTTTTATACGACTTCCATAGCGAATTCGTGCGTCGGGCTGGAATGAAAGCATTCGAAGATATATATATTACACTGAACATATCACTGTACTCTTGGCTAACTGTCCTTCGCAAAAACCTCACACGGGAAATGGAGCAAGTTCGCGCTACGGAGGATTGGAGAGTTTCTATCAGCACAGTTTCTCCTTCAATTACTGCAGCGGGGTCCCAAAGGAAGAAGAAAGTACCTGAAAAACTTTCCCTTGGGGAAAGCCCACGCTCTGCCACGCTACCTTCATCAGGCACTGCTGGCTTGTCGCCTTTCTCCCCGTCGTATATCCGCCATGGCACAGTAGACCAAAATAGAACCCCTCAAACGTCGAGGGAGTCGCTTTCTCCCCTGCCTCCTGCACTGTCCCCTCAGGTGCAATCCGTCTCCAGCAAGAATGCCATAGAAGAGACAGCGCTACTTCAAGGCCTCCCGAAACGATCTACCTTGACATATAAGGCCCGAAGGCGACACATCGAGCGCTTAACAATGCGACAACTTGGTGAAGCAACACCAGATGTCATGCACCCATTTTTCATGAAGAAGGCTGGGTTCAACCTTGAAGATTCCTTGCCACAGTATGTTCACGAATACGCTACCATACCTTTAGAAGAGATCATGGAGGTTCTGCTCAAACTATATAGTCAGCAACTACTGACTGGACCAAAGAAAATCCGGGGTGAATCTGAACCAAGTTAGATAGGGGTTGGATGATCTTTTTATGAGTTAGATACCCACTTCAGGAATAATGTACACTAAGCATGTAATGGAATTTAATGACATCGTAAATTTGCTATCATTTTTCTAGTGGTCTTCCATTGAAAATACTCAGCAGGGCAAAGCATCCATATAACAGTCCGACAGGGTATGCAACAAGGAGGCGTTGGTCTGACATGCGGAGAACAGCTACGAAAATACCAGAGGCAGCATATGTACACCACAGGATGGATACAATGGAGAGCAAATAACCGAATGTGCCACTACAGAAATTATGAGCAACGTAGAGAAGAAGATAGAATAGACTTACTCTAGGGCCATGATAACACTGATTGCGCCCACCCCAACCATAGGAAGCAAACAGTACCCGAGAACGGAGGCAACACGATAGGCATCTATGCCTTGCTCAGACATTAAATTGAGGAGGGTATATAGAGAGGCAGATCCGAAAAGGCCAACGCCATATATGTAATTGAAATTGGATTTCCCTGACTGTCCGGTGGATAAATGAAGGAGAACACAGAGATTATGGAAAAAGGACTGACGAAAAGGAGGGAAATTCCAAAGCAAAAGCAGAAGAATATGGGTCCGGCTAGATCAGCATCATCCATTATATGCTCATCGACGCGACGCAAGGGATTGAGAACTGTCAAAGATTTGTCGCGTATATGCTGAAAATTGATGCCAAGTTCTGAGGAAGCAGTTGAGCTAGAAAGAAGAGCGACAGAAGAGAATATTGACCTTGAAGCAAAGGAGGCTCTCCCTCGAAGCCACCTGTGCCGAAAGCTGTCCACCATGCGCCTTGGGACTGGATGTTGCCTGCGAACGAGGAAGGCTGCTGAGCGATGGAGCCCTGGACATTGGCGTCGAGACTTGTGCGGGATGCAGGATAGTAGTCGTTGGGCTGGGCATAAAACTGTAAGGGCTCTTGGGGATAAGCGTACGCACTTTGGTCTTGCTGCCACATAACTCGGTCAAGAGAACCTCAACACGTGCGCGCTTCAATTAACGCCTGTTGTCTCTTGTTTGGCCCCCAGTTCTTCCTTCAGCACTCATGGTATGTCCACCCTTTCTTTCTGCAGGTCCAATGTTCATCCTCTCTCTAGCCTCAGGTAATGTTCTTTGCAGCGTCCTATCCACTCTCTCACTCTTTTTAGAACGAGTATATCGAGGAGCACATCAAGCGCCATGGTCGCAGGTTAGATTATTATGAACGGAAGTATGTCCAACAATTTTTTTCTATTCCTTCTCGTCTCATCTTCCCATAGGCGAAAGAAGGAAGCTCGTGCTGCCCATAAATCTTCCTCTTTCGCCCAAAAGGCTTTTGGTATCAAGGCAAAGCTTCTGCACGCTAAGCGCCATGCCGAAAAGATTCAGATGAAAAAGACCATCAAGGCTCACGACGAACGCAACGTCAAACAGCCCGATGCCGGGACAGTGCCAGAAGGAGCACTCCAACGTATCTGCTTGACCGAGAGGGGCAGAAAGATGCTAAAGCGCTCTCAAGTGCCATCAAGCAAAAGCGAAAAGACAAGGCCGCCAAGTATGCCGTTCCGTTACCGAAAGTTCGAGGTATTGCGGAGGATGAAATGTTCAAAGTCCTCAAGACTGGGAAGAGCAAGAGTAAAGCTTGGAAACGAATGGTTACCAAGGCTACTTTCGTTGGGGAGGGTTTCACCAGAAAACCAGTGAAGATGGAAAGGTTTATCAGACCAATGGCGCTGCGGTATAAAAGGGCTAATGTAACACATCGTATGCTTTATTTGCCATTTTCCTCCTCCTTCGGCTCACTTGTTGCGCGTGACTACCAGCTGACCTCAAGGCTACGTTCCAACTCCAGATCTTAGGCGTCAAAAAGAACCCTCAATCCCCAATGTACACACAACTCGGAGTCATGACCAAAGGCACTGTCATCGAAGTTAACGTGTCAGAGCTTGGGTTGGTTACAGCAGGAGGAAAAGTTGTCTTTGGAAAATATGCCCAGATAACCAATAACCCAGAAAATGACGGCTGTATAAATGCCGTTCTACGTATGTCCCTCGTATGCTTGAATTCTTTTCTTTACCGACCTTTCCGTTACAGTTGTCTGATCAAATGGTCAATATGTCTGTATCCAACTCGATTTTTGATGCCATGATGAACTCCATAATGAAAGGACATTGTCCATTGCCGGTGTTAAGAAAACGGCAGTCTATACCCTGTCGACGCACATCCTCCAAGCCGTTCAGAACAATTTTTGTATTTTAGTAATTTACTGTAGTCAATCATATTGCTAGCATGTCATACCACAACAATACAACCTCTCTGCGTTGATGGAAGAATTCATCCTATGTAGTGCACGTGAATTTTATCGTTGATAATCTACATCCATGTTTCTACGCACCTCCTCTAGTAGGGTAATGTCCCTCTTCATTCGTCATGTTTCTCTCAACCGTCCTGCTCCTCTTCCTCTTCCGATCGAAGACCAACGTGAATTCGAGGAACTGCAGCGCAAAGCCCAGACTACATCTGCAATTGACGGCCTCGCCGTTCATCCAGATGCTCAGCAGCCTTCACCCGAATTCGACGGAGATGTCAATCCAATCACTGGTGAACAAGGAGGTCCAAAGCGCGAACCCATCAAGCGCTCAACAGCTGACCCGGGAGGAGATTGGAGTTTCAAGGGCAGGGTGTCTGATTTTTAGAGGCTCAGAGAGCACGATGCTCGGTAGGTATTTAGTCGTCATGGACAGCATGTCTTCTAACGATGAACTTCACCCATTCATTTCTACATGAAGAGGCCCAACTATAAGTAAAGATCATCGGATGTCAACATACGATGCCAGTCTTTCATGTGTTTATTTCAGTCTGTTCCAAGAACTTACAAATGTCAAAATTCCAAGTAATACATATTAATATCAAAACACGATGAAACTTTTGGGTTACATCGACGACGCGAACTGCCTCAGGGAGATTAATTGAATGGACCTCATAAAACAATCTGTCTGCAGCAGCAAAATCGATTGGCAATCGCTGTTTGTTCTTCTATCTTCTGATTCCTCTGGCAGGGGGTGCAACACCACGTCCACGTCGGGCTGGATCACATTGAAAAGTATCAGTGTGACTGCACAGCAGCGCTGATTAAGAAACATACCGTTGGCTAGTGATTGTTAAAGGGACAATAGAAAATGGAAGTTGAGATGAGTTCTGTGTAATGTGATAGATGAATAGCAGATTTTGCTTACCCCGCATGATTGTTGCGCGACCTCTTGCAGTCCCAATTCCACGCCCTCTCATAGCATTTGGCCCAACTCGTTTAAACCTGCCAGCAGGTGAGGGTAAGTCAAGAAAAAGTGAGAGACATTGAGTTAGACTAACGGGGAAAAAAATTAGGGCTTACATTGGAGCATTTTGCAGCATGTCTGGCACAATAAAGAAGCGAATCATGCTCCCTCGGATGTAGACTTGATCTAGCTGGGAAACGCGTCCATCACGTCCTGTTACAGTGATATCTTTCAGAGAGATATTCAGGTTATCCTCGGCTTCAAAGGCAGAATAAGTCCGTGGAATAGAGAGAAGAGAGATATATCAGCTCCTTCGTCTACTTCTGCGTGAACTGCAGCGCACCTTCCGCGAGTTTTCCTCTGTAAAGTTGACCCGTCTTCAGCTCGACAGTGATGATATGTCCTAGCGACTCGTGCAGAAGTTTTATGGGGACGCCCAAGCCTGCGTTTGCCATGTCTGTGAGTGAGTTGCAAAGCAACTTAGTCTTAGAGATAGCCTTATGTTTGGTCTAGCGGGCTTTGATCAACACAATAGTTATTCAAAAATAAGTATATAATTATTACTTGTCCCCGACTTTATCACGTGAGTGATAGAAAGGGTTCCCGCCAATGTCGGTCTGAGCTTTCCCACGGTCTCGAACTATGCAGCATACTAAGATTTATTCACTTTTCTTCTATCTGAACTGCAAATTTTTTAGCTTACAAAAATTTCAACATTTTCTGCATTACATATTTTACTATAGAAGTAACATAATTACCCTTCAGCTGGCCGCGAGGAGTCAACCGAAGGTTGGCGACGAGCGGCCAGCAGTAAACTCACATTTCACGTAGATCTTGATTCTTGAAAGGATGCAAATGGCGCCGATTGTAAGTATTTACTGAGAAAGATAGAGTCGGGGATTGGCGCTTGCGCCGCTACGGGATGGGCTTAATCGTCATTTCGGACGCGCTGAGAGGCTTTACAGGTGCTTGGTTACAGTGACAAGATCAGGACAGATGTGGATAGGTAGAGTTATTTGGATAAGTAGGGTTATTTGGATAGATTTACTGTAAAGCCCGTAAAGCCAGGTATTTTTAGCACGGACCCGAGGATGGCACCCCGGAACGCATCAGAACTCATCCAGTTCTGGGCAAGGCGTAATGTGATTGCACAGAAAGGTAGCCGGGCTTCCGGGAAGGAGATCATTCAACTCTTTTTAGAGTCTTGTACAGTAGGGAGTTTGGGAAAAAAAATTTAGTGAGAAGGAAATAAAATATTATAATTTCAGCATTTGTTTGAGAGGCAGCAAAGTTCTCTGAATCCTCTTTGAATCTGTGAGGTATGGAAGGCGTGTCCTAGGGTGTGCCACGGTGGCCTGAGCCACTGATCACTCCGAAGCCCTGGCTTTACAGCGGAAATGAACCGGCTCATTTCGTGTAAATCCAGTGTAAAGCGAGCTGGATTTACCGTAAATCCCTCAAAATAAGCTACTTATTGAACTTATGTATGCCAAAGTGGCTACTTATTGACTTGAACCAGTTTGAATTCCAGTCTAAAGAATCAATAGCTTGTTTAATTGCATAAGAAGGCCATTACAGCTGTTTATTTTCACGATAACTTATTCTAATATATATATCTGCACTGCTATGTAAACAATATAGTATAAAACACATTTTCAAGTGGGGGAGGGAGGGAACAGGTTCGCAAAACAGTCAAAGATGCGACATGCGAGACCGGAGATGGCTGCCGAAGATGCGTTGTGCAAAGTGATGGGTTGAGAAACAGGCTATTTTTAACCACCCAGCGCATCAGTCCCATCACTCCACCCTCGGTGCGGGAAGGCGCTCCTGCGAGCTTTCTCGACTTTGGAGGACTGAACGCGACGCGTCGACTGCAGGTCACGAACACGTGACTCTCGGCACACTCGGCGCCTGCCCAAGGCCCGTAAATCCCTCGGCATAAGTATGAGCAAAATATAAGATTTGTGATTTTAGGCTACTTATGTATTCAATGATTAGCTAAGTTCATCACTTCAGACAGAGCTATTGCAGAGCTGAGGTTACGATAGCTTTCAGAAGTCCGTAGGAAATGCTTGCGCTGGATCACCAGTTTGGTTATATACTGTAACCCGTTGCCGACTAATAGTAAGCAAATAATGCGCGACGATAGTCGAGATGCTTTCATTCATGATTTTTTTCCTCGAAATCGCTTAAGAATGCAAGCCATGTCTTTTTGTCGATGACTCCCTCATCTAGTAAGACAACTGTGGGTCAGTCGTTCACATAGAAATTGCAGGACTTACATAGTCCTTTGGTATCTGTTATGATCACGTATCTTGCTCCAAGTTTGACGAATATTTGATGAACAAGCTCCATAGGGGAGTTGTTGGCCAATGTCAGTGGTGCCTTCAATTTCTACGGCGTAAGTGGCAGAACGCGTAAGTAAACCGTGTTCGTACCTGGTCCATATACGGAGTGAAGTCAAAGGGATCCACAGGTAATGTGACGTGACTGGGTTCTGGCAACGATGAAAAGGAGGAAGATGCTAGCTGGTGATAATAGGCTGTATGGAAGTGGATTTCGTTCTCCGTGTCATTGGACACCAAACCTGCAAAATTTGGTCACACGTTATTGAAATGATATTAAGTAAAACAAATCATACTAAGCGCATGGTCGAGTTCGTTTGCGCCTATATAACCCACCATCCGGAAATCTTCATCGTCATCATTTCGTAGTATGGGGAACCCACCGTCATCTGCTCCGGAGGAGGTTAAACTAACCAACTGAGTTTTCAGACTTTCAACTGTATTCTTTCTATCCAATCTAATGACTTCTGCGTCACGAGAAATCTAACGCACATGAGTGTATGCAGCAAGGTTTATCCCCCTCTAGACTTACCATGTCATTGATTTGAAGATTGCCCCAAAGGTATTCATGCTTGGAATCTAGATAGGGCAATTCATTGAGCTCTATGACGAGGTCATATATGCCTTTCGGTTCAAGGGCATCGGCAACAGTCTTTGCAACAAGAACTGAAAGCATAACAGGAACAGCGTAAGTTAAAGTGTCGGTAAGCTCGAACATGATAACGGCCAGGGAAACGGTAGTACGCTGCGGATTCGAATCAGAAATTGTTGAATTTGAATAAAGTGAAACTGACTGTTACACCAGATAGCGCGGCTGCAGCTCCAACCATCGCATACAAACCCGGAATGATGCCTACGTAGCTCGATCATCGATTAGTCAACCGATGGAATGATGCCTTGTGTTATCTCACAATCCATGTTGTTACCACATGCCTGGAAGAAAGGTGACTCAGGATTTCTCATTTGAAGCCATTGCATAGCGATTCCCATGATTCGACCTGCGCAAGCCCCAACACCCAATGTCGGGATAAATATCCCAGCAGGTAATTTGATTCCAAAGGTGATGATAGTCAAGCAAGCCTTGACTACCATGGCCACAGAAATAGAGCGGATCACGGGCCAGATGTGTTGGAATGAGCCTGGATTAACGATGCAAAGTCCTGAGTGGGTGTTTCCCGAACCGGTGTGGCACCCTGCAAAGAGGTTGTAGATAAGTTCAGTACCGCCCATTCTTGTATAGGGGTTGAGGAAGCAAAAAATCGATGTGAAGAATGTGATCTACAAGTAATCAGCATAACATAGCGCATATGGCTCCAATAACTTGCCAGTAAGACCTCTAAAATCGGATGCGTCGCTAAGAATGTTTTGTCGCGTACGTGCTTGCTCCATTGGTAATTAAGCTTTGAGAAGTAGGCCCCGTATAACCCCTGCGCGACTTTCAGTCTACCGATGATGCTTTAAAGCCGAAGTGATCGTACACCAAATATCGCGAGAATTACGAAAGGAACAAGTTCCCAAGCGTGCCAATCCTGGATACCCGTAAGCGTGTCTTCGCATATAAAGAAGCAGGCTGACCTTGTCGTACGTGACTTGAAACAGTACAAGTTTGCCAGTTCCAAATGGATCAAGTACCTTCAAAGTTATAGCAGCAATCATGGCGCAGAAAAAACTGGCAGACTAAGGTCAACGACATCTTCTGCGCAAAGAAGTACTGACAAACCTTCTCCACATGACCTTATGGCTGTTGTTTTAAACCCACAGCAAAGAGAATCAAAAGAATCGTACCTTCGGTGGGAAGAAATAAGACACCTCTTCCAAGCTGAATAATGTTCCACCAATAGGAGCTCCAAATGCTACTGCAACGCCGGCGGCACATGCAGCACTGAGAATTTCACGACGTTTAGCTGCGAGGTGGTTAATATGATAAAAGTTCACTGCAAGTTGATATCCCCAATACCTTCATTATTCTCGTACTTCGTAGCAAATCGGCTGACGATGTTACCGACGCAACTAGCGATATGAACAAATGGGCCTTCTTTTCCCAACGACAATCCTGATGCCACAGCCAGCGCAAGGCCCACAGATTTTGTAAACAATGTTCGACCCCCAAGGTAACCATGTATCACGAAGCCTGTCCAAATTCACATTATAGGATCTGGAAGACATTGGTCAAGCTTCTCACCGGAGAGGATCGTTTTAATTTCAGGAATACCACTTCCAGCGGCCTAGCATTGTTGTTAGTCTCCTAACCAACGAGAGAATCAAATCAGACATACGTAGTACATCTCCTTCCTTTTGGGTTCTTGGATGACCTTGGAGCTTTTGGAACCAGAGTTGGAATCGACAAGAGTAGGCATTTCCTTGCGCGTCGTAAATGTAGTCGAAGCGGTTAAGTAAATGGTAAGTAAACATGAAACAAGTGCAAGAAGAAGCTGCAATGTCAAAGTCAGAAATGTATTGTCGTGGACAATAAGCAAAGAAGCTACCGCGATGCAAGTATAAAAAACATATTCCATCGCACTGTCCTCGTTGTTATGATCAGATACGAAAGCAGCCGACCAGGTCCTCCAAGCTGGGCAAAGGTCTGCAAGTGGATTGTTGATACTGGTCCGAATAAAATCATTATCCACCAGTTGAGGACAGCAGAAACGTTTTGCCTTCCACCATGAGCGGAAACAATACCCTTCCTTGAGATCGAACAATAACTGCTCGCTGCGGACAACCATGAAGGCAACCAGAGCTGTTAAAAAGCCAACAATGGTTACGATTATCCAACCAAGGCTTCTATCAAATGAGAGACGAATGCGTGATCGAATAGATTTGCGCCTCCTGAGTTTCGAGAAACGGGCAGAATTCTTGATAGCATCATGCAGCCAATCGATAGAAGTGAATGAAGTATACCATACTCGAATACCGTTGACCTTGGCGTCTGCATCAGGTGCTTCTCCATTATTTGTGTGTAAGGGTTCGTCGTAGGTGGATATTGGTCGCGTGTTGAATCGAGCGAACGAAATATCACGGAAAGTCGATGGTACGTTTACAAGGGAATTTGAACGTACTCGTTGAAGACTGTTGACAATCGACAACTGCGACAGATTGCGTCGGACAATGGATGCCTTGCTAAAGATCCGGCGCTGCCCAGGGAGTGTACCATATGAGCGTCCTGTACTAGCTGGAGATTCAAGGGGACTATTCTCATTCGGAGGTAGTCCTTGATCACTGGATGCTTGGTGGGTTGGGTTTGACGTTGCACTCGTACCCGTATCCCGCCGTATCGGGACTTGCTTTTGTGCATCAAGTTCTGCACCAGACATTTACGGTTAGAGTTCGGTTGGCCGACTTTCAATTCTTTAAAAGGATTGGCTTCACAACCATGTCTTCTGATCCCATCAAATACTTATTAACTGTCCAATAACTGCAAAAATTTAAAACGAATTATACTATGGTCTAGAAGAATCGACATTGTTCGAATTTTGAGGGGAACTACTACCATTATTTGCTCCTACTCCAAGTGTATTACCTCTGTTCACTAGCGAATTCAAAACCATAGCGAGCCCACTCATCTGAGTGTTTTGCAATAGTGACACATTAATTTCGAGACTTAAAATCGTCCCATTGGCCGTCGAACCTCGCAGCACCGCAGGGGGTTGGGGTTGACCCTCGGGAGGAAGGGATGCAGCTGATACTGGCGTAATACCCAAAGCGTGCAATGCCGGCAGTGAAGCGACGGGAAGTTGCACGGGGATAGCCCCAGTCGATTGGTATGGGGCATAATTTGTGGATGCTTGTGTCGCAGGAGAAACAGTAAAAGTAGAGACAGTAGGAGCCGGGGCTGGATTCCCATATGCTTGAGTGTACGAGTATGGATATCCCCGATAGTAGTGAGATTGGAGGGCAGGTACCACTCCCTGTGGTGTAGCACTGAACTGTGACATGCGCACAACATTATTAGTTGCTCGCTTTTCCCTTTCTAGCCGTTCAGCCTCTGTTCGAGCGCTGCGTAATTCGCTTGCAACCCACGCATTCTCCGACCTGTCAGCATCTAGGACAACCTGGGCCAGATAATAAGCCTGATCGTCGGGTGCTAGACGCTGGCAGAAAACAAGTTCAGAATGATTAAAAATGAATGCCTCGACGTCACACTACCTGGCCCGAACGCAGTTTAAGCTTCCGAAAACGATCATGTAGGGCTTCACGCCTTTTTACACACTCCAATGCCGATCGGGTAACTAAACAATCTCTGAGCGTAAGATAAAATGAGGAGAGTAAACATTTTACACTCAATGTCCGTCCAGTCACAGGAAGCCCTTTCTTTTCCTTTGCAAGAAATGACAGTTCGCATGTCCTCTTTTGGTTGCTGAAATATGTGGTAGGGAAGCAGACGATTAATGGCATCCAACTCGTCGACGAAAGGCGAGTCAATATCGGGATGAGAAATGGAGTCTTGGTCGTGATCAAGGTGTGAATGAAGTCTAAGAGTATACAATAGTCTGTGAAGAACAACGGAATGCACATTAACAGACACTCACGAACCTGGAAATATTTCCATTCATGTATTCAAGTTCTTCTGGAGGTCGTTTAAGCTTGGGAACTGCAGTTTGATTGAAAGCAACCTGCTGATGTCCACGACCTGCTGATGTTCCTGCGGAAGTTGAAACATTGTCATCTGCAGCGACCGAAGTATCCGTCTGAAATGGGAAGACAGCGAGGTTCTGGTCATGTTGGAGGCTACTAGTAAATGAACCAGCCGACATCCTTCGAAATACCCTTTGTTGAGGTTTTGGACGTTATTGTGCTCGTGACCTATAATGAAAACTTTAGGGCAGGACTAAATATTTATCAGGATGAGTAGAGATATTTGAGTGCTACCTCATATTACCCAAGCAAGTGCTTTTTGAACAATAATGTGTTCCAAATGAAAGACGTACTCACTTAAAGAACATCGTATTCCATTCTATGCAAAGTATGTACCAAATGAACAGTGATTGTGCAGCAGTCGTTACACCACTACCAAGAAACCATGAAAGCCAGATATGAAGCTCGATTGAACTTTCGATTATCGTTAGTCAAACGTAGCATTTCAGTTGTCGGTCGATGCCTTGGCAGTTTTGAGCAAGTCTGCTGCCCTTCCCACTTCTTCTGCATTACTAGAAGCGACAAGTTCCAGGTAATCCCTGGCAAGTATCAAATCACCCCCGGGTATTCGCATCTCGTACTCGGCGATTTCGAGACAGGACTTCGCATAATCTTGTATCGGACGAACTAATTTGAATGGGTAAGTCGCCCCTGGTACAGATTTTGCATGGTGCTTACGATCAGCTTGGCATACTTCGACTACTCGGCGATGATACGCTACGGATTCCGAGTGCTCATCAAGAGAGCGATGGATCTTTGCAAGTTTGAGATTGATTGTAATTTCATGAGGATCGGCTGGAATCAAAGCGCGTTTATAACATTCAACAGCTTCTCGAAGTTCTGTGCGACAATGCTCGAATTCAGCCCGATTAAATGGTGTTTTATGACAATGACAAACCAACCTTCCGATTTCTTCGTAACACATTCCTTGGGCCCTGCCACAAACGAACGTCGTAGGGTCTAGGCTGTAAGGTCAGATTCTTGTCAGGCAAAGGCCGACAAAGGAACTTCACCTCAAGGCCGTTGCACGTTGATAATAATGAAGAGAGTAATGGTGCATACTAAGTAGCTCGTATGCTTGACCAAGACCGTACCAGGCTCTATAGTCTTTTCTGTTGACATCTGCATGGAATGAGAAGTTGCGCAAACAGAAAGAAGCGCAGTCATACCAACGGCTCGACGATAAGCCTCGATAGCTGCATGCGAATTTTTCATCTCAACATATTCATGCCCCATAAGTGTCCATGCAGAAACGTATGTTCGATCGAGCTGTGTTGCCCTCCTGAAGTACTTGACGGCCTTTTCATGCTCAGCGCGCAATGAGTAATGATTCCCTTATTGTTCTACTACCTTAGGATGCGTAAACGGGATTTGAAAGAACTAAGTACGTACCAATGAGACAGCATACTTCTGGACGGTCTTTGTCCAACGCTAGAAATTCGTGTGCAAGTTTTGTAAGTTTGAGGCGGCTGTCCGTCACATAAAGAATATTGGAATATATGTCGATATCGTCAATATGATTTGGATCAATCGATAAAATCTGCTCAAACTGAGTAACAGCTTGAGAGAAATCTGTGCATGAAGCATTACCCAGAGGATATGTGATCGCTGCATGCATTGCGGCCTACCGTGAAGATGATATAACACGCACGCCTTCAAACTCATGACCCACAAGCTATTTGGGAAAAATTCGGTGCTGAGTAATCGGTCCACAAAGTTGTAATTCATTTTCGGATGGATTTTGCAGCTCATTGAGCGTCTTGATTTGAAAAAACTGTACAAGTGGATGATCTGACGGTAAGGGTATCAAATGCAGGAGAGAAGAAAGCTGCAAAGCATTGAGTTTCATCATCAGTCAACAGAGATGGTACTCAACCAACCTCCTCTCCATCCCCGACACAACTTCCCAGTAAAGTCCACGCCGACCAATTCCACTTACAACCGGCTATTGAAAGAAGGGCACTTTCAATAGCTTCCTCTCGCCTCGACAGACGAGAAAGAAATAGAGCTTTCCTGGAGAAGCAGTTTTCGTCAAGGGTCTACTCCAAAGTACTCTGTCGAAACGGACAACCCACAAAAAAAGAAGCCACGGATCTGTCGAATCCTTCACAAGGTCGTAGAGTTCACCAAGAAATTGATTGATTGGTGTAGGAGGTTGATGTCGGTTATCTGCGGATTAATTATTGATGAAATTCCAGGTAAACAAGATTTGTGTACGTACTGTCCATTTTGTGCCAGTCCCTTTGAGCCTTCTTCTCTGTGGCCTACCATTTTGAGGACCCAAATAAGAATTGACCAGTCCACACTAGCTTACTATAAATTGGCAATATATCTTTAAAAACGTGGCTTTGGAACTTTTGCATTCTTTGATCAAGTAGGTGGCACGGTGGAACTCTCTTGCTTCAAAGCATGAACGAGCCGCAAGAAGTAGATCCTCTTCCTCCTTCTCTAAAGTACGGTCGAGAAACAAAATTTCCCCTTGTCGAGGTTCGACAGACGATGCATATAGATCCTTTCTGATATTCACAGTGTCAGATGTTTGAACCTGCGAGAGTATAGGTGATCTGCTAGCCTCGCTAGGAAACAATGTACCGACAGGAAGAGACTGCGGTCGAGCTGGAGTAGAGGTCGAAAAATTGGACGAGGAAGGGGCTACATGAGCCCCTTTCCGCTTAGCAGGAGATACAGAGAGCAGTAGCTCCGACAACCTTGCATACAAGATATTCAGTCGATGATATGGATTCTCATCTGGAAAACAAGGAATCGTACCACTTTGCTGCAACCAAAAGTCCTCTATCTAGGCATTCTTTTGAGGTTGTTCGTATTTCAGAAATTGTCTGCGCATCAACAGCGGAAGTCATCTGAACCAAGAGAGTGACTGTCAGTGTCACGGAGCGCGTACAAGTTTGTTTGGCAAATTCACTACTAAGGATCCGCCAGCCTGCGGGGGCACAGCTCGCTGCGCACAGAAATTAGGTAGACACGAATTTTGGAGTGGCACACGCGTGATAGTCCGAGTTGACACCCGGGGGAGGAGGGGTGTTTTTATATATAGTACTCTTGAATTTTACGTCTTGCAGGGAAGGAAAGAGAGTTACGTATACCGTATACGGACTAGGTATGTTCCTTATATATATATTATATTATATAATACGGTTACATTTGTATTTATTTGTCCTGGGCAAGTGTTCTCGCTACATGCTGTAGTTCGACTTTCACACTCAAATTTCGTTATAATCGCCCATTTATCGACGGGGAACCTTTTCTGAGAGCCATATTCTAGGTTTGCCACTCACTCTAGACCTCTCCTCGACGGATCACTTGCGTACATTAGTTCAGCTCAAATTCAGCAAACATTCGGTCACTTTACAATCTGGATCCCGTTACCTACCTACTTTCCACTCTGAGAACCCCACGTATCGCGGCCGTGGCCTGTATCCAAGGACTTGACCGAACATGCCCTTATCTGCTATTGTATTGGTCATTTTTCTCGTCACTTTCCGCCTATACCTCATCCGTCCAAGCCCAAAACAGAAGCAAAATCGGAATGTCGCCTCTGCCTCTACCTGTAGCGTGGCTGTTTTTCTAGGATCAGGTACTACTGCGTTTTTTTGCCTTATACCTATGTTATTGATTTTTGAAAATGTTTAGGGGGTCACACTAGCGAAGCATTGGCTCTTGTATCATCTTTGGATTCACAGCGTTACAATCGTAGGACCTATATTGTAACATCTGGCGACACCTTGAGTGCTCAGAAGGCTTTGGAATTCGAAACAAAATTGCCTGGACCTCCTACATCAAAAGTTTGTCATCACATCTACACGCCTTTCGTGCTCGCGAAAGTAATATCTTTCTTGGTTTCAGTGCAGTATAATCTCAATTCCCCGAGCAAGACATGTACATCAGCCGCTCATCACGACACCTTTTTCCTCACTTCTTTCTCTTCTTACTTGCATTTACTATTTTGTATTTCGTCCATTGATTTACTTTCGGCCCCAAAGTTTGCCGACGTGTTAATCTTAAATGGTCCCGGGACATGCTTTTTACTCTGTGGTTGCCGTTTACATCAACAAAGTCAGTTTTCATTCCATTCGTCGGATATGCAAATCTCAGCAGTTTGTTAGTTCTTCGGGCTGCAAGCGCCCTCCATAATCTACGTAGAGACTTTTGCTCGAGTAAGGTCTCTTTCTCTTTCCGGAAAACTTGTTCGCCCATTCGCCGATCGGTAAGTCGCATTGCCTGAATTTGTTAACTACCGAAAATTTATTTAGTCAAAGATTCGTGACCCAATGGCCGAGGACTGTAATAGCTCAGGATGAGTCACGGTCAGACGGTTGGCTTGTCTAATCTTCCACACAAACTAGCAAATAATTGCAGAATGACACATAAAGAATGGAATCAAAGTCACAGAGTGTTTGTTGCCATACAGGCTATGTCAATTTCTCAGAATTACTTCCTTGTCCAACGATCTTCACCCGTGCTTCCGCCCCGCCTTGGGCTTGCGCTCCTTCCTCTACTCCCTCGCGTTTGCTAGGTTCCCAGCCTCCACCACCACCTTCATTTTTGGGAGGGTTGAGTCTCCGTTCCAATCTCTGACCAGCACGCAACGAAGACAGTAGATCTTTGGAAGGAAGACGGAGATGCATAAAATTACAAAAACCCCCTCGATTGCATTCACCGTTCTCGTTTTGACGGCAGCACGCTTCTCGAAAATCGGTGACAGGGGATAATTCCGCATATAGAGGTCGACCTTGAAAATATAGACCACGTATGAGTCGATTTGCCGGGAAGGCGGCGTCATGTAACACTTACCTGCATACCACCTTTCGTTACAGCTATCAACGGCAGCCTGCGCCTCCGTTTCCCACTCGTATCTTGCATACACATTTCCTATTAAGTGATCACCCACGTTGTCGCATACCTGATATGAAGGGCATGAGCAATGTACAGAGTCAAAATTCAGGATATATACTTACGTGAAGCTCTAGAAGGTGACCAAACTTGGCCAATTCGCAATAGAGATCCTCGTAAACAGCATCGAACCCTTCTTGAAGTTCCTTTTCAGTGAGTTTGCAAACGGGATCGTGGGCAGGGTTGTGGTAAACGTTCGGTAAAAGGATGGTCTGGGAAAACGGGGGTCTGATATGTTTTCTCGAGCAACGATCGCCATGTCTGCAAGCGCCAATCTAAATTCATGAAAGAAAGACGAGTAAGATAAGGACGACAGCTCGCTAAAATTACTCGACCTTGTAATAGAATGAGCAATTGACTCGGTCTTGTTCAGTTCCGAAGATATTAGCCTACCAAAAAGAAGAATTCAATGACAAAGACGAAAATATGTTGAAATGCACGTACTAGATGTGATGCCATTTGGGCAAAAGAGTAGAGGTTCCAAGATTAAGGCTCTGGTTCAAGAACCGTCGAGTCGTTGAACTTGTAAGCTTAAGAGCCTGCTGACCAATCATAGTTTCAACCCAGCTGCGGCAAATGCCAGTACAACATGTGACTCAGTCAGTCGAGACTTTGATTCGGGGGCTTGGCAATATAAAGAACGTTTAAATCCGAATAAAACATTTCGAGTGCGGATTCAGCTGCGAAGAACCGTTGTAAATAAAAAGACCCTTTATATTTCAGGATCCTCGCAGCGGAATCAGAATTTCAAAGGTTTTATTCAAATTTAAAGATCCCTTACATAGGTGAGCACCCACTCGAAATCTCTTACGGTCAACTGACGCAATCCAGTTTGAGCCCGATGTACAAAGTGAGATATAGGACTAGGATGCAATTGGTGTCAACGAAGTAGAAACTACATGATAATCAGGCAAATACACTACCCAGGCCCCCTAATAAAGTGACCCACCAAGCACGATAGAGTGTCAATAGACCCTCTTCGTCGATGATTCTTTTGGCGCAGTCAACGAGGCCAAGGTAAGGGTCACCCTCGTTCCTAAGCCTTCGACGGAACACAATTAGTATTAATGCATTAGCATGCAAACGGTCAGCTCACCCAATGACATCTTCGGTGCCAGAGTATTCGGCGTTCTCTTCTGCGTCACCTTCAACCTCCTGAGAAACAGAATTATACTCAGACAATGCATGGTTTCGCTGGATGGCAAGCCTTGTCGCGATGACTTCGAGTGGCGTAAGAGCAAGGACCGACAAGCAAAGGATCACCAAGTAGATAACCAGCCTGACCACTGAGATGTCCCCTGTTTTGAGACCTGGTTCCGACAATCCAGGTAGTAACAAACGGCGGAGCGGGCCCAAAAACAAAACGACAGTGCATATGTGAAGTGTTTCTGCTGCCATGAGACCGGGTGTCAAATATAAGATCCACGGCCGGCCACGCTCAGTTGGAGTAAGAAGGACCCGGAGACTGCGCAATAAATTGAAATAGGATAGCTTATGGGGGGTTGTTATGGCTCTAATCGAGTCATGAGTAACGATAACTTAGGAATCAAGGAGAATGGATACCTATATGTCAGGATCGAAGTCGGTAATGATATGACCAACATAGCAAGGCTGTAGAACAGAGTTCCCTGGGACAGAATGAGCTCAAGCCTCGATCGTGTTGGTATTCCATACCCAAATACCAGTCTCAGGTGCTCTATATTTCCCGTGACGCGGTTGGTCTGTGTCGACGGCGAGGACAATAATAATACTGACAATCAACGTGCTGACGGCGGTGGGCACTACGGAATATTAACGAGATATCGAAGATGCACAGAAGCCACATACTTAGTCCTTTATAAAGACCTGACCAACCCTGATGAACAGGATAAGAAATCAGTGGGTGCACTGGGGTATAACTTTGGAACATGCCTCCAATCGAAACACGCGGATGAGCATTCCAAAATATGACTTCACCACAGGGCCAGTATACGGTGTGGCTCCGCCCTCCGAATCCAATTGAAGACCCTTCGGATTGTAGTTAGCTCTGAACCTCACTAGAATTCCTGTCAAAGGAACAAAGATGGCCAAGCTAATGACCATAGCAAGGAGAAGAACGATAAAACCCGGTGGGCTCATATTTGCAATGTGTGGCTAGTGGGTCAATCTTCTGCTAGATGACACAATTTATGTTGCGGTACTTGAAGAACTGCGGAAGAGACCTGTGCAACAGACCTATGCTGCAATGCCGATTGCCAAGGCTGTGTGATGTCGCACGTGAGTAAGAGAATAATTACAAGTCAATGTCATTCACTGGCTAATGACATGGCACACCGAATATTAAAAATCATTTTTAAATTTTGAACTTCAACCTTTTCCCAAATAAACTTCATAATAAATTTCGTTAAATTGGGTCGTAAGCATTTGCAAATATTCGTAGCATTTGTATAGATATTGGTGAGCAAATATGGGTGTGCCACTACCGGGAATGCTGCCATTGGCCGGTGGATGACTGTAATTACATAATCACAATGAACTTAAGTACTTGCTCAACAACCATTGATCGCACTTCTGACAGAAATAAATTGTATTTACATTATCTCCTGAGAGACCTCCATTATGAGATTTGAAAGTGCCCTTGGCAGTGGATGCCCTCAGAGGGACAAAGCAAGTAAGTACTTAAATAATATGTAAAATGCAGCTGTTGTCGGCTGAGCATTAATTGAGTCTCCGACGACCTGCTTGCTAGTCAAGTTCGGCTTCCTGTTGGTACAATTGTCAGTACCTTCAAATTGCGGTGGCGGTCATTATTCTTTTACAGGCTATTCTGTTTAATTTATGACTTCGACATCACATTCTGCTGCGGAGAATAAGGTGACCAAGTTTCCAATCCAGTCAGAGTGTGTGGCTCATGCTGTTTCTTAGAGGCAAGCATTGGAGAGACTGAGAATCAATAAAGGCCTTCAAACAAGTCGACCGCATACGGAATCATCAACCTCGTCAACATCCTCGCACACCACAAGCCAGCCGCCTTATCCAGCACCTCCTCCCCAGTCGCGAGATGGTACCGTCCCATCTCGCTATTTCCAGCACACTTCCTCCCCGCTCGGCAAGATACTTGTCCCTAATTCAAGTCCTCTGCCTTATGAGAAGGCGCATTCGAGCACATTTAGGCCAAACAATTCCGTTGGCAAACATGCAGTGACGTCCTCCTCAAATTCTATTTACACGAATGGATCGGGAGTAGAAAGGGCAAACTTCACCTCTGATCCCTTAAGCGCCCCTAGCGGGTTTGTTGTTCACGGTGAACCATCTCAATCTGTACCGTCATTACGGCGACAGCGGAATGATAATGAATTCCAGAATCACGAAGAAGGTCCTGCTCGTAAAAAAGTGAATCGAGGAACATCCGAAGATGTATTTGCTATTCCCGAGTCCCCAGACGCTCAATTCGGACAGCGATGGCATATGTCGACTGCCAGTGTGGACACAATATCGATGTCATCTGATGATTCACTCTCTGATCGTGGCCGGCTTCTCGTAGGCCCCTCACGATCTCGCCTTGCAAAGAACCAATCCAGTCCAAACCCACCTTCTGTCTCTGATCCTCAATTTGACCCCAAATTTCAAAGCTTTAAGATGACCTATCCAGAGGAGTCACCTCTAAGGGTTCGGGCTGCTTGGAGCCAAGCACGTGGAGAGATGAACAAGGCTTCAGCATTACTGTCGGATTCCAGTTGGTCACCAGTGACATCGGAAAGAGAGACCTTAGGTCGCGTTAGAGAAATAGAGGAAGCTTCCAAAGCCCAACGGGCTGCAGTCAAGGAGAAAGGCAAACAGTCTTTGATATATGCCAATCGTCCAGTCCGTGAAGCTAAATTACATTCCACACCTCCTCCGGCGAAGTCGCCCATTGACCTTACATTACCCAACCTTGAAAGTCCCAAGTCGCCTCTGACGCCAGCTATAAAGAAGCCCCAACGGAAGCGAGCCAAAAAGTTGGTTCTTCACTCTGATTCGGAATCTGCGTCTAGTGGAACCGATGACCGGCAAAAACAAGAATTGCCACAGACCGCCTACGAGAATCGCGCTTTGGAATATTTCAATTCCTCCAATCCTGAAGCGTTGCAGGAGTTGACTGGTACTTTTATTCTCTCCTTCTATTCTGACCACAAAGTAAAGTAATTTATCATTCAGGATGCACGCTCGAGCAGGCTCAAACAATAATTGGTATTCGTCCATTTGGATCACCCCAAGATGTTCGAAGTAAACTTGGACAAGGAAAGAGGAAAGCAGCCAATGGTCTCACCCCGCGGATGTTCGAAGACGCAATCGAAATTCTGAAAGAGTATGGTTCCGTTGATAATATCCTAGGCGATTGCGAACAAATCGCAGCTACTCTTGACGCTGCGATCTCCTCATGGACGAAAAGTGGGAATGCTGGTAATCAGGAAAATCTGGAAGAAGGCACTTTAAACCTGCTGTCACTAGAGCCCTTGAAGAGTCGAAAGGCTTCAAATTACCTAACTAGTCAGCCTAAGTCGCTGCCTGATACCGTTTCCCTGAAAGAATATCAACTGCTTGGAATTAACTGGTTAAATCTGCTGTACCGCAGTAATTTAAGCTGCATTCTTGCCGATGAAATGGGTACGTGAAAGTGAATGTGTGAAGTTTATTCCTTGCTGATGACCATTCAGGACTAGGGAAGACTATTCAAGTCATCAGTTTTCTGGCTCATCTCAAAGAACAAGGTAAGAAGGGACCTCATCTTATCGTGGTACCGTAAGCGTTGGATAGTATTCTTGTCATACAAGACCTTGAACTTATCTGGATTATAGGTCCTCTACATTGGAAAATTGGTGTCGCGAATTCGTGAAATTTGCTCCATCTATCGCAGTCCAAACATATTACGCCGAAAAGAACGAGCGGTCGTATTTACGTGAAACTCTTCTGAACAATCAGAGATGTAGGAGTAAAACATCAGAAGGTTGGGAGGTCTTGATTACTACCTACAACCTGGCACAAGGGGACGAGCGCGATCGAAAATTTTTTCGCAAGATTCAATGGGATGTAGGTCAACTCTTCATAATGCAGATCGTTATGTTTTAATTTCTTCAAGTGCTGCATTTATGACGAAGGACATGTCTTAAAGAATTTCCAATCTCAAAGATATCAGTCGCTCCTGAAATTTGGCTCGAAATGGAGACTTTTGTTAACAGGCACTCCCTTGCAGAATAATTTGCAGGAACTCGTCGTATGTGACTATCTTTGCAAATTTTCCACTGAATTAATGATTAGTAGTCTTTGCTGAACTTCATTCTACCGGAGCAATTTGCCGGCTCAATAGATTCACTCCGTACCATATTCAAAGTCAAGGGTGATAGTAAAGTCACATTGCTTTCGCAAGAACGTATTTCACGGGCCAAAAAAATGATGACTCCTTTTGTATTGCGTCGACGAAAGGATCAAGTATGTTGTTTGATCAACCTTCTCCTATTTGTAACCTGACGCATCCTTAACAAAGGTTCTAAATGATTTGCCCAAGAAAACGGAGCGCATCGAATGGTGTGACATGACAGATTTACAACGGACGATCTATCGGGATACGCTCCAACGCTCTAGAAAAACAATAAATGAAGCCATCGTTGAAGCGTCTGAGATTGCGTCAATGATGCCCTCAAAAAAGGCGCGGACAGCGACTCGCCCAAAAGACAAACTATATGCGGAGAATAGTTCCAACGTGTTGATGGATCTTCGCAAGGCTGCCTTGCATCCTATGCTCTTTCGTACAAGGTTCACGGATGAGATTCTGAGCGCTATCGCAAAACAGCTGTTAAAGGAGCCTGATTTCAAGAAACGGGGTGCAATTTTCGATCTTGTCAAGGAGGATATGTCGGTTATGACCGACTCCGAGCTTCAGGTTTTTTGTGCATCATATAAAGTTCGTTTTTATGTAATGCAGGCTTTCCTTGGACTAATTCGGTGGCAGTCGACTCGCAAATACCTTCAAGACGAAGCCTGTTACATAGATGCTGGAAAGATTCAAGTTCTCCTCAGACTCCTCTCACATTATGAGAAGAAGGGACGAAAAATTTTAATCTTTTCTCAGGTTTGTTTCCTCGAACCGTTGGTGCCAAGAACAGTTAATTGACTAACCGCCATTGTAGTTTACGCAAATATTGGACATTCTTCAAGCTGTGCTGAAGAATCATGCAATTAAGTTTCTAATACTTACTGGGAGCACACCAGTCGACGTCCGACAGAGCTTAGTTGATGAATTTACTGAGGATGAATCCATTCCCGTTTTCCTCTTATCCACTAAAGCTGGAGGTCAGTTTGATCTAATCGAAAGAGAACATCTTTATCTGAAATTTATAGGCATGGGCATAAATTTGACCGCTGCCTCAGTTGTTGTAATGTATGTTCTGCTTTGTTCTGTTACTCTGTTCTGTTTATTAACGTCTTCAAAGGTTTGATCAGGATTTTAACCCACATAACGATCGGCAAGCGCAGGACCGAGCTTACCGAATAGGTCAGAAGAGAGACGTCGAAGTCATTAAATTGATTTCGAAGGGCACCATAGAAGAGGATATGCTTCGTCTTGGAGAAACGAAATTGGCCCTGGACGAGGCTGTTGCCGGAGACAATGGCAAGAAGGAGGATGAGACATCAGAGCGTGCTATGAAGACATCCTTATTGAATGCCCTCAGGCAGCAACTCGAGAGTGAACAGGCCGCCGGAGGCTAACGAGGTTTTCATTGGACTGTATTTAACGACTGTTTTGAATAATGGCTCTCAATTACTAGCCGGCGAATTCTCATGCGAACACTGAGAGGCCTCTGATTAACCTATCTACGCTAGCCCTGAAATATTCATTGTCTATGCCTTGCTCCCGCGAGTCCATTTTTACTAGAGGATTCCGTACAACGTATTCTAGGAAAGGACCTACATATATTTGCCTCAATACGAAGCGTAAAGAATCAGCCTTAGGGTCGCTGAGCATTATGAACTTGTAGCCGGAAACGGTTTCAAAAAGATGCAGTTTATATGCCGAGGTGCAATAGTTGACGAATTGTTCGTCCCTGAAAAGAAAATAAATGTGAAGTACTGATTTATTCAGAAACGCCTACCTTAGGGAAAGCTTCTTAACCATGTTCCGTAGAGAAATAACGACACCATAAACGAGCTTGGCTTCTTCGTCAAATGGTAAACCAGCGGTCGAGGACCCGGCAAAGGGTTGAGTCTGTGGTGCAGTGGGTAACTGATTTTTACTCTCGCCCACCGCTACTACTACCCCAGTGTTCGACGAAAGCGTGTGTCGTGGGCTAGCAAAGCCCGAAGTTACTAATCCATCATTATTTGCAGGAGTGATCGGAGAGACGGCTTGAGAAACGGCAGAAAGTATTCCACCTTCGACTGCAGGTTTGGGTCGTTTCGTTCGGTGCCAGTCTTGATAGTAAACACAGGTACAATGCCTTCCGAGTTCAAAGATGGCATCAATAAAGGGCTAAGCGTAAATGGTGCTAGAACACACCTGTCGTAGATGTAGAGACTATATATCGTCATCATCAAGGTGTGAAGTTATCTGTTGGAAACGAAACATGTTAAGCCTGCCAAGCTGCACAGAGTCACGATTGATGTACAATGCCTTTGCACATATTGACATCCTAGGTTATTTATTTATTCAGTCTTAGTTTCTTAATCTTACTGGCAGTGGTAAACTTGATGGAGCGTTGGGATACCTCGAGTTATGCCTAACATTGCATTCATTTACAGCCGACGCTACTTCAGCACTCAAGGGTAGACCTTTTCATTCGCGCGATTGGTAGCCGATATATAGGTAGTGAAAAATATTCGCGACTTCGTCCCCAGCGACCACCTTCTTCATCAAAGCTAACATCCACATCGCTCCACTCAACGTATAAACCCAAGCTTGAAAGATGAAGTTCAGATATCTGTGTATAAACATCATAGAATAAAGAATCTATAGAAATAGGAATCGGGTTCAGTCAGCAAGAGAGAAGTGCCTTGCAGGCTCCAGAGTCTTACCTGTTGCACCAAGACCATTGAAGAAACTGAAGCGTGAATCTTCATCCGCAAGGAGATTTGGAATGCATTCGAAAAATTGCCGAAGATCAGTGTATCTTTCTGAGAAGGTATCGGTGAACACGATATCGAATCCATGAATGCTCAAGTCATTTGGGTTCCTGATAAATTCTTGCCACCGTCCTTGTAAAATTTTCACTCTGGGCTTTTCATACCACCCTGTCTTCTTCATAAATTCGAGAACGTTGGGATGAGCTTCTATTATTACATGTTCAATGGGAGGTTCATCAAGGCCTTGAAAAAAGTTATCGATCTTGCAAAATTGGATTTAATGAGAAACGGAAGGAAGAAAACTTCTTGACTCACTATTCCTAACCCAAAGCCAACATTCAGCACCTTAAGTCGGGAACTTTTTGGATGTCGTTCGCATAATTTACGAACAGTCTTGAGCATGATGCCTTCTTCCCACCCCATCATGACACCCACATCCTCTCCCTCAACTTCCACTAAGCAAATGTTTTGCCCGTGTTTATCAACAGAAATTTCAGAGCTGAGTTTAGGAAAGTATCTGAAGATCCTGCAGCTGATGTGTCGTCCATCTGGAGAATAAGAGATGAAGCCGGTTGGGTCTCGAGTAGTCCCAGAAGAAGTTCTATGATAACTTAGCAATGTGAAAGTTGGAGGATAATGAGATTCTAGAGGCACCTGAGCGGATTCCAGCGTCACGGATGACCCTGTAGATAGCGCCGTTATTAAAGGACAAGGCAACATCCCCTGCCGTGTTTTTCAGGTAGTCAACTACACAACCAAGATTCATCATGATCAGGATGCCAAAACGCATATATAGATATACTACATACGGACCTGCATTCCATAAAGCGCCTTTATCGAGGAGTAGTTTTACAAGGGCTTCGTTCTGAATGAAGGCCGCCGCATGCAAAGGTGATAACCCTTCAGCCAAGTTCTGATACCAGATCGGCGCTCCAGACTGCAAACAAGCCGAGATTTCGTCTATTGATTTGTTTTGAAGGATGCTCTCAATAAGCTCCTCGCCAAGTTGACTTGCTATTTGGTCTATATCTTGGTCCATGTTCAGATGTCGAGAAGCGAAGTCAGATTCTTAGAATGTGTCAGAAATCAGGAATTCAAAAGATTTCGCCTCACGGTCAATTACATGATGTAAACAGGAACACGCTTTACGTAATAATTCGTATTAGCTGTATTTCAAGTTCAAGCTTGAACCGTCTGATTCTGAGGTCGTATAACCCAATAGACGAGGATAATCCATGTCCAATTCAATTCCATCAACGTCGACAGGTCCATCCAATCGGCATGTTTTATCTGCAGTGGAGAAGCAACGTTCTCAGTTGGAGAAACTGCTTAAAGATCCAGCCAAACCGGCCTACATCCCCCCACCGCCCAAGGAAAAAACGATCCGTCCCGCAAGGGAAATGATGAAGAATGTGCAGGGATCTAGCGCCGGTGCAGGAAGCGGTGAATTCCACGTGTATAAGGCAAGCAGAAGGCGAGAATATGAACGTCTTAAACTCCTGGAAGAGGCATCCCAAAAGGTAACCATTCATTGTCAAATGGTCGAAATTTTTTACAATCGATACACTTCTAGGAGACCGAGGCCGCAGAGTTCGAGAGAAGAAGGCATGAAACAGAGGAGGCAGTAAACGCAAAGACCGCAAAGAATCGTGCGAAGAGGCAGAAGAGAAAGGATCGATCAAAAACAAAAGGAAAAGGAGATTCAGAAGCTACGGCATTCGCAGCTCCTGGCGAAGATATACCGATCAAGAAAAGGAGGCTAGCTAATGAAGGAGAGGAGTTGGTTTTTAGGAAACCTGGCGAAGAAAGTGATTCTGAATCCAATGGTTTCGACCCATTTCTATCTTCAGGGCAGAACCCGGAAGACACTTCTTTGATTTCAAAGAACGAAACTAAGGGTACCTTAGAGCCTTCACGAATAACGATTGTGGAAGACGATTAGGACGAAATCACCCAAATTGTGCTTTATATCATGGCGTTGTACCACTCCTTCTCCTTCATGCAACAGCCATATTCCATTTCTTGTCTTCCTTCAGAGAAATGGACCCCAATTTGCTATCTTCTTGGAAAGATTCAGCAGACACCTTTCAGTAGCAGGGATGATCTTGATTGAAGCCTGCTGATTGGGAATGATCCGCAGAAAGTATTAGTATGAAAGGCTAAAGCACGCGGCTTTCAGGGTGTACATCGGTGTATATAGTTTACGGACTATGCAAGCACTTTTATCTGAGTGGAGATGTGCCGGAGGCGAATCGATCAGGTAGCGATTTGAATTGCTGATGACGCCAGGCTTCTACTTACGTTCTATCGGGGTTCTCGCAGCCTCAAGGATACAGCCAAGCCACAGCAGACTTGTTGTGTGAACTTCGTAAGTTGATACAGCCGTGTATATACAGTTAGCCTCAATGTGCCACATCTTTACTTACTGTAATACTACTAGTAGATTATTGCGAGGCTGCAGCAAGGCGGCTGCGGAGTACGTATACAGGTCCACGGGGCCCGGAGGCTGCATGCTTTAAAAATAACCTTCATTGTATTTCAAATTGTTGGCTCCCTCTCCCTTCCCTGTTCTCCCGTCCTTCAACATGGGGACTTGCCCGTCAGACAACACTGCTGTGATAGACCAAAGCTCATTTTGGAGCCAAGGTTCATTGCATTGGGATGCACACCGGGTTGGCTGGGTCATTGCCGGGGCTTGCACAATTGCTGTACGTCTACTGCATTTATCACTACGTGGTGCTGACGGTGGCGCCTTTAGACTCTTGTGATATCTGTCCTCACAGTTCTCTCGCACTGTCGGTACGTCACATGCTGCAATCATTGTGATGTTGGATTCATATGTTCGTTATCCCCTATATCGGGCAGAAATTACACGAAACCAAGCCAACAGAGGCAAATGTGAGGGGAACGCACAGAAATCCGCTATTTTAAGCTGACCGCATGAATTAGAATCAGGATCCTCTATATGCCACCTGTATACGCCGTCATATCCTTTCTATCTTATCGCTTCTTCAGAGATTATACCTATTACTCTTTTATCGAAGTCGGTACGTGAAGAGTATGACCCTACTTACACCACATTTACTCTTCTCCTCAATTTTAGTTTACGAGGTGTGAAAATCGACAGTGGCTCTGGGACCAGAATTGACAGCTGCTGCAGGCCATTACTTTGAGTGCATTCTTGTACGCACATATTAAACCCTTGAGCTATACTCTTCGTGGCATCTCAACCCGTACAGACTCCTTTTGATAGAATTCGTCGCAGAGAAGGAAGGACGAGACCGCCTGCTTGCAGAGAAAGAAAAACGAAAGCTCATGTTCCCTGTGAGTTCTTCGTTAAAGTATGTCAAAAATCCCTAGGCTTATTTTTCTTTTTTCAAGTTCTGTTGCTGGAGATACCGCCCGACAAAGGTTGATCCCTCCGATATTTACCCGTATGAGCGTTACGAAACTAACCATTTCAAAGCCTTATTTCATGTATGCCGTTAAGGTAATAAGAAATGATCTGGGTATAAATTATTGATGTGACACATTCAACAGTGGTCAGTTCTCCAATATGTCATCGTTCGGCCAGGTAAACATATATCTCAGTTTTATATTGTCGAACTTCACTAAATTATGAGTTATACAGCCGTGTCTCTCGTTGGTATTATCTGTCAGGCCTTGGGCGTTCTATGCGAATCACAAGGTTTCGATGCACACTTCGCCAATGTCTATTTAGAGGCAGTAGATTTCGTCAGCATTAGGTGATGTTTAAACATTTAGACTTGATGCATCACATCTCATACTCACACTGGAGAACATCGCTATAGCGTTGCACTATATGGCTTGCTTATATTCTATGGTTTGACTAGAGACGACTTGAAGGGAAAGAAACCACTGGCGAAGTTTCTATGCATCAAGCTCATTGTTATGTTTACGTGGTATCAATCTTTTATCGTGAGTGAAATTTATCGCTCCTTTTGATATAATAAGATCTCTCACTACTAGTAGTTCAGTGCTTTGCAAGGCAGAGTTATCCATGGTAAGCAACAATGCTATTCAGAATGTAAGCAGTGCATTAATCGCCCCCCCACTCAACTTAAGGGACAGAATTTTGGACGTCAACTAATATTGCCGATGGATTGAATGCGCTGACGATCTGCATCGAGGTATGTATCAAGGGACCAGTACTTGATTCTGTGCTCAAGACCTTTTCTCAAGATGATATTTTTTGCTATATTTATGTGGCGTGCTTATCCTTACGACGAATATAAACGCATAAAAGGTACATCGCCTACGAGCATCTGGCGGCCTCTCTGGGATAGGTACGTCTACTCGTTAATCATGTGTCTCTCTCTCGGAGCCAACCAGTGTACACTCCTTAGTATCAACTACTGTGAGTCTTACTCTCAAGGCCCCGAGGCTCCCCATTATAGCTTTTCACCTATATTCCAGCCGACTTTGCCAAAGAGATTCTATCTTCCCTTCTGTTCTTTTTCAATCGTAAAAGATGGACTCAGGCTCCACAGCGAGGGCCAACTTTCGACCGCGCATTCAACTTACACCCGCAGTATACTTCCTCCAAGTAGGTCTATCCCATTTTGCCATGAAGTATATGAGCACTGACGATGTTATTTACAAAGCATGTCACGCGTCGCTTCGGATGATGTTCCCCTCTCCGATTATAATGATAGACCATGAATTCCAGAAAGATTCTTTAACGCTTCGTAGTCTTGACTCTTTACAGGAGGCTTCCGCAAGCCGCCTGAATTTCGGAGTGTAGCACATCATTGTACATCGCGATATCTTTTGGAGCTCGTGTATTCGATAATGGATTTCTTTTGTTTTCGTATACGTGATTCTGTTTTCCCTGCAGTATGCAGTACTAGTTACTAGAAGTACAGAGAAATGAATATGGAAAATAAAGATAGAAGGTAAAATGAAGGTAAAATGAAGACTCGGGAAAAGGAAGAAAGAGCTCGTGGATAAGAATAAGATGGTGGTGGTGTTTCATCAAAGAGCAGCGAGGGTACAAGTGGTGCTTGATAAGTATCTAAAGAGTGCGAATGCAAGGAAGAAAGAAGTGAATCAATGAGTGTAGAGATATTGGACTTATAACAAAACCATGAAGCTGTGTCACTTTTCAGGTTTGCGTTACCCATCCGCTATAAATAAATACCATTACTTACGTAGCCTTGTTTTCAGCTTGGCTATGCCCCTCCAAAGCGACGGAGACTTATTCAGAGATCCCTACCGCCTGGACCACCTCGCTGAGGAACTGGTAAACAGAGATTCGGCATACCTTGTTCAGGCTACTATTCTAGATGATGCAAACGAACCTCCGGAACTTCCAGAGCACGAACCACTCTCGCATGCTGACAAGTTTCTTTCTGCCAAAGTCTTCAGTATCGAAGAGTTCCTTCTAGCTCGGTCTCATATCCCACTACCTGACCTGCGAGCTGAACTGCGACAGTACCATGCGGAATTGAAAGAGGAATTAGTCAAGCTTATAAACGATGACTACGAAGCCTTCATCAGCCTGAGCACGGACTTGCATGATGAAGGAGCTCGGCTGGGGAGACTGAGACACCCATTAGCAAGTTTGAAGGTTGAAGTCCTGGTGAGCCTCTTTAATATTATCCACGGTGTCTTATTGAATATTTCTAGGAATCTAAGAGTGACTTACAGGCCTTACAGGATACGATTCATAGTAAGTTAATAAAGCGATCTAAGCTACGCGAAGAAAAGGTACGTGTTGTCTTAAATTCTTCGGCTTTTAATAACTTATATACAGTCTTTACTTCATCTCCTGCTAAAAATTTCGGAGTCTGTAACGAGACTGGAGTCGCTGTTGTCGATTACCTCGCCCGATCAAGTTGCAAAAGAACAGGTTGAAATCAGGGACATGAAATTTACGATCTATTCGCCCCATCCTGAAGATAGCTCTGACGAGAGGTCCGTATGATGTTTTCTGTCTTTATTGATCCAACTTTTTTTCTCAGCCATTTTATCCAGATTTCGAGGCAATCGCGCCAAGCACCTCGGAAGAGTCGGTGTTGAATACACTCAGCTACTTTATCATGTCCGTAAAGCACAAGCTGAAAATTGTTCTTTTATCACGGAAATCCAGTGGGTTTGTAAAACTCCCTTATTTCCAATCAACCTCTTTAATATGGATGTCTGTAGCGGGTCGACAGAGTACATTCCACCTTGTGTTCCGACCTTGACCAGCTGTTTGCCCAAACAATTAATTGTTTGAAGGCCGAGAACCGAGGAACGGAGCTGGAAAGGAATAAATGGACGGCTGATCTGACCGAATGTCTGCGAACTTATGACACATTGGGTCTTTGGAGGGATGCTGAAGATGTGATAAGACGGGAACTTATCCGGGCCTTCGTAAAAAAGGTAATTTCACTTATTCACCCATTGTATTGGATGCTCATATGCCGTTAAACACCCTCAAAGGAGATCCACTCTGGTGCCTTGATCTCGCCTCACTCACCGATTGTACCGCGCACACCGTTTCATTCTTCTAAGCCTGACTTAAAGACATCAACAACCGCAGCATACCAAATACCGTACACCCCTTCACTGCATTTATTCCCAAGCAAGCACAGTATCAATCTTCTTTGTCCAATTCAGGGCTGGCGCAAGCACAGCTCTTGGATAACACAGAAAATCCCCTTGCTGGGATTTACAACCAAATATTGCGATTCATTGAACGTGATGTTTGTCGAATAATGAACATCGCAGAGAAAGTTGGAGTAAAACAAACTTCAGGTGTACAAAAAGAGCAGGATAAGGGTTCCATCGGAGTCAATGGCGAGAGTATTTATAGTGCTCACTTCGAGATTATGGCAAACGTCGTATGGGACGAATTTGGAAAATCGATTATGGATGAACTTGGTGGTGTTGTTTTTTCTGTTGGCAGGCCAAAAGAGTTTCGCAAGGTACTGGACATTTCACATGGAACTGAACTATGTCTAACTCGAATTCCAAAGAACTATGAAACGACCCAAGCTTTCATTCACTCGCTGGAAATTCTCGCGCCTTCCATGGAAGCCGTAGATGCAATGCGTCGCCACCCAACGTACCTAGATTTTGAACGCCGGTGGCAGCTCCCAGTATATTTTCAGATGCGATGGAAAGAAATTACTGGGACATTAGAGGAGGGGCTCATATCCACTCGACTGGAATCGATTGCCCCAAGAGGTGTCTATATTTTTAGACTGATATTTGGGATTGGTTGACTTTTTCTTTGTTGTCACAGATGGAAATTTCTTTACTCCTCAAGCATCGGCAACATGGATTGCTCTTTCTGCTTGTTGGAGCTCAGAAATATATATTCCAGAGCTGTCATATCGATTCTGGAAGCTGACACTGCAGGTTAGAAGTGTCACCTCTCAGGATATTGACAATGACCGATATCATTTTAGATCTTGAGTCGTTATAAAGCTTGGATAGTCCAGAACATTGTTTTTGGTGATCCTCTGCCGCCCGAGAAGGTAAACCTTTGTCTATTCCAAATTCATTCGAGCCTTAGCGAAAATTTACATAGGTTCCGTCTTCCCATGGCACCTCACGAGTCCCTGGCCCTGGAACCGCCATCGAAACATCTTCAGTTGAATTTGCTGCCGCAGATGATACATCCTTGCGGCAATACACGGCCGTTATGGCTGATATTGCGAGTATAGAGGCAAATACATTCAATATATGGGACCAAGTGATCAAAGTAGTGATATCTGACGTTGACGAAGGAGAAGGTTCGCACATGGAAGGTGAGTGAATTGTACACTCCTTCATACCACAGTGAACGTTGATAAACCGTTTACTTTTCCCTCAAGTCGCTCTTCGAGAGAGCATTTCCTGTCTAACAAGCTTTTTGATACCTTTGTCTGGCCAAATTGTCGCTATTTTAACAAAGCGTTGTTGTGACGCTTTGCTCCCTGTCAGAAGTATACCTTCTCAGTTCAGAGCGATGTCGAACAAACGCATGCCATCGGAACCCAGCTATTTTGTTTCATCTGTATTGCGACCTGTGAAGCAATTTTTTGCCATTGGGGTAGCTGAAGGCATCGGAAGTCCTCTCCGGGCTGGATTTTCCAAGTCCTTCTCTACAGAAGTGTTCAATAATGTAACACAAAGGTTAGTCGCTTGGATGCGGGTACGTTTCCGGTGCTGACTTGCCATAGGTATATTGGCTACCTGACAACTATGAAAAAAACCGAAGAGTCGTTAAAGCGTTTGAAAAACAAAAAACCCACGTATTCAATCTTTGGCAATTCAAGTCCTGCCAATGACGTGAGAGATGAGGAGAGAATTCGGTGTCAAATGATTCTAGATGTGGAAGCTTTTGGGAAGGATGCTCTAACCCTTGATATCGACGTCAGCACGAACTCTAACTTCATTGCCCTGAAGGAAATGGTATATGCATCCGAGTCAGACTAACTTGTACCTAAGATATCAATGTATGACTGTAATGATTCTGCAGGGTTAAGCTAAACTACATAAATTAGATGAGGAAATGTGAGTCATCTTACACTCGTAGGACGTCGAGACAGAGTTGTTTCCAAAGGTCTACATCGCTCGTGGAAAATAGAACCTGTACGAGATACTATGATGGAGTTTGGAGAAACAACCGTCGAGTTCAGCGATGAGTCCACTGCAAAAGGCTGATGACAATATTGACATGTTCTTTCTAGAGGAGCCCAACCACAAGCTTGCTCCTGGTAGGCAAGGGATACAACTTCAAATAGGTCTCGATCCACGAGATGCTTAAGCATCACAAGAAGGTCTTCATCCGAGCGGTACGATTCCAACATCCCAGTCAAGATCATGCGGAATTCGGTGTGGTGGGCACCAGTGGCTGGGGGAGTTGCATTTACCAGGCGTTTAAAAAGACGAGGAAAAGATATCGAACTAGTGGAAGTTATGGAAACAAGTGAACTGAAAGTGTTCTGGACGAGAGCACGCATATCCATTAACACCATTTCAATTTTTGGGGGGGGACTTCCATGATCATGGTCACGCTCATGACTAGAAATGGTCTGAATTCCGTGTATCTGACTGTTCAGCAATTGAAACCACAGATCTTCTAAAGGTACATCAGTAGTTGAAGATGTCCGGGAGTGCTCCATGCAGATATCACGGCTAACTTCCCCAATCGCTCGCAAGGCATGTAGCTCTTCACCGATATCCGGATGCCTTGCGGGACTGATAAGTATATCCACAATTTTGTTAGTTATCGACCTTTGGTACTTTTCTGCTCTTAAAAGAGCTAGCTGAGGGTCGCCTTGCCAGTTGATAGTCCAGACGACAGCCTCATACACTCGGCGCGATTCGCAGATTTCCACGATCGCAGCCTTATCAAGAGCTTCTTTAGGTGAATGCTGCAGTGTACGGATCACATCTTCAGGGTGAAACTGACATTGAAGGTCCAAGAACATTTTATAAAGGTCTGGTAGAAGAGTCAGGACACTGGGTGAGGAGCTTGGCATAATGCCTTCCTCGCCTAAGTCACCGTTCAACAGACTGCGAAGGTACTCATAACGCTCGTGGTCAGCAGCGAAATGATCTCCAAAGGCCGCCAATGCCTTGAAATGCAGATCAGGGGCAAACTTATCGAGCAGATGGGCAGTACCCCGAAAATCAGCTTGCAAGAGTCGACGAAGAGAACTCGCCGTAATCGCGGCCAGATCGCCAGGAATGACGTCTTTATTGAAACGCGATGCAGCAGATAAGACGCCATCTAGGCAATTCAATAACTCTAATGAATTGATGTCGGGATCGTCGACGTATGTGGTCAAAAGTTTCGTCCACTGACGATCATGGTAATACCAAGACCGGAGTATCCTAAAGAAGCCCGCTCGTTCGAACAAGATCGTGATCTGGTCGCTGTCATGAGGATTATAAACAGATAATAGGTATTCAGCTGCCAGTTGCCTATCTTCTCGAGTCTTTGGATCGGTGTCCTCCGACAATCCAATTAAAATGCTGTGCAAAGCACTTGGGGTCATTGGGAGAAACTGTGGGTATTTCGGTACATTACGAGCGACGAAGATATTGACCATGGTGATATCTCCCTGAGGCAATTGACCTGATGATACAATCTCAAGTATTATTCTGACAATCATGAGGCGACTAATGGTTTGAGATTTGTCATTAAAGTAGGCGTCTTCGAAGGCAATATCAAGGGAGTGTAAGAAGGATTCAGAATCAAAGAGGAGCAATTGGCGGGCGTAGGGATAAGTTGGCTCCACGCCGCCAATTTCATCCGACGTTAGAATGACTTTGCCTTGTTCTCCAGGCGGCCATACACTGGAGCGACCAAAAAACAGGAAGGCGTATACATCCTTCTTAGCCTGAAATGCTTCGTCTTCTTCAAGAGGTTCTTCGCTAGGATAGGCCAATCCAGATAGAACATTCGCCAGATATGGATATACCTTATAGGCGTTGACGATGGCTGACTCGACCGACGAATCTGCTTCCGATGCGATGACAGCTTTTTGGAACGAATCTTTTCCAGAATTCTTGAAATGCATGACTCCGCGGATGACGCCAAGCATCTCTACAATAGGAGAGACATAGTCTCGCATTGCACGGGTGTAAACAAAGATAAGGGCGTCGTAAAGATGATATTGTTGACAGAGGCGGATGGCTTGATTAAGGTCCAGGCAAGACGGGTCCATGTGCCAGATGATACGCTCAACATGCTCCGGGTGTCCAGATTCTGCGTGGAAAGAAACCAATCTTTGCGTGATTCGTGGAGGAACATGTCGGATTTGACCATCTAGAATAAAAGGTTCTAACTGCTGCAAGTATATGGAGGCAATTCCGGAATCGTCATACTTTTGGAAGAGGTCCTCAAAGAGGTAATCAAAATCATTGAGGGCAATGGAAGCTCGACAGCAAACGGCAATAAGACCTTTAAACAAGCCAGTCCGGTCTACGCCTCGGTTGTCCGGTGTCGTATGTGTGTCGTCTGTCATTCGATCCTCGGAAAAAGCATACTGAGTTGAAGCATCCATTAGACTTAAGAGCTTCTCCCCAATGGCGCTCCTTCTTTGAATAGGATCAGTAGGAAGATTATTCCTATTTCCAGGCGCCTCGTCGGTATAATAGGTTCGCGTTAGTTCTATCGCCTTTAAGAATTCGCCATTTTCCACCAAAGTAAGGATACGGTCTGCCCAAGTCAGCAACGTCCCGACGACCAATTGATCTTTCTTCTATTGGTAGAGTCAGGTTCCGTGTTTCCAAGTAAACGTTGGGAGGACCTACCAATAAAAATATTTTGCCTTTGTATACCCGAATGCTATGCGCAAAAACTTGGTTATCGAACCCTTTGGAACGATCACTAAGATGCGGAAATGGAGAAGTGAGGGCTAAACCGTCGAATGCAATTCTTTCAACCAGACGGGATAAACTGAGATCATAAATTTCTAGTGTCCCTGCAGTGCATATGACAAGTTGCTAATGGTGTTTCATTAGCACGTGTTTCAACGGACGAAAACAAGCAGACTAACAGACTCACATTAGAGTTCAGCCACTGAAGAGCAAGGATATCATCTTCAGCAGTCCATTTGCAGAATCTCTCATGAGTGATGGTGCCAGTTTCGACTTCGTTCAATTTCCCTGTCTTAGAATTCTTCACAGTGACTTTCATTCTTGATTCAAAAACGCGAATCAGATGCAGACATCTGCCCCATGAATACGCAAGCGTAGGGGTTGTCGACGTGTCGGCAGTAGTAGACGTTTCGAGATCTTTGACCCCTGATAATCGCAGAACACTCGGAAACCAAGCCAAAGAACCCGTCCACTTAGGGGCTGATCTCCCCGAACCGCCTTGGTCAAATTCTCGGGGACACTTGAACCATGTTCTGGGTGTGGGTCTCAGTCCAATAACGACGAGTTTTGTTGGGGTTAGAAGGGCCACAGGGTTGTAATTATCCGTCGGGTGAGGCGTAGTACCTAAAGGAAGAGGGGACATTGCAAGAATGGTAAAGCGGGGTTTTCTACGCTGCGGGGTATGTGAACCCGGAGAAAACCTTGATGTTGCTGAGGAAATTAGAGGTGCTTTTGCTATTGGATCTGGAACAGGTACGTCTGGGTAGCGGCCCAATACCCGAAGAATATCTGGTGCTTCGACAAAAAGAAATTTTCCCAGTGAATGAAAGAAGGCTAGACCATGTTCATCTGCAGAGACGAGCGCAGTATGTCGACCGGCGACGAAACCGATGTTGATAATACTGGATCCTTGCAGGTGACCCTCTTTGCGTCCGGACGCTACCGCTGTCATTGTAGTTGGTGCGATAGATCGAACTGGGTTGCGAGGTCGTTTGAGGTCATATAGTAGTATGTGTCCCGTTGCGTGCCCTGATGCCACGAAAGTGTGATCATGGGATAAGGCGACGGCAGTGACGGACCCTAGGATAGCTCCTGCTCTATATTCAGAGAAATATAATAAGGAACACTGTTCAGAGAGGACTAACCCGGTATATTGCTGTCACAAACACATATCAAGGTCTGATTGAAATCATGAACGACAACTTTGCCCTCCGTGGTGCCAAGGCAGATAAGTCCATTTGCAGCAAGAGTCGTAGGAGAGCCGAGAAGAGGAGCACCAAGCACATTCGACACTTTCTGAGAAGCTTTTGAATACATAATTCGACTAATAGCTTGGAGTTCTGTCCACTTGAAGACTTGACGAGGTTCGAATACAGTGTCTTTTTGGGGTTCTTTCGACTTCCCAACCAAGACAGAGGGCAGGTTGGAAATGGATGACGCTCGTGAAAGAGACGAGAAGTGTGACAGAGGGGGGGACTTTCCATCGAACAAATGAGAATGAGAGGTGGCTGAGCTTGCGTTGGATCTGGCATTGGATGATTGAGGGGTATATGAACGGAGCCGAGATACAGTTGGATGAAGAAAAGGCCGAGCAAGCTTGAAATGAAATTTAGACTCTGGAGAAGAGACTCCAGAGTCAGGCGTCGATAGTCCAACAACAGATGCAGAAGGGGAGTTGTTGGAGAAAACATCATCGAAATGTTGCTATTGTACAAAACCGATTCGGTAAATATTCAGCAGAGCAATCTCCGAACACACTCACCACCGTTTCATCAGCAGAAGGTTGCGGACCTCCGGATTCCAATGCACTGGTGTGAGGCTCCTCGTCACCTTCATGATCCTGCCCTAGGACGTCCCGAAGTTGCGCAGAGTAACTAACAGCTGCCTCCGCATCTGCTCCACTATAAACGAATTCTTCCTCTGATTCATTCGTTGGTGAATTGAACTCTGCGTCATCTTCGTTGAAAAGTTCTTCCATGTGTGAGGAGTAGTCCCCGGCATGTGTAAGAGTGTCCCCATCTTCAGTAAGGTACGTTTCGTCGTCGTCGGCTTCTGGAAGGGTATCCTCAAATTCAGTAGATAATTGTTTATCACTTCTGCCTGCGCCTGAGGGTGTCATTGGCCTCGAAGGTATGAAGCATGTACTATGTATGAATCGGTCATATGAAACGCAGGTTCACACAGCTGGATATGTGGCTGTGTCCGAGTATAATTAAAAACCTCTTCAAGTTGTATTACATACAAGTAAAGAAAAAAAATACGGCGTCAAACAAAACAAAAAAGCAGGAGGATCTGAACGCAGTATCAGGAGGTAGCCAATCTTCTTTCTCGATCTCTTCCTTTTGCACCTGGTCCAAACTTCTCCTGGAACCCAATTAACTCTTCCATCAGTTCTTCCATCATCTTCATTGTCTGCGCAGACATTTCTAGTGCACTTGCAGACATTAAGTGGGGTCCTATATGCTGCCTGGTCGTCGTTGAAGTTGTAACTGTAGCTGCAGCCGTAGATCCATGGTGCGTATCATCGAGTACCATAAGGACGTCACTGCCGGTCGCGACAGGAGGTTCTGTCGAAGCTATTGCTTGCTCCCGAAGGACCGTTTCCAAAGCCTCTCTTCGTCGCTTTCGATCTTCTAAGCTAACTTGTTCTCGGCCAACCCATTCAACCAGGGCACGCACACGTTTATTCATGTCACCAACGCTCATTCGCTTAGCTGGCCATCTCACTTTGACACCCCGTTCCATTGTGCGTTCTAAGCTTCCTCCTCTAGAACCAGGGGCAATACCAACGCCTCCTGCTCGCACCTCCAAAGGTTGAGGTGTTTGCGTCGGAAGCATTGGCTCAAGATGTGAGAGGTAATCAGGAAGGTTCCAAGAAGTGAACAAGGATTGTTGAGAAACGGCATAAGCATGGGTGTTTCGATACGCGCGTGCATCGGCAGCACTGGTTCCTGTTTGCTGCCCACCTGCAGACTGGTTGCGTCTGGTGCCATGTTCGTGCCCATTTGCTCCAGATCCATGGGAGGTGGATTGAGCGAGAGCAGGACGTTTGTTAGCCGCGCCATTTTTAGAACGCGGATTATTTCCAGCTCGCTTGGTGGCTGACCCAGGGGCTAAAGGTGAGAGTATGAGCTGTACATTCATTTCAAAAGTATCAAGGAACGAGCCTTCTTCTGAGTCAACAGTCTCCGCAGTAATAACCTTGCGACCGCCCCGCTTGTTCCTGCCTGCAGAGGGTTTAGGTACTGGTGGCGCAGGCCTCTCGATTGGGGTCGGGTCCACTATAGGTACAACACCACTCTGACGATCTGAGGCTGTCGAGGCGGATCGAGTTCGCTTCTTGAAATTACTAGACAGGGGGTGAATGCATGTTTGAAAATGTGCATGAGACTCACGCGTCGTCATCAGTCCGTTTCCTCTTCTTCTTGGAGGTTTCGCTGGCATCAGGTTGGATTACATTTGCATGGTCCACAGATGTCTCCTGGACAGCGGCAGCTTCGGCAGCAGTGGCTTCAATGATTTCCTTCAGACTTTCGTCAAAAGCTGCATCCCTGCTATTCATAGTATTCCTGCGTTTGGAAGGCTGCTTCAAAATGTGTGCAGGGGAATGCGACCGTGAGATGCGCGGATTAGAAGAAGTATCTTGCTTCGAAGTTGCAGATGTCTGGCGAGGTTTTTTTGCCAATTTCCTGGGAAAAGTATGAGAGCGGACACATATAGTACAACGAACGACTTACTTGAGGAGTTCAATATGTAATTCAGGTCTGCACAGCTCGCAATAGTAGTCGTCGTCGTGGACTTGATCTTCGGACTGATAGCCCATACAGAGGCCGTGTTGCCACACTTTGCAAGTCTCACATTGGACCATAAATTCACCGGCGTCGGGATCGTCTTCTGTTGAGAGGGAGGGAAGAAGGATAGAGCATGATATCAGGGCGGGAACAAAGGACACGGCTGCTTACCAGTGCTACCACACACACAACGCGTAATACCTTGCTCTTCTTCCTCATCCGCATGCTCTAGAGGTTGGTCGTCAGCTGACGCAGGGTCGGTCTCAGCATTGGCTGGCTTGTCCTTCTCCTTGTTGCTCGTCTTCCGTTTGGCCTTGTTATTATTGTTGTTGGAAATGGCTGGGGCAGGGGGGACTGGAGGACCAACGGAACTGTTCTTGGGATCCTCTATGGGATCATCGTGCTCTTCTTGCTTGGGCCTCTTGGTGCGATTGCCGGCGGAAGAGGATGGGACACGAGATGGATTTGGTTTGTCTCTTGGAGGCTGGTCAGAATCTGGGGACTTTGATGCACTTGCAGAGACTGAGGGAGCAGAACGACGACCAGAGCGCCTTGTTTCTCTCGGCGAAAGAGGCGGTCCCATTGCAGCCATCTTGTCAATGTCAATAATCAAAATTAAAGAGCGAGTCCTCCAGCCCAGCCATACATAGATCACATGATAACCAATGGATATAAATAACTCAACATCGATCTCAATTCTCCTTGGTTATAATTTTCAAAATGGCCTCAGCTGCGACTATAGAATATGCATCCAATGCCCCCCAGCCCCTGCGATATCCCCGCCTCCCTAAGCACCATTTGACTTCCTCTGAGACCCCCGATTACATTCGACTCATCCTCACATCCAAGGTCTACGAAATCTTGAAGGAAACCCCTCTCGTTCTCGCTGCAAACCTCAGTGCAAAACTCGGCAATCAGATATATCTCAAGAGGGAGGACCTCCAAGAGGTCTTCAGCTTTAAAATCCGCGGCGCTTACAATTTTATGGCCAGTCTCACTGATGAGGAACGGTGGAAAGGTGTCGTCACCTGCAGCGCTGGTTAGTGTGCGTATTTTTGGTGGAAATGACTATATTGATCATCCTTCAAATTTCCTACGTCATTTCACTTGCTAAATTTTATATTTACAGGAAACCATGCCCAAGGTGTCGCGCTTTCTGGTGCTCGTTTGGGAATTCCGTGCACCATTGTGATGCCGCAAGGGACCCCTGATATCAAAGTGCGCAACGTCGCTCGTCTTGGTGCAAAAGTTGTTCTTCACGGTGTCGATTTTGACGAAGCCAAAGCTGAATGTGCACGCCTGGCCTCTTCTCACGGACTAGTCTTCGTTCCGCCCTATGATGATCCTCTCGTGATTGCTGGTCAGGGCACTATTGGAATGGAAATCTTGAAGCAGGCTCCCGACTCTGACCAATTGAGCGCTGTCTTTGCATCGGTCGGCGGAGGAGGGTTAGTTGCTGGTATCTGCGAGTATATCAAGAGAATCGGCAGCCCAGACACAAAGGTAGTGGGCGTAGAAACATGGGACGGAGACGCTATGGCTAAAAGTCTAGAAAAGGGTGAAAGAGTCACCTTACATGAAGTCGGACCATTCAGCGATGGCACTGCCGTCAAAATAGTTGGCGAGGAGCCGTTTAGAATATGCAAACAACTCCTTGACGGAATTGTCAAAGTGGACAATGATGAAATTTGTGCCGCTATCAAAGATATCTTTGAAGGTAAGCAGATTTCTCATTATCTTCCCCAAACCTTTTCTCATATCACAGAAACACGATCGATCACGGAACCTGCGGGGGCTTTGGCCCTTGCTGGTCTTAAGCGTTATATTGTTCAGAACAATTTGATAGGTGCTCAGAAGAAATTTGTCGCAGTTGTCAGTGGTGCGAACATGAATTTTGATCGCCTACGCTTCGTTGCCGAACGCGCAGAATTGGGAGAAGGTCGCGAGGCTCTTCTCAGTGTCGAAATCCCCGAGCGTCCGGGCAGGCATGTTCTCTGTCGACTCGTCACACTCCGTACCTAATGGCTTTCCAGCTTCATTGCTTTACATAGCATCATCCATCCACGGGCCGTTACAGAGTTCATATACCGATACAACGTTTCGGGTGACAGGGCGCATGTTTTATTGTCATTCAAATTGCAAACCGATTCTCGGGAGACCGAAGTTCGTGAAGTCCTAGCGGAACTCGAAGGCGCAGACATGAAGGGTTTTGATATCAGCGACGATGAAATGGCTAAGAGCCATGTTCGATACATGATTGGGGGTTGTCAGAAAGTTTCGAATGAAAGAGTGTTTAGATTTGGTGAGTCCTGTAGTACACTGTTCCTATGTTCTACCTTGTCAACAAGCGATTACAATAGCTTTTCCAGAGCGACCAGGTGCGCTACGCAAATTTTTGCTGGGCCTGCAGCAGGGATGGAATATTTCGCTGTTCCATTATCGAAACCATGGTGCAGGTTGTAGACCTACCAATTCAATGCAATATACCCTAACGCTGAGTTCTTCAGATCTGGGGAAAGTTCTTGCTGGTATTCAAGTACCAGAAAGCGACTCTGCCGAATTCATCCGATTTTTGGAACAGCTTGATTATGCCTATACCGAAGAAACAGAAAATAGCGTGTACAGGCGATTTTTGCACGGATAATCATGCATGCGCGTGGCAATGATAGAATAATATACAAGTCACTTACAGCGTGTAAACCCGCTTTCAATCAACGATTCATACCCATCCGTCCCTCGTAACGTTCATTGACCGTGCGCATAGGGTACAGGGAATAGTGTCACAATGTGTTAACCAAATTGCAAGATGTGACTAGCGAAAGATCAATCTTATTTCAATTGCAAGAATGGTATGATTAAGGTCTAGAATGGAAGCCTAAGTTTATCGACGATGATTTGTTCGGGCGAGCACATGTCTGAAGAGCAATGGTTAGTAGTTAATACCAGACTAATGCATGCATCACTTACAGTAACCATGTTCAGTGGTGATGGGTTTCATGTTTTTGGCTACTAAAGAACATATTATCCGCGACGACATAAGCTGTGAAAGCCACAACAGCAATTCCAAAGCCGGGAAATAAGTTTCGAATCATGACACGGTTTGTGAATATAGAGCTCTTCCGCCAGGCTTCTCTTTTCGCCCAAGGATCTCTGAACAAGGGAAGGTTGGACATCTTGGCTGAATGCCCGGTCAACTTAAAGAATTCGCAGAGACCAATGAACTCACGGAAGAATGAAGAATAGAGTCGGCAGATTACTAAGCATTCTGTGGGACTGCTATGCCGATCACTTAAGGGCAGGCGACAGTAACTCCGTCAAAATTGATCGAATTCTGCCCAAGGTACTTACTTGCTTGCTTATTCTACAGTCCGGCCCATTCCAAGCAATCTGGGTCTATCGTGCAATCTACTCTCCTATTTGCATAACTCTCCCGATATCGCTATGACATCTGAGACTGCCGTGGCACTCGACAAGGAAAGGCCATCCAGTGGCCTAAATGGGCATGGACGAAATGCACAGCTGAATGGGAATCATACTATCAAGGATGAAGATGTTGCCATGAGCGAAGATGACTTACCATTGGTAGGATCTTCTCTAATATCGTGGATTTTATTATTAACAAAAAACCCCCCTTAGTCTCAAACCACTCGCCGTGACGCCACGTCGATTCCTCCTCGTAGCCTGAAACGCAAGAAACCAGTCTATGCGGAGTCTTCCAGTGAAGACGACACTCCATTAGCTTCTTCACCTGCAAAGCCGGCTAAAGCTAATGGCAAGGGGAAGCCCAAACAAGAACCGAGCGAATCAACTGTCGTATTTCCCACTGACGACGCGTCCAACAACCGAGGAGCTTCTAATGGCCGAGTTTCGAAGCCTGCAAGAAAGAAGGTGAAAGAGGAAAGCGATTCGGCCAGCGATCAGGACGAGGACGACCAGTCCCTCGAGTCGAAGTCGCGCTCCGTCAGTCGCAAACGCAAGGTGAAGGCAGAGAGCGGTTCCGACGTTCACAGGAATACCTCAATGAAGCCACGAAAGAAAGTGAAACAGGAAGAAGATGGTTCTGAGGCAGAGGCGCCAAAGCCAAAGAGGGCTCGTAAAACCAAGGGTGACACAGAGACTAAATCTCCTTCTAAACCGAGAGGAAAGAAGAAGGAAGAGCAGGACCAGGATCAGGACCAAAAAGAAGTATTTAGATGGTGGGAGAACAATTCTGACCCCAACGGAGATGGTAGTGTCAAGTGGACGACTCTCGAACACAACGGTGTTATATTTCCTCCACCGTACGAGCCTTTACCTTCTACAGTCAAAATGAAATATAACGGTACGTGGTCTGATATGCGCACCCGACCATCAGAATTTATTGCATAGTGCATAGGTAAATCCACGGATCTGCCACCCGAAGCAGAGGAAGTTGCTGGTTTTTACGCGGCATTGCTGGAGACCGAACATGCTCGAGACGCGACATTCAATAAGAACTTCTTTGACGACTGGAAAACTGTAATGAAAAAGCATCCTCCAGTAAGCTCTCAATTGTACACTGGCCCGTTAAGATCTATTTACCCTGTCCTATCCTAGAGGGATGGCACAAAAATTACAAGTTTTGATCTTTGCGATTTTCGACCCATGTTTGAGCATTTCGAAGCCGAGAAGGCAAAAAAAAAGGCAATGACCGGCGAGGAAAAGAAAGCTGCTAAAAAGGCCAAGGACGAAATGGAAGCTAAATACACAACTTGTCTCCTTGATGGACGCAAAGAAAAGGTTGGGAATTTCAGAGTTGAACCTCCTGGGCTCTTTCGAGGTCGCGGAGATCATCCTAAGAAAGGAGCACTAAAGGTAAGTACTGGATACTCAGTCCTTGAATGCTCTCGCTCATTGGCAATGCAAGTTCCGTGTGCGTCCAGAAGATATCACTCTTAACATTGGTGAAGGTGCCCCTATACCGGTACCAAACATGCCTGGGAAGTGGAAAGCCATCCAATATGACAATACAGTTACTTGGTTGGCTAACTGGACAGAAAATATCAATGGTAATCATAAATATGTCTTCTTAGCTGCGGGCAGCTCTTTGAAAGGACAGAGTGATATGCAGAAATTCGAAAAGGCCCGGGAATTGAAGGTATTCAATATCTTGGCCGGCTCACACTTTCATTGTTCTCATCCTTGACTCAGAACCATGTTGACCGCATTCGTCAAAATTACACTGTGGATCTTAAGTCCAAAGTAATGGCGGACCGTCAGCGTGCCACGGCAATGTACTTCATCGATAAACTGGCTCTTCGAGCCGGCAATGAAAAGGGCGAAGATGAAGCAGACACCGTTGGTTGTTGTTCCTTGCGATGTGAACATGTCACCCTCGAATCGCCTGATTTTATCATTTTCGATTTCCTCGGAAAAGACTCTATAAGATATTACAACAGAGTTCAGGTTGATCCTCAAGTTTTCAAAAACATCCGAATATTCAAGGATAACAAGAACGATGACGACAACCTATTTGACCGTGTCACTGTACGTGCACTTCTGTTACAATTCAAGAGTTCGGGATGCTTGTCTAATTTTTCTTTAGACCACCTCTCTCAACAAGCATCTGACAAGTGAGATGAAAGGCTTGACGGCCAAAGTCTTTCGTACCTTCAATGCTTCTTTCACTTTCCAACGCCTCCTGGACGAAGAAGACTTGGCCAACGCGACGCTTCAAGAAAAGTTAAATGTGTATAATAAAGCCAACCGTAAGGTTGCCATTTTATGTAATCATCAGCGTAGTGCTCCAAAGACCCACGACCAATCAATGGAAAAGATGCGTTACAAAGTAAGATTTCTCTTTTTTTAATTCCTGTCTCGTTCATGACCACCTTTCTGTAGCATCGATCCTTTAAATATGAAAGGATGAAATTACGACATGCTTTATTCAAATTAGACCCCAAACACAAGAAAAATGCTAAATATAAGGACGATGAAAGCGATCTGGATGACGATTGGATAATCGAACATGAGAACAATCTAAAGCTCAAAGAAATCGAGAAAGCTGAGAAGAAGTTCGTTAAAGAGAACGAAAAGCTTCAAGAAGAGAGCGAAGCACCGCAAAAGGATTCGGTTCTCAGGGAGCGTCTGGACGATATCGAAGAAGAATTTAACCGATTGGCCAAGGAACGTGGCACCAGCAAGGCAACACTGAAGCGTGACCGACCTGAGGAAAAGCTCGAAGAATCCATTGACAAGCTGACCGAAAAGATTAAAGCGTTTAAACTGCAGATCGTTGACCGGGATGAAGGAAAGGAAGTTGCATTGGGTACAAGGTACGTTGACAGAAGCAACTGTGAAATGTTATACTTACCACAACAACTCAGTAAAATCAACTACCTTGACCCTCGGTACGTTCATTCCCGTCTTCCTTTTCCCAATCCACTATCTGAAGAGGAGCAATAGGATTACTGCGGCATGGTGTCAAATCCACGACTTCCCAATAGAAAAAATATTCTCTAAGACACTCGTTGCGAAATGTAAGGCATTGATGTTGATATCTGAGCACGACGTAACTTATCTTTGACCAGTCCCTTGGGCGATGGAAGTCGAGAAAGAATGGAAGTTCTGACACTGCATGCAGCATAACTGTATACATAGTCTGATTTACAATGGACGCTTTAAAACGCCGTTTACTAGACATAGACCAGTAGCGCTAAACATCAACACGTAACAAGCATTTTCACTTTGTCCTGAGGGCGCTGGACCAAATAAATGGCGCGTGTCCAAAAATAAAAATGGGAGCTTGAAACGCTCCAGCCTTACCCAGTATCGTCATCATGAGTAGGTTCGATGACCAGAGCTCGCGCACCATCTTTGCGTCGAAGACTGCATATGATGGGCTTAAAGTTGACTCAGGAGAGGAGTCAGAAGAGGAACGCCCTTCTGACATAGACAGAGGTACTGAACGAGAAAGGTACTTGGCTGCTACGTTTCTCCATTCCCCATCCTAACTTCTCGAGGTTGTCAGCGTCCCACTTGAGCCTGTCAAAATGTCGAAATCGGCGGTAAAAAAGGCTCAACGCCTTGCTCGTATTGAAGAGAAACAACGCCAGAAAGAGCTTAAAACTCAACTCAAGCGGGCTAGTTCCGAGGCGTTGTCAGACGAAATTATGAATTCGTCTGCGTCTCACGAGCCTGTCACAATGACGAACGAACAAGACTTGCAGCCTGCTAGACTACCTAGCCTGGAGCATGAGCCTGCTGTTGAATTTCGGAACGTGGTTACTGAAGTGGAAGTAGAGCAGAATGGAATCATGCATCCCCTGAACTACTATACTCTGAAGCAGCCCCTTCAGCTATGTCTGAAGTGAGTGGATCAGTTGCATCGTCGAATGCAGGATCAGGCCTACCGACAACTCAAGATGCGGAGAAGTCTAAGAAGCGACAAAATGCTCTGACTAGGACGTTATGGACCTTCATCATGATTGGCGGCTTCATAGGTACGTTGCTTATCTCGCTTTCTTCGACACCTATGCTCAGCACTTCGACAGTACTGTTGTTGCTTGGGCATGCCTACATGATCCTTCTTGTCATGCTTTGCCAAACTCTGGTCTACAGGGAAGTCACTGCGCTCTTCTCCCTTAAAACTGCAACACCACAGTCTCAAGATTCGGAGCCCCTCAAAGGAAAGGACCCTTGGAGCAAAACATTGAACTGGTATTTCTTCGCTGTCACGAATTATTTCTTGTATGGAGAAAGTATCATATACTATTTCAAGGTAAAATTACGTCTCCTGCAATGAGGAAGTCACTGATTTGATGCCTTCGATTCAGCATGTTGTTTTCGCAGATGCGAACCTCCTCCCCTTTGCAACCAACCATCGAATGATCAGTTTCACACTGTACACCATCGGTTTCATGGGCTTCGTCATGTCGTTGAAGAAGGGCTATCTGAAGCAACAATTCAGTCTCTTCTGTTGGGTTCACATGAGTCTGTTGCTGATTGTCGTCTCCAGGTAAGGTCAAGCAGCATGTATCAAAAAATCTCTAATATTTCTCAGTCATTTCATTGTGAACAATATTTTGGAAGGTCTCATTTGGTTCTGGGTCCCTGCATCTTTGTTATATGCAATGATATTTTTGCCTATGTCTGGGGGGTGACTATTGGCCGCACGCCTCTCATAAAGCTTTCGCCTAAGAAAACTGTGGAAGGATTTGTAGGGGCCTTTATCAGCACAGTCATTTTCGGAACACTCTGGGGTTCGTACTTCATGCGTTTCGATTACATGATCTGTCCCGTGCATGATTTGGGTGTCAATGCATGGAGTTCAATGAGCTGTACACCCAATCCCATTTTTGTTTGGAGAACCTTGAACCTTTGGCCGCCCTTTTCGACATTCTTGAGTACCCTGGTCAGTTTATTTGTCTTTTGTGTCATTAGGATGTATTTTAATAGCTCCGACAGACTGGCTATAGTGTGAAGACGATATCCTACGTCCCATATCAACTCCATCTTCTCATTCTGTCCTGCTTTGCCTCATTGGTAGCCCCCTTTGGAGGGTTTTTTGCCTCAGGATTCAAGCGAGCATTTAACATCAAGGATTTCGGACATAGCATTCCGGGTCATGGTGGAATGACCGATCGTATGGACTGCCAGTTAGTTTCACTTTTGCTTGATTTTAAAATTTTATTAACGATTTCTCAGATTTTTAATGGGTGTCTTCACCTATGTATACTACAGCAGTCTAATACGTGTTCATCAGGTAACTGTTGGAGGAATTTTGCAGACAGTCGTCAGTGGGTTGAGTGTGGACCAACAGTTGGAACTGATTTGTGACTTGAAAAGTTATTTAGAAGGGCAGGGTGTCGCTGTCCCATGATGTGTAACATTCAACCTTAAAATGCCTCTGATGATTATGCTCTCAGTAATGGACACGTACATAAAATAATATAATCATGGATCGCATTATTTGGTATATCCATTGAAACTTGGGAAGGGTATTGCAACTTATTCAAATATAGATGTCATTTGGTTCATTGATGGCCTACTGACCATATAGCAAGGCCTTTAAATGCCATAGGCTTCCGCCCCTTTGCCTGTTTGAAGCCTACAACACCTAGACCCTTTGCATCATAGTCGCCGACCTTATCAACAGAGTAAAGTGTGACATTGCCTTCTCCTGAAATGAAGATATTGGCTACCCAAGCACCTTCGTGGTTGACGTACTCGAGTGGAATATATTCTTGATTGGTAGTCCCAATTACAAAGACATAGTTGTCTGCGTCGGCGACCGACATATGTTCACATCTTTTTGTGATGCTGAACCTCGCATACTGCCCATCTGGAATAATTTTAATGGACGGTTCCACATGCATGGGATCAAGACCAAATTGATCTAAATCTCCGGTCAATTTTGGTCCTTCTGGTGGAGGATATAATCTTCCCATATATGTTGTTCGACTGTTAATCGGAAAGACGGGTCTGTTGGAAAATGTCTCTGTCCGAATTCATCCGGGGGAGCAATAAACCACTTTGATGCCAATTTGGCCTGATATACAGCACCGTTCAGGAAGCCTGCGCCCCAGCATGAATCCACCAAATGCCATTCACCGTGAAAAAAAATGCAGTTCCAGGCGTGATTGCTGGTCATTTCAGGAACGTGTTCATCGTCGCGAAGCGGCTCGTACCCGTAACCCTTTCCATGGCCAGATACGGTGTGCACCTGAAGTCCCATTAAAGTGCCCAGATTTTCAAACAAGCCAGCATAACCCTCGCAAACAGCAAGGCCAGATATGAGGGTTGAGTCTGGCGTCGAAGATTGAATATTGCCGGAGAAGAATGATTCGGCATCGTAAGATATATTATAATGGAGCCATGCAAATATAGCTCGGGCTTTGTCAACATCGTCTTGGAAAGGCTCTGCGAGGCCGTACGCAAGATCTTCTAGTGAGCGGACTGAAGTACGAGGAAAGAATGCTGCATGCGCATCTACTCTGGAGAAATCTCTGCACAAGAGACATGAGGGCTGAGGAACAGCTGATCCGTCAAGGAGCGGAGCAGGCTTCGAAGCTAAATTTAGAGGAGGAGGATTCGAAAATGTCCTCGCAGAACTGGCGGACGAGGATGGGGTGCGATTGGGAGGAGGAGGGGGCTTTCTTGCCAACAATCTGGACAAATCGGGAATAGAACTGCTTGGAGTAGGACGACCCCACGCACCACTCGAATGTCCACATTGCTTAAGCGCGGTGGTGTCTTTTGGTAGCGAAGGCGGTAATCTACGAGGAGGGGGCGGCCGAGCAAGAGTTGCCATTTACTTGATTTGAAGAATCCCCTCATGTTCTTATTTGAATGCCATGACTCGACATGCGAGCCTTACGGATACACCCAATGGTTTTCTCACATGTACCTGACATTCCCAAGTCTTTGTTCCAAATCGATACCGAGTGCCAAAATCATGCAAGCAATCAGCACCTGATGGCTCAAGACATCCCTTAATCTAGTACTCTTGGGCTCGCAAATCATACTATTGTGAAAGGCAGATCATAAAGAGACAAGTAGGCATACGATTTGTGCGATAAACATGTGGTCGTAATAAGAGGTTCAACGGGGGAAGTACTTATGATCTTGGCTTCTCCTATACAACGTGTTACCGGGTAAAACATGGATGAAATTAGAGGGACGACAAACCTTCTTCTCCTTCCACAGAGCTAAGAGACCAACACCAGACACTTTCACCACTTTGAATCGAACTCCAGGAATATCACCCTTGGCTTTTCCACGTCGACCGAAACCTGAGATAAGTACTTCGTCATTCTCATCCACGAAGTTCAAGCAACCATCATTCTGAAGACGAGGGAAATCAGAATTTGGCGAATTAGGGGGGGAAATTTACGAACAGGCACGAAAGCGGTGACTTTCTTCCCGTTTTTAATCAATTGTACACGGACACACTTGCGGATAGCAGAGTTGGGTTGCTTGGCTTCAACGCCGACTTTCTCGAGAACGATACCCTTCGCATGGGAAGAGCCTCCAGTAGGAGAGGTCTTGTATACGTTACCGAGCGCACGCTTTTTGTAAGCTTTATCGGCCTACGAAGGAAAACATTAGCCTGCATAGAGCAGAGGAGAAATTGAGGCCTTATCGTACCCAGCGGTTTTCCCTTCGGTCGGTGCGCAGCTTGCGGGCGGCCTGAAGACCGCGAGGTTTGTTGGCTAAGAAAGGTGAGCAAATCACGAAGGAACAGAGACGACAGAGGGACGCACAGCCCATTCTTGAGGAGGAGGTCGATGCTGGTGTTGGCGGTGAGGTTGGATAGGAAAAGGCCGGTAAACCTTATTTACAAAACTGTTACAGTTTCAAAACTCCGCAATCACATGATCAGCAGAGGATCGCGTGACGGACGCGTTGAAATTTCCAGAATCCAAACAGCGTCCATGTGGCATGGCATTGCGAGAAGGATTATTTCCAGGCGTTATCACTCTCCACCGCCTCTTTTGCACGATCTAACCCAGCGTGGCTTCGTTCAAGACATCTCAAAGCCTGATTCTTTACACAATGCTCTCCTAGTCGGCAAACGCACTGCCTATGTTGGCATTGATCCAACCGCAATGGCCCTTCACATTGGACATCTTATCCCTTTGATGTGTCTCCTTCATTTCCAACTGCGTGGTCATAGGATTATACCACTTGTGAGCTTTTCTGGCCATCGTGCAACAAGAATCACAATACACATCTGTATCAGATAGGAGGCGCGACTGGTCGCGTAGGAGACCCTTCTGGCCGTCTCGTTGAGCGTCAGCTCGCCGAGACCACTAAAATCGAGAAGAACGTCATTCGTCTAACCTCCAGCATACAGCGCTTCTTCAAGCATGCTTTACTTTATGCTCGTTCCCGTCTGGCACTGGACGAGAACACATTTACAGAGCCCCGTGTGATAAGCAATTTAGACTGGCACGGATCTTTTAGTCTTCTCCACTTCTTGCAAACGGTTGGTGTGCACGCCCGTGTAAATACAATGTTGAACAGAGAGAGGTCAATCGCTGCTTGTTGAGAGATGCCGTTTTATGATACTCATCGTGACTTCATCAGTGTCCGGGCTCGCCTCACTTCTCAGCAAGGTCTTTCCTTCACTGAATTCACCTATCAATTATTACAAGCATATGACTTTTATCACTTACACGAGCACCATGAATGCACCATTCAAATCGGAGGTTCAGACCAATGGGGAAACATCGTAGCTGGTCTTGAGTTAATTGGCAAGCTTGCCCAAGAAGAAGCACCTTCAAAAAAACTCTCTACAGATTGCTATGGTATAACCACCCCCTTGCTGACTACCTCCACGGGAGAGAAATTCGGAAAGAGCTCAGGAAATGCTGTTTGGCTTGAGCCAGATTTAACCAGCGTTTTTGATTTCTATCAGGTGCGTCTCGTTTTATCTCATGACCTCAAACCCATCTAATCTTGTGACTCAGTACTTTCTGAGGGTCGCTGACGCAGACGTAGGGAGGCTTCTCAAATTATTCACGTTCATGCCCCAAGACGAGGTCACCGAATTGCTTGAAGCTCATAACGTAAGTCATGACGTTCTTTTCTGTACCTGTCACGTTTTCTAATTGGATTCTAGAGAACACCTGAAAGAAGATTAGCGCAACACCGCCTTGCAGAAGAGGTCACCGAGATGGTCCATTTAAGTAAGTTTTTCTGGCTGATTTAGTTTAGCTGGTTTATTGCTGATCCCAAGCAGAAATAGGTGTTACACAAGCCACTGTCATGACGAAGTTATTATTTGGTTCAGATTATACAGATCTTAAAGCACAAGACGTCGTCTCCTCTTTCAGTAGGGATCCTCGTTTAGTGAAGACCACGATGGAATACATTTTAAACTGCCCTGTAACTAAACTAGCTGCTAAACATGGGCTAGTCACATCGAATTGTGAGTGTTTGAAATTGTACTGGGAAAGTGGATAGTTTTAACCTTTTTCGGAAAAGCTGCCGCCAGAAACCTTGTGGCCTCTCGCGGTCTATACGTCAACAACCAGCCCGTTCAAGATGTCCAGTACACACCCACAGCAAATGATTTGCTAGATGGAAAATTCATGATTTTGAGAGCCGGGAAGGATAAAATGCTGGTTTTGGCAGTATGCGATTGATCAGCGTAAGGGACGTCTATTTAGTTGCGGCTCGATCAATATGCCTTGCTGTGCGTAACATAGCACCATAGAGCACAAGGCAGTGTGGTTGCTTGGCTATTATTAGTTGAAAGCCATTTCGCGTGGGAAACGCAAGTCATTATGAATTTTGTCGAGCGATGATCGATCTGCATTAAATATCTACAACAGTTATAACAATGCCTAATCAATGCGAATTGCACTGTATAGTCTACGTACGGCCCAGTAAGACGCAAAGAATCCAATGGTGCCTTGGAAATGTTAAGTATACATAGTCGGTTAGCGTGGTTAAACAAGAACTTACCAGTGACAAGAAAATCAAGAATAGATATCAAGAACAGATAACCTAGGTAAAGGAGCACACTTGTCAAAGATTCTAGTTTGAGTTGCGTGGCCCAGTAGAATAGCCATAAGCCAGAATCCAGACGGCGCTACCACCGCCGATAAGAAACGATCTCCAATGCCACCTGCATTGTGATACATAAATCGGTGAATGAAAGAGCAACATAGAAACCTACCGATACTCTTCGGCACAGAGGAGGAAGTAGGTAAAGAGAATTGTCACAGTCGCTGTTGTTAGTGCCACTACACCAGCAGTAAGGGCCAGGAAACCAAAGGCATAGTACGCCCTCGATGCGAAAAGACTGGACATGACGAAGTAGAGCTCAACGAAGGCCGCACCTGATAGCAAGTCAATAACTGCACCAGACGCCAATCCAGTTTACTTGCCGAAAGGAAGAATCCCACTAAGGAGCATTGCTGCCTGAAAGTCAGAAAGAGTGTGATTTAGACACTTCAACACAAGTCGAACATGGATAGAAGTACCCATGGCTTCAAATACTTTGGGCCTGGAGGAATCTGGCGAGGGATGGGGTTCACCCGTACAGGATGCTGTATTGCCTGAAGACAGTGTTAGAAGAAAATAACAAAGGATGAACAGTAAGGATACCCCATGCTTAGCTCCAAAGTATGAGCCAAGGGCAGATAACGGTGCGGAAATCCGAACCATAGTACGATAATCAGCACCATCGTACCTGTAATGACAATGATGAAGTCAGAAGTGAAAAGATGCCGATAACAATAGCCCAAGACGATACCAAATGGAACAGCGCCCGATGAGCCTGCGGACAATAGGAAAAAGTTGAGCAAAAAGACAACGATGAATATGAATCTGTAGTCAGATAGTCAGATAATGAGATTCGAGAGAGGAATCAATGTCGACAAGAAATTCACGTTGGTAACGCAGTAGCGGTGAGGAAGGCATTCCTTCTGCGGCTTGCACCACCCAGAGAGGTGTAGACCCGACTTGAGACGTAACCTCCAATACTATTTAGAGGTATTTGTTAGGTTCAAGCAACTCGAATATCTATTTGTCCTACCTTCCAAAAAACGACCAGCAGACCATCATGACAGTGGCAAGGGAGCCGCGGTTAGACGGAGAAAGGAAACCCAGCAAAGCGAAAACTGGTAGTGTCAGTAAACTGTATGTTCATGCAAGACACAGACCGACAGACCTAGTGTCACAGACGCCATAGCAGCCAGTTGGGAACCATTTCCGACAAGAACTGACAATGGCAATGGCCTTGCAGGGGGTCGGAACACCTCCCCATGAACGAGTTTCCATCCCCAATCCTCTTGAACGTCCTCCTGTGAGGCGAAAGAAACTTAGTGAATGGAATAAACAAGCGAGAATGACATACGCTAATATCAATTGCATTATATCGGTTTATCTGAAAAGGGCAAGTTAGTGCGAAAGCAAACAAACATACTGTCCTTGGAACAACGACATACATCGCGAGAGACGCTGCGGACAAGAATCATAGATACCATTGCACATAGTAGTACAACCACGACAATTGAGTTAATAAGGCTAAACCAGTGAATACGAGGATCAAATATGTGAAGATAGTTATCCCAACGAGTAGCCTATAGCACACAATATCAGCTTAGCCACCACTGAAATGGATTAGTGTGTCTGACCCAAGGTGTATCTGATTCCTAAAATTCATCTGTTAAGCATCGCCAAATGCATTGAAATTACGGGCTCGTCTTACGTTCCAAGAAATGCGGTAGGTATATCGAATATCTTGGGCGTGATCTTCGCTTAAAATAAGGGGCTGAGCATTTCTCGCGTCACAGTTTGGCGCTGCAGTTTGAGTTCCTCCAATACTGCGAGGGTCGAATATTGCAAAATATGCCCAATATAAATAAAGGACCTCGTACCTTGTAGGCCAGACCAGGACCCCAACTACACGAAAAGTATTAGGAGTTGGTTTGTGGTATCTGCACAAGAATCAACTTTGGAATGAGGACGGATGTCAAGGGAGACTAACCGCAAGACAATTTCATAATGATTATTGAAAGCAGGCAGGTTTTGATGTTTTCCTTCGTTATTCCCCAAGTTGAAACCCATGTCAAAAAATAGTTCTTTCGTCTTGGATTCAATCTTCATTTCAGCCGCGGGTAAGCCATCAATGAGCCAGTTAATCGCGTAGTCTTCGCGTATGCGATCGTTGATGAACTTGGCTTCTTCCGCTGTCACGTCATTTACTAAACATAAGGTCCGACAAGTATCATTATCCTGGAGCATTTTGATCTGTAATTCAAAAGGGTAATTAATCGAATGCTGATTCACTACATAAGGCGGAGTTGATATATTTACGCACGCCATACGGTGAATTGAAGATTCTATCACCAAATAAGATAGACCCTAATGACTCTGGCTGCTTTTTTGGTCCACCTTCTGGTTCACAAAAACGGAACTTTGGATTGTAATAATCATCTTCATTGGACATAAGCAGTATGATCTTGAGGAGCTGGGAGCAGTAGACTCACAGTTAATCAGAGATTTCTGTAAAAGAATCGAGTTAGTGATGATGCAATATTCAATGCTAAGATACACTGACCACTTTGTCATTGGTAGTGGAGCGCATGGGGGTTAGAGCATTTACAAAAAGCTCGACTTTGTCGCCATCTGCATAGTTGTGAGGAGCTGCGCCTGGAAGGTAGAAAGCCTGGATAGGAAGAAAGGAGCAGAGAAGAAGGGCTGATGCAAGCCAGCCATTAAGTGTGCAGAATCAAATCCACGAGAAGACGGGTGTTATGTTACTTATGCCGAGGATTTACGGGGCCTTGGGCAGGCGTTATTTAAGGATTATTTGGCGAGGACAAACACATTTGTATTGCGACTAATTTTAGACCACTTAGATGGTATCTGCTCTTTCGCGGAGTCGTGTCCCGATGCAATTTGAAGTCATCGCAAAATGCCACACGACAAAGGCCCGCGTCTCTCGTATGAGCCTCGTCCGTAAGTCCATCTCGCGACATTTTTTCTTGATGCATGTTTATTTCGGTCTCCAGATGGCGTTACAATGCTTCCAACCTTCATGCCTGTCGCAACTCAGGCTGCAATCAAGGGTTTGACTGCTCAACAAATGGAAGCCCTCGGGGTCACGCTCATCCTGAACAACACGTATCATCTTAATTTACGCCCAGGCTTGAATGTTCTTAATGCAGCTGGTGGAGCTCATAAATTTCAGGGCTGGGATGGGAATCTTTTAACGGTCAGTGTCGCACCTGCTCAATATCGCATTCTGTCGAATTCATATGATCATGACTGGCAGGATAGTGGCGGGTTTCAGCTTGTTTCGCTCAGTAAATTCACTACCATCACTGAGGAAGGCGCTCTGTTTTCAAGCCCGTTTACCGGGGAGCCCACCATGCTCACAGTGAGCCAATAACAACGCCAAAATATCACTTACATTAATTGACTCAATTCAGCCAGAAGAAAGCATTTCAATTCAGCACACAATCGGTGCAGATATTATCATGCAACTTGACGATGTCGGTTCGTCAAATTCGTTTTTCAAGAAAAAGAATATTACTTTGACCAACAGTAGTGTCCAGCCTAACGACCGGTAGTCGCGTCGAAGAAGCGATGGAACGTTCCGTGCGATGGCTTGACCGTTGCATTTTGCAGCATGAGAAATCTGGCAAGAAAGGCGCACAGAACCTATTTGCAATCGTCCAAGGAGGACTTGACCCGTTGCTTCGAGATAGATGCTTGGATGCCATGATTGAGCGCCGAGACGGCGTCGCAGGTTATGCTATTGGTGGCTTGAGCGGTGGTGAGGAAAAAGGTTTGTGCATTTTCTCCTAGATTCTAGAGATAGTTTGCTAAGGACCCTGGCAGATGTTTTCTGGAGAATGTAAGTTCCGAACCTATACGGTGGCGAAACAGATATCTTAAACCTCAACTTATTCAAGCATAAAGCAATGTGCGGACAAGCTACCAGAAGAAAGTTGGTTGACTTGAATTTCACGGATTATGTTGTCAAATTCACTGTTCCAGGACCTAGATATTCCATGGGAATAGGGTTTGCAGAAGGTACACGCTGATACTGCTTGCTCTATTTCCTGTTAATAAATGTCATCAGATCTACTTGTCTGCGTTGCCCTAGGGGTGGACATGGTGAGTGATGTTTTTTCCTACGGCATAAATCAATTTACAGCGAATTACAAGGCCGATTGTGTGTTCCCCACCCGAACCGCCCGATTTGGTGTTGCTCTCACGCACAATGGACCAATAAACTTGAGTGCGCCTAGCTATCCAACATCGAAACTTTTCTTGATTTATCTAATTGACACAAGAACTCAACAAGCATGCGAAAGACTTCAGGACCATAGATGAAAACTGCCCTTGCCCGACTTGTAAAGATCGAACGAGTCGCGCTATGCTGCACCATATTGTCACTCATGAGACGGCTGCAGCCCATGGTATTTTCTATACTTGAATACTCGGCGCGTTATTCTGACTGCCGCTCTAAGCCATCACTCTTCACAACATTGTTTTCCAGGCTCAAGTAATGGGTCGCGCCAGAGAGGCCATCATTGCTGGTAAATTTCCAGACTACCTGCGATCTTTCTTTGCTCAGTACTTTGGCGATGCTGGTTACCCGGAGTGGTGTATAAATGCTCTTCGCAGCGTTGGTGTAGACTTATTGGAAGGCAAACCGAATGCCAAAGTCATTCTCGGGAACGGAGCAAAATGGGAATACGCAACTAATTAACCATGAGGATTAAGCTTCTATCAATAGGAATATTGTGATGCTAAAAGACTGATTAAACCCTTTCAAAAAGGGTATATTAAACGCCGGTGATGTTACCTCTGAGCAGGCATCATGCCCGTACAAAGATGTGATTAGCACTCTTGTTATGGATGTTTTTAACCCAATGATATGAAGTTATCGTTTCCCTTTCCTTCCACCGGAACGAGCGGGGCGAGCATTCTTTGCCTTGCGTTTCTCTGCGATTTTCCTGTCTTTTCTGATTTGTTCAGCGGTCTTAAGTTCTGATTTGACTCGCGTATATGACTTTCCAAGGTGAGATCCCAACGCCTTGCGTCCAGAGGAGTGCTGCGGTTGGTCTGAAGAAGCTTCTGTCCCATCTGCCTTCTTCTTTTGTTGGCGAAGTTTCCGGTCATAGTCTTTGCTGAGTTTGTCCAGGGGCTTGGCAGAAACGACCTTGACGTGCTTGAATCGACGGCTCCCAGACCCTATTTGATTATTACGCGATGTATTTTCTGCTTCTCCAATCCTCGGTAAGGTCACCCGATTCTTCATTTTCCATTCATCAAAACGACCACTACGGAATGTCGCTGGTAGGCGTGTGCCATTTTCCGTCCGAACCATTTTAACGTTGTTAGCACCAGCACCATCACCACGAACAAATTTTTTCTTTTTCTTGTCCCATATTTGTTTGTTGCTCCGCTCTACCTTTCCTTCATCATTCGTAAGATCGAAGGCAACGCTCTGAGCTTGCTTGACGAAAGATGAGGCACCATCTATCAAGGAATATCTGCCCAGAGTGTTAGACGTGTTTGGAGACTTTCATCCATTGTTGCTCACCCTTTCTCAGTCATTCCATCCTTCTGGTAATGCGACATATAGAACTCGTTGTCTCTGTAAGTTTTCTGTCCGCCTTCAAAGCTAAAAGTGGCCTATTTCGGGGTTAATTCTTTGAAAAAAAGAAGGGGGGAGATACTCACTGCGATGTCATCCTCGTCTGCCATTTCAATATCGTGCTTGTCTGGCAAAGAGTCCCCAGTCACCGGACCCGCAATCGGGGCATTCGAGATAGCCTTCTGAGCTGATTTGGACAGCGCTTTTCTTCGTTCTTTCATTAAGGCTGCATTTTCGGAACTTGCTTTCGAACCAATTTCGAAAACTGTTTCTGATGGAGAGAATGAATTCAGGACGCTCAGAAGGTTTTGTCTAGCCTTCTCTGCTTCGCCTCGGTCACCTATGCCAGAAGCTCTGAAAAGAACGGGATGTACCCGAGAGTTTGATGAAGACAAGGTCCATTCTGGGGATTTTATCATGACTTTGGCCCGTTTGTAGCTTTGCGAGCTGGCTTTTCCTTTGCTACGCTCGTACATGGAGTGTCCGCGCTTCATCACTTCCCTGAGAGTGGGGAGGGAATGATGCTTAGAATCCAGGGATCGAATATATTCCTCATCCTCATCTATCTTTTCACGCGGAAAACTACCCAGAACCAAGGATTCAGTGTAATGTTGGTCCTTTTGAGTAGGAATATCAGCAACTATTGGCCTACCAAGGAATAATTGCAGATCCAGCAGATAGGGTAACTCGGAAGCAGTGATAAAAGACCACGCCCAGCCTTGTCGACCTGCTCGAGCCGTCCGCCCAACACGATGTACAAAGACTCTTGCACCTTGAGGGAAATCATAATTGATGACGTTTTCAAGAACGGGGATATCAATGCCTCGAGCTGCAACGTCTGTTACCACCAGGATACTCGTCAGGCCTTTGCGAAATCGATCCATCTGGAGAGTTCGAGCCATTTGGTCAAGAGATCCGTATATGTGTGAGACCGCATAACCAGCAGCTGTAAGAAGATTTAAGAGATATTCGACGTGGTGTTTTGTAGCAGCGAAAACGAGTGTCTGATGAGGTGCGACGTCAGACTGTTTAAGCTTGCCACTTTTCTTGGTGTCTGTTTCAGCGGTTGCATCTCTCCGAGAGGTAACAGGTACTTTGATAGCATCACGAAGGAGCGATAACAGACAAGCATCCTTTTCGGCTTGTTTTACGGAGAAGAAAGCCATCTTTAGATCAGGACTGATTTTGCTTTCAGAATCCAGTCTCACGAGCTTGGGATCTTGAAGACCAGCTTTGGAAAACTCCACGAGAGATTTTGGCAAAGTTGCGGAAAAGAGGATTGTCTGACGAGAGGTCGGAAGGCGCTTGACAATTTCAGTTAATGCAACCTCGAATCCCATCTCAAACAGTCGATCTGCTTCGTCGAAAACGACGCACTCCACTGATTTGAGATCCAGCTCCATCTCGACGGCAAGATGAAGCAGTCGTCCAGGAGTGGCAATAATGCTAAATGAAGTACGATCAGGCTTTATATTTTCGCATGCTCAGTGATAAGAAAACTTGCATGTCTGGATTGCTGGTTATCATTTCAAATTGTTCATCAAGACTCTCGCCACCCACTATCAGACCCCAACGTAAATTCTGGCTTTTCTGGGAATCGACGTCGTCTTTGTCACCTGCATGCTCGCCTCGACCAGAAGAAAATCCTCGGGCCAATTCTTTTCCCACCTTTAACACTTGTAATGCCAGCTCTCGTGTAGGCAATAAAACAAGGGCGCGAGCACCAAACGAAGTGGAATGACGTCCCCCAAGTCTCTGCATGAGTGGGACCATATAAGCAAGGGACTTTCCTGAACCTGTGCGTGCCATTCCTACAAGATCACGAGGGGGGTTCGAAAGCAGAGCAGGTATGGATAGGCGTTGAATGGGTGTGGGTATTCTGTAACCCTGCAGTGTTAGGGAGCGCAAAAGGGAAGGGTGAAGTCCTGATAAATTGATCAGATCTGGGCGCAATAAAGAAGCAAACAACGGACCCATGCTTTGAAAACTGCCGCCACCCACTTCGCCTTTGGCAAGTTTCGACTTGCCTTTGGAGTTTTTGACAAGTTGGGCACCCTCCTTAATAGACCTTTTGACAATCGAGGCTTGAATAAAGTCTGCAAGGCCTTCCTCTTCTTCTTCTGCATCCAACTTGGGACGTTTGCCAGTGATAAATGAGGAAATATCGATCTTGTCCAAGTCCTCAACGTCCGAGGACGAAGAATAGCTATCAAGTTTTCTTTTGAGGCCAGGCATGTTTAACGTTGATGGTTGGTAGTAAAAACAACAAATAGAAAGTAAGGAAATTTGGCGGCAATGTAGTCAGACAAGTATACTTTGACATTTATATAATTACATTTGTAGCGTTACAATGAGGACCCCTAGCTCAGTGGTAGAGCGTAAGATTCCAGTTCATTGTGTTGGAAATTCCTTAAGGTCATCCGTTCAATCCGGGTGGGGTTCAACTTTTCTAGATATTTATGTCTACATGTTTTGTCATTTCTTTGTATGCCTCTTGACACGGCGGACAAATAGCTGTCAAGTTGTTGCTGGGTGTGTCATGTCAGTTTACGTAGCGGTTACCAGTCAAATGCTATACATGTCACGTTCTTTGCCAGGCTTTCCGAACTGTGACCGTGTACAGGCTTATGCAAAACGGACTACTTATATGTCTTCCATTCATCTATAAATTTCGACCAAAGTCTCCATAAATCTTATTCACACTCGTAGTACTTTATATTTACTTTTTTTATTATTAGCTTTCCGGCAGATAAATTCAAACTGGGTCAGGCAAAAATCAATACTCAATTAATACTCAAGGGAAAGCATCGTGAATGTTTCCATTACTTGAGGGTAAAAATGCTTACAACTATGTACATAAGGCTAAATTCAGGAAATTTAAACGTGTTCAGAATATCCTGTTGGGTCTAATTCCATGGCTAGCTAAAGCGAGCCACGACCTTGGTGCGCCCGGTTTCCCGATTTGGCTTCCCGACGAGGTACACCATGTCACAAACACAAATGTGACGAATGGCCAGTAAACACACATGAATGATGACACGTCGGGGTGCGACTTGACACCTATTCGTCCGCCGTGTGAGTGAGGAATGAAGTGATTTCTGGATTTCCTGGGCCCTTTCTCTCAGGTCCCACATCAATTTACACAACTTATGTACAATGTGGTCATAAATTAATCCAAACCTGCCTACCTACCCCATCCAGCTAGTAAAAGAATACTAGGATTTCCTTTGTCTCCTGCTCCTGAATCCAAATTCATAATTAATTTACTATAGTAAAGGTCTCGAGATTACATGGAACAGAGATACTAAAAGCCCTTGTCCATACTCAATAGGTTAGTAATGTTACACACCAAATTCAGAAGAAAAATCAGTGGATTGAAAACATCTGCAACATAGAACTCAGACAACTAAAATTAAAACACAACAAACATGACAGTGTATTCTAGGAAGAAGATTTGAAAAGCAAACTAGACTTGGGAGCACCCCATTGGACAGGCAATCTTTCAGATTTGAGTGAAGGTGATGGTCGAGAAAACACAAGAGAACTACTAAAGAGTAATGCAGTCAGCTACAGGATGTTCTGGCAGGATGGAATAATGCCTTACCTTGCAAAAGCCAGTTCTGGGACTTGGCTTTTGTGCATGATTGGGGAACGAGGATCCACATCATACCCATATGTCATTTCCAAACCCAACAAATCTGGATGTGGTGATACCAAATAAATGGATGAATCACCTACAGATTCTGCATCTTGTAAATGCACAGAGGGTGATTGAACATGACAATTAGAAATACCCAATGTCCCATACAAATGTGTCAGATGTGCAGAGGCTGGTTTGGGCATGACCTCTACTAAAGATTCTGAAACAAAAGTATTCAGTGGTATATCTTCATTATTCAATGGAGACAAAGGTTGAAATTCATCTGAATGATGGGGTCGGCGTGGATAGGATGTTAGCCAAGTGGGGGTCTTGACAATGACATTTGATGCCTGTTCATGGTCTTCTTGTCTTGCTGCATGTGATATAATGGGGCTTGACATTGTAGACCCTAAAGAAGGCTGAGCCTGTGCACCAGTTCCAATATCATGATTCTTCTTGAAAACGGATTCAATAACCTCCAAGCGATGGAACCTTGAAGACGGCTCTGAGGCAGATCGAGAAAGAGCCGGGCTCAACAATTGAACATGGGCAGAGGTATTGGAAGTATATGTTGGCGTCCCTTGAGAATGTAAGGTGTCATTGCTCGTCGCCAGTCTTCTGCTGATATTTGGAGTTATGCTTCTATCTGTGGTTCTGCTCGGGCTGTTCGAACTTGCGTCACTCTCAACAATCCTTGTTTCTCCACGTGCTTGTGCTTGGGCAAAAATACGCCGAGCCTCTCCTTCAGTCGGGAAGCTTTGGTGTAGAGCCTCGGATACACCTTTAACAAGAGGCCCAGCTTCTAACCTGTGAGAGGAAACATATCTAGCTGAAGAGGTAATTCACGAAATTTATGCTCACCAAGTGGGGAACACGCCAACGTCCTTACCAACTGTCACGACGTACCATTTTCGCTTCGCCATTTGTACTTGAAACAAATTGCAGATATCTTATAGCACGCGGCTGTCACGAACAGTAAAAACAGGTAGAAACGGTCAGGCGCTGGTGGGAGTAGTTCAAGAACAAGGATTAGTCCAAAAATAGCATTGTCGACTCGTAAATAAGCTATGGGTTTGGTTCGATAGCTTCAACTTCGAGCTCGGTACCGAGACTTTCGATGACTGGAGGAGTCCGCGAGTCTCTTTCCATCTTTATAATAATAATTTAATTGCCCAAATGCTAATCCGGATCCTGTACGACGGAAAGACGTCATAGCCTCTCTTCGAATATACCTAGACCCTGCTCAATAGCAGAAAAGTGGCTGTCTTAAAGGCGATTCTATTATTTAATCCTTTGCGCACCAACGGGCATTGCGTTCATCGATACATCAGATGAGGATACTCATAACCTGAAAGCGCGACTAATTCTAGGCTTGGCCTTGCTTTGCCAAAATTGAAGTTGCCCAAATTTGCCTAGCCTCTACAACGCGAATCAGTTCAATGCCTTTATTGCTTTAGTATTCGGGCACCGTGTACCTCGCTTGATTGAGGGATATGCGTACAAATCTTGCGACCCAAAAGTGATGTCAGAATCCTAAAGGATTGAAGCCAACAGCAAACAAACGATTATGCATCGAAATTGTCATGTAATTATTTCGAGTAAGTAGATCTAGATTCCTGTGGAATGCGACAAGTCTCATAGCCTCATACAGAAATATAGCCTCCACGACTTGAAGTTCTCCGAGGTCGTACATCTGAGCAGAGATGGGAAATAACGTCGCTGAGCATATATGGCATTTCTTTCCAAAAATCGCGATGCCTGTCAAGGTGTATTAGCAAGGGGCAGCAAAAATACGTATATTACACTCACGGAATCAAGTCGTAGCCAGTGGCACCATAGGTCGAGTAATTGTAATATGCACCCAGTCCGAGGTAGGCGGCAAATGCGAGAAAAAGGCTGTTGTCAAAAGCGTCATGTTGTGTCAATTCCTGTTGAATGAAGGACTTACACTAGGAAAAACCACCCTATACCGCTGCCCACGCTTTCCTTCTCTTTATCCCTATCTACACCATCATCACCCCCGTCTTCATCTTTATCACCACCGCTTTCTTCTTGGAAAGGACAGCCTGCAGGACCACTCCATTTCAAATCCAGCGTTGAACCATCGTAAGCCACAAATTCGGGATCCGAAGTAGCTTGTGGGTCGCATATCAAAGTGAGGTTTAGCGATTGTCGCGTCAAGGAAGAATTAGAGGATGACGGATATTCTGCTCCGTGCAACTGTAAAATGAGATGTTTCGGTGCTAAATATGTGTCTCCGTCAGCATAAAAGAAGATATCAGGGAAATGAAACCCACACAGGCTTGCAGAATAGGATGGGTTCAGGTTGTTATTCTGGGCCAGGGGAATGACAGCAACGACACGGTCGTTCTCATCTGGTTTTTGATTGATTTTCGAAAGACATGCCCTGGTTCCCGAGGGACACTGGAATTATATTAGCATCCTGTGCACACGGGCGTCGTATGCCAGTTTGCGCTGGACAGACCTGGTCATGCTCAGGTATTCCTTCTTGCCGAGTTAGTTCTGCACATAGGTCAAATCTTAGGGAATCAATCATGGTGGTTGGCGGTAGTTGGCGCGTTCTGTTAACGACATGTTCTCCAGCAAGTGACTGCAAGTCGAACTTCGTGTTGCCAATAGAAACACGGCAGTCAAACGGTGTATCTGCCGCAATCAGTAATGAAGAGTCGAAAAGAAGAAAGGAGAAAAGGAAAAGTATTTCATATGATGTCGACCGCAGAATCATAGTCCCTGGAGCCTGAAGGTAGCAGAGCAATTCAAGGTAACACGTACGGCAACTGCCTCGGGTATTTGTTCGTATTTGGCTATCGCGTCACTTCAGTACGCGACGCGTCAAGCACTCGAGTTGCTTTGCTTGATCACCAATCATCAATAATGTCCAGTCTTGAAGTCTTAATCCCCTACATATACCATGAGAAACAGCAGCAAGGGTCCATGCTCTGTGCTCAGCATGCTCTCAATTCTCTTCTTCGTAAGTCTTATCTTACTCATGATCGGAATCACAATTTACTATTCACTATAGAGGGGAATTATGTGAGTTAGTCTCCCAAAGACAATTTCAAGCTCATTTTATGCACTGAGTACCCTTCCTAGTTTACCCCTCCCGATCTTTCTGATATTGCTAGAACTCTTGATGCCATGGAAGAAAGCTACGACGATAGCAATACTGGGGAGTCTAGTATGAATATGGACGATACTGGTAGGTCTGAAGTCTATCTTTCGATAATCTATTGATTCGCTGTTGCCATACTAGGATTCTTCTCTGTTCAGGTTCTAGAGAATGCACTGAAAGTCTGGGGTCTAAAGTCATATGCTTTTTACCCTCCTCTTGAATCGGAATGATTAACACTGCTCACAGTCTTACCAGATGGCGCGGGGAAAGCATGCGTCCGTATCACGATCATCCACAGTACGTCTTGGTTCTCCTTGACTTAGATCTCATCCGATAGACTGCTACAGAACTCAATTAGCATTCATATTGAACCTTGAGCAACACTGGTTCACGCTCCGCCGATTTGGGGACGCAAATGCAAACATTGATTTGGACGATGGAAACGGGCATTGGTTCAATTTGAATTCCTTTCTTCCTTTCCCAGAGTGGGTCGGAAAACTCTATCTCGGAATGGTCCTACAGCAAGCAGAAACCGAAGGTCTGTATCAAACACACCATTCATTTTTCATTCACAAATGTCTATTCAGGTTACTCTGTCTTTGCTGTAACCCAAGCGGACGTGGAAGCACCTTTAGCGCTTCCACGCACAGAAGGAGACATAATTGCATCCACACTTCCAGAACCAGCTTCTGCTGCCGGTTTACGTGCCGAGGCCCATTTAACAAGGGGACGAACTCGCAGAGACTTGGAAGCGGGTGGTGTTACTATTGAAGATGACGATTATGAATTACAGGCTGCATTACAGGCCTCGCTTACGGGGCGGATTGCTCCATCTGGACGCACTCGCCAAACTGCTGAAAATACTGTAGGCCTATCATCTGGATATGTGTCCGAATTGAGGAGCCCACTATTCGGGGAGTCGTCGAGGCCTGACACTCCAGGGCACGTGGACGAAGATCCTGTAGCGGCCAGCATGGAAAAGAACAGAGTTTTGCTTCAACGAATGAAGGAACAGCAGGAATTTGCGCAAAGAGAGATGTGGTCTGAGTCAGATCTTAGTCCAGAGGAACAAGCTGCTCTGGAGGTGCGACGGGAGCACCGACGAAAGCAAGAAGAAGAAGAAGAGGCCCAGCTCCGGAGAGCCATTGAAGAAAGCCAGACTTTTGCTACTCTTTCTGAGAAGCAGCGCCCTGGAAGGGGGTTTGAAGACCCTCAAATCAACGTGGAGTCATCGAGTGCGGTATACGATGACGGGGATGCGGAGCTACAAGCTGCACTCAAAGCCTCTCTTCAACATTTTCCATCCTCATCTACACAGCCTCAGCCCGTAAGGTCTGATGAAACGGATTCCGTTGTCTCTGACACGGCGAGCGCGAATGAAGAACCTGAGGACGTCGTTTCACCTATACCCAGCTTAGAAGAGATACGCCAACGTCGGCTGGCTCGTTTTGGTGTTTAACCTTGTAAATGACTAACATGAAATCATACATACGGTGCCATCTACCGCCCAATATTAAGAATGCTATCTTTTGCTGATGTCAAATGGTAATTTACATTGTAAGAGATTTCGAACAAGATTAAGTAGGTCGATGCCGCGTAATATACAGAAAAGGACAGATTCATCAGTTACATCCCAGGGTAAACAGAGGTTTCGGGTGCTGTAGGCATATAAGGATCAGTGGGATCGCTTTCGTCGCCTCGCCTCCTTCGTCGATGGGCGAACCGTAGATATCGAGAAAAGCGATTTGTGGAGGCCTGCCCTGGTGAATGGGGCATGTCATTGTCATCGTCATCGTCTGGATGACGAGAGAGCATGTGTTCTAAAGCAAGGAAATCTGACCGGAAAGTCACAACGTCGTTCAACTGGAATATTTATACCACCTACCATGACGGCATATTGGACAGGAGCTGGATAGCTCGAGCAACCAAGGGTCTACACAAGTCTGGTGGAAACAATGCTTGCCTTCACATGGCAAAACACGAATGTCGTCCCCCCCTTCAAAATCTACAATACAAATAGGACATGTTTCGCGGCCAATGGATGCAGGAACTACGTCTTCTTGACCTCCTGGGCGAGAGGCAGGCCGTACAAGACCTTGTGAAGAGCCCTCACCGATGTCATCCAGTTGAGGTTGTATTCTGACTGAGGCACTACTAGGACTTAGAGAAATTGGACGCTGGAGAGATTCGGGGATTTTAGGAGATATTTCCGATTGAGATTTCTCTGTCCGTTGTACCACCTCCGGCATATCGCTACGCAAATTGACGAGAGGGCGTGCTTCGAGAATATCAGGAGGCATAGAAAGAGATTCATTTGGGAGGGGAATAGGGCTTAATTGAATATTATGACCCTGGCTCCGACTTTCTAGATCTTTGTCTGTGGTATGTGGTGACAGGCCATGCTCTGGTGTTTGGCTACTCCCGAATTTAACAATGGGGAAAGTATCCAGAATTGCGCGGGTTAAACCTCTAGCACGACTTTGAGGAGGACCACCGTCTTCACCAATTCTAGCGCGTGGACCGTATCGCTCTGGATGCCGGATAGCCCTGATTGCCTACGACCAGGTTGAGCATATGGTGAATGAATCCAACGAGTAACGTACTCCTGAAATGATAACAACACAAAATAGGGCGGAAACACAACCCGTGATTGCGTAGAGGATTATCCTAGGCACTTATGAGGACCACTGACATTTAGAATTAGGAATGCCTACATGGCCAAGGCAGTATTTGGAGAACCCGGATTTGATGGGTTCGTGCCGCCTGCATCACTGGCAGGGTTCAGTGGGCCGCTACTATCTCCCGTAGCATTATAGGCCTGCAATTCAGCCAACAAGTATCCGGGTGATACTGGAGAGCTTCCGTTGATCAGCAACATGACATCATCAAAAGAGTCATTTAGCTGTTGGGAGTTATATGCAAATATACTTTTGTTTTGGGGGCTAAGTTGTCCAAATTGATATTCGATCAGGTGTGAACTAGTGCTGCTTTGGGTTGAGAAGATGTCGAATACTTGATCAAAAGACGAGGGGTCGGAATAGAATGGATTTATAATACAAGCCGCTGCAGATAAAGAGTAAAGCAACTGGAAGACAAGACCGCTGAACTACTTGAAAACATGCGAGAATAAGGTACGCACTGCAGATACGGCACCCTTGTCCCGAGCTAGTGTAAAGATGTCCACTTGTGTAGAAGCGTTTGTAGCGTTTCTGTCACATGAGATAAGAGCTATCCATGGAGTCAAAGCTGCAAAAATGTAGAGCGTGGTGAGAACTGGAAGTTTAAGTTCATGGTAAATAGCTCACTGGCTGGAGTGAGTTCGTTTGCCATATCCTCTGAAAAGTGGACAAGGACACCCTTGAAAGACAGTTAAACAAAAACAAAGCAATAGGAGAACAGATACCTTGCTAATACCATTGCTACCGTTTCCCGCCAGTTGGTACGAGACATGCTCTGAATACGAGCTGGGACTCTGGAATCAAAATTGGAAGCCAGGTTATAAGGTGGTAGACCAACCCGTTTGAATACCATTGCATATGAAGATTTGAAATGTCGGTAAGATTGAGCCCACCAGCAACGGCAGCGCTAGTAGAGTTCGTGGGGAGGGCGGGAATGTAGCATCTGACGGGTAGACTGAGAGCAACGGCTAAGGCGATAGCAAGCAAACCAGATCGCATAGCAACAAGGGACGATACGAGAATCGAGGAGGTGAAGTATGAGAAAGAGACTCGATCCTCGCCCACCAAGGGAGGGATAATGAAAGTAGACCGTGCTCAGGCTGGTCCGCGGTTTCCCCACGTGGGAGTTCTATTTTTGTCTAAATTACTAAATACATCATCATCCATTGCTTCCTCTTTTTAGACTCTGCATCATTTGCGCCAGAGATATTCTGTTCGATGTATTGGCTCCCTCGTTCTGGTGCATAGCTTCCGCATACCTTCGAAACGGTAAGATTTCTTCAGGCAACCTTTTGGACCGACTTACAATAACTTGTAACGAACAAGCTCCTGTTCCATCTCTTCGTTTTTGAGCCGTTGCTTTACAAGTTCGTTCTGCGCATGTGTCAGATAATATAAATTCTGGCAGTGCCTATCACTAACCAAGACCTCAACGTGTTCCACGTCGAGTTGAGCAAGGCTGTTCTCAAGCGTTTTGCTGTGTTCGTGATTTAGTTATTGCTCACAAAGGAACCACATAAGAAACCACCCACACTTGATTTGACAATGCACGATTGCTATTCCTGAGTTCATCGATGAGCATTGCATTCTTGTTAGTTTCACGCTGACATCATCAGGTAAGTGAGCTTATTATAAGTGGTTGAGTATGCGGGAAAGGATACCACAAGATCTTCGTATTCGTGTCTATAGCAATCCAGCATAAAAGGTGTGATCCGCAGAGACGTGGCCTCGGTTACAAACTCGTCTACTCGATATTTGGGAGTCTGGCCAAGTAGCCCATCCTCAGGTTCGACCTATTGCACCACCATGGTTATACTAAGCTATACCAAGCCGTAGAAAAGGACAGTCCGCATACCAGATAACAGTCAAACAGTTTAGCGTTTAAAAATGAGAGAATCTCGTCGAACTTCAATGACAAGAGGACTTCTTCGTTCTTCTTCAGTAGCATAATGCTGAAGCCGAAAATCGCTTCGATACCATTTGCAAGGCAGTTGTCATAAATTCGAAAGACGATTTCGAGAGGAAACCTAGACATCCATAAGCATCAAGACTGACTCAACAACTTGACGGGCAAGAATCTTGCCTATAGCTGAACAAAGTCAAGAACCACTGCGAGCAGAACATGCTGGACTTGACACCTTGGCGTAAAAAATGTACATGGAGTACAGGTAGGAGCTCTTCGACAAGGCGATCGAACTAAATCACAGGTAAGATTAAACGTATGCCTTGCTTAAATATGCCTACTTGAAACTAAGAAAATGTGGCATTACTTCACGGTACGCGACAGCACAACAGAACACTTACGAGGCGCATTTGCAGCTTAGGCATTTCAGGAAGAAAGTGCCCCTGCAAATCGTACACTGTCATCATTCTCACTAAAAGAGAAAAAGCTTCTTCGTCCGGCATCTGTAATGTGCTATGAATGGCATCCGGAACGACGATGCCGTACATTTACTTACATTTAAGAGGAGTATGGCTACGATAAAAGGGAGGCCCTGGCAGTAGCCAACTTGAGGGTCATATCTGGCCAGGGTATCTTCAGCAAGATGAAAGATCCCTGTTAGGGCATGATACTGGGGCTCACAGAGAGTAAGCTTTCAAGACATTGAAAAGATTTTCCTGGCCTATGCCTTGTCCGTCAGTAAAAAAATCGTGATGAGGAAACGTTCTGGGAAGTAGTTAGCTATTGACTTAGGCAAAAATTGTGACGCAGACGTTTACCTCCCAAGGTCCCGTGTAATGGCCTTCTCGTGAGTGCTGGTCTCCTTTAACAGCCGTAAATATGTGGCTTCTAGTTCGGGGTCTTTCGAAGCGGCCCTAGAGCAAGAGGGTCTCAGAATAGAGAGTACTTAAGAATGAAGTGAGATACATATGCTGCCACATCATTCCTCGAAGGGCAGCAGGGATACCCTTTTGGATAGCATGCGCCAGTTCTTCGGGACGCTCTGAAGCGAAGCTGCGATAGTCTCGAATTGGCGACTATTTTAGCAAAGCATGGGTGATATCTGAATAGCCATACCAGATATTACTGCCCCCCAAAAGTCTGAAGCAGAATGAATTAAACACAGATGTCAAATTGTAAAACAGGAACTACTCACCCCAGTCGATAGCCTTCTCTCCATTATATTGGTCTCTGGAATCTTTCTCGTGTAGGCGGGCAAACTCCTTCTGCAACTTGAGATGGCCGTCGACGCTTCCCCGAGATTTCGCTCCATTTTCTTGGATGTCGAGGCGATTGGTGAGCAACGAAACGGTTGGTGGTTCGTGAGCAGAGCGTATGGTGGTTGTAGACACTGTTCTACGATGCAATTTGGCGGAGGATAAATCAACACCAGTTGAACTGGTCGAGTTCGTCGATGCACTCCGTGGCCGGATAGTAGAGGCATCTTGAGAAGAAGACTCGGCTCCCGAGGTTATAACTGGTCGCGCCGTTAGGGCAATTGGTGAGAAGGAATCGTCATCTAATGCAATATCATTGAACTCGGAGATTGCAATAGATTCACGTTCTGACTTTTCAGTAGTAAGGCCAAAAGTATGATCGAGTTCGGGAGATCGCAGTGCCTCCAATGGGTCAGGCTCCTCGACTGCAGTCACGGCAGGAGGCAAGTTCAAAGTATTCAACTGACTTGAACTCATCGCGTTTCAAGGGGCCGAGGTCATTGGATGATGGTATTGCGTAACAAGGTAGCTGTAAACCTTGGTGAAGAAGTTTTAGAAGGCCTGCTCCTTGACAAATGACTTTATTCGACGAATCAAACTGCTACAACAACCGTCGTTATTACTTCAATTATGTAATTACTAGTAGTTAGATCTCTGAAAAGTTACCCGACGTAAAAAAGACAAGATATCTGCAAATAGATAGAAGAGGGTATATAGTATGTCGACGCAAGGAAGTTGTCCAATAGAAGGAATACAGATGAAAGCAAGAGAAGAAGAGAGTGTAGGATTATCGTACAACATGCAAGCAACAAGGTCTGATGGTCATGAGGGATGGGAAACATTCAATAAGTTAATGAAACAAGAGCGCACGAATTCAAGAGCCATTGTCAGATCCCGAAGCTGAGCCAGAAGATATCCGCCTATTGAGATCGAAGTTGTTGGCAGAGTCAGGTTGAGAATAAAGATTCTCCAGCTCGAGGAGGAAATGCCCATCTTTCCAGGATTCTGAGCTTTCATGGGCACGAACGATCTTCCAACCCAAATAGCAAGAGCACGTGGAACACGTTATTTCCTGCATAGTATGAGCTCCCGTGGCCATAAGCTGAACGCCTGACTTTGCTAGAACGATATTTTGTCTGTCGAAAAGTTAGATATCGTGATACAAAAAGTGAAAGAAAAAGCTAACGCTTCCGTGAATAGAGACGCTTTGCCCGAGAAACCTCTGAAGGATCGTGAATCAGGAGGAATCTAAAGTAAAACATGACGGTGTGCTTTTGATAATAAGAAATTATTGGCACTAACCGCTGACTGAGGAAGGACAAAGTTCTGGGAAGTTATGCAAGTCGTACATTGCTTACAGGCGAGGGCGCGAGGTATTTTAGGAAGAGGACGAGAGATGCGTTTAGATTGTTGTGGAGGGGCTGGTAGTCTGCGAGGCACAGATGGGAGTCTGGGTGGAGAAGGAGTATTAGATGGCTGATCACTCAAGGCACTCGACATCGTCGATGGAACAAGAATGCGAGATGTGACAGTTGGCTGTGGCGGTGACCATGATTGTGCTAATCCGGCCCGGTGCTTATCTTCATATATGACCTCCACACCGTTTCTGCTCTGTACAGGATCCAGAGTCCTACTACCTGGGGAAGATGAATTGGTGGAAGCTTCCGTACTCATAGACCAGTCATCTGGTTCAATTGTGGACATTCAGCGATGTCTGAAGACACCGGAACAGCTTGGCTTGAGTCTAGATCAAGTGGAGTGGGTTCAAGCAGGGAAAAATGTGGTTTTGCCTGGTTTAGTCGAGTGAGCCACCCCGTATGCGCGAGCAACATCCAAATCTAATCGATTAAATAGTGCTCACGTCCATCTCAACGAACCAGGACGTACAGATTGGGAGGGGTTCCGGACGGGTACAAGGGCTGCCGCCTCAGGGGGCGTCACAACCTTGGTTGACATGCCACTGAATTCATTGCCACCTACCACAACTGTTCAAAATCTCGAGGCCAAACGAAAAGCAGCAAGAGGACAATGTTACACCGACGTTGCATTTTGGGGAGGAGTTATACCTGGGAATCAGGTATGTCATGTTCTGTTTCTTACCTGGACAGTCTCAATTTCTGTATGTAAATTAGGATCATCTTAAACCATTAGTAAACGCGGGCGTCCGTGGTTTTAAGTGCTTTTTGGTAGAAAGCGGTGTTGATGTATATCTACGATAATGCAAGTTTTACCCCAGGTTCTGACGACATTCTCATGGCAGGAATTTCCGCTCGTGGAGGAAGGTGATTTGGAGCTGGCGATGAAAGAACTAGAGGTTCGCCTTCCTTTACATTACACTGTGGCTTAAAACCATTTATCAGTGTTGTTTGTAGGACGCTTTCAGTGTCCTGTTATTCCATGCCGAGCTAGGAGATTTTCCATCAGACTTGAAGTCATCCGACCCTCGCGAATACTCCACCTTCCTGGAATCCCGCCCTCAGAGGCTAGAAACAGATGCCATCTCATTTGTAATCAAGATGCTCACCGATCATCCAAAGTTGCGATGTCACATTGTTCATCTTTCAGCGGCGTCGGCTCTCCCCCTGATACGTGAAGCCAAATTACTCGGGCTGTTACTCACTGTTGAGACCTGTTTTCATTACTTGTGTCTTGACGCTGAAGACATCCCGTCAGGCCATGCTGAATTCAAATGTTGTCCCCCAGTCCGCGAATCATCGAACAGAGATCAGCTTTGGGAGGCTTTGAAGCAAGGCTTGATTGATTGTGTTGTGTCTGACCACAGTCCTTGTGTGATCCCCCTTAAAAGACCAGAGGACGGGAACCTCATGGCAGCATGGGGAGGCATCAGTACGCTTGGTCTAGGTTTGAGTCTGTTGTGGACGGAAGGAAATAAAAGGAATGTTAGCCTTCTACAAATTATCGATTGGATGAGTGGTCAGACGGCGAACCACGCTGGACTGGGACACATCAAGGGTCAATTAAAAGTCGGATACGACGGTGATTTTGTATTATGGGATCCAGACATCGAATTCGAGGTAGGGCCTTCGGACTGTGGCATTTTCGGATTCAATGCTTATTTCTTGTGTAAGGTTTCCAGCGACCTGCTGAATTATAAGAACAAGATTTCTCCTTATGACGGGATGAGACTTCGAGGGAGGGTTGAACGTACGTACTTACGTGGCCGGATGGTTTTCGATTCTATCCAAGGCTTCAATGAAATATTTCCTGTTGGACAGCTGTTGTAGCCTTCCAGATACTTATACTCTATAGGCAAAACCATTTTTGCGCAGAATATCTTATACCTAGAAGTACTATAATTCAGCGGGAGTTTGAAACGGCGCCTAAGAAAATTCACTAGAAAATCAACCAGTTGCTCTCTAAGCAGAAAATTTCGCAGTAATGTACAACTTTTGTATATACACAAGGTTGACCAAGAATTTTGGACATAAGGTTAGTGTGGAAGACACAGGAGCATTTCCGGATCTCAAAGCTGAAGGAATGGCGAGATTGAAACGGTGGTCACGGAATGTCACGGTCGTTTTGGCAGGGCGCGGACAAGTTCTTCCGCATGAAAACGTCACGTCTTGTCACTTCTGCATTGCATCTGCCCTCACGAAGTCAAATGTGCATGAATTTGTCCGTGGCTCAGGATTCTTTCTCGAACAAGTCTCCTCGACGCTTCTGTGATTTTTTGTTTTATTTGACCAGAGGGATCTGGGCAGATCTTGCAAGAGATGCTGATACATCAGCTGATTTAATGTACTCAGTTCCGCCAATCGAGTGCCACTCTTCCTCTTCTGATCAAGAAACAAAGTACACAACATGGTAGGCAGCATGCTATAGTATTTATGTGAATTTTTGCAGAGGCCAAATGAGAGAGGAAGGTTTGCAAAAGTTGACGGTTTCAAACTCCCCATCATTTCAAACTCTCGATCAGCAATAGTAACACTAACTTGCCCAAGTGATTATAAATGAACCGATACGTAGTTATGTAGTGATATTTCTGGTGCATGTTGCAATTGTGTAACAGGTGCAATTTGGGAAATTGCATTATACATACCCTTGCTTTGCTGCTTCCAACAAAGTACCAAATGCGTCATGCTTATTCGACGACTTACACCTGTCTTCAGACCTCGTCGAGTCGCACATGTCAACCATGGTTTCTGGTCAATACAGAGAAGATGCCTGGGTATAACTACTTCCTTCGGGAATGTTGGGCAATATAGGCGCATAAGTCCTGTGAAGAGGCCATGGAAATTCTATGCGACTTGCGCGGTAATCCTTGGTGCGGTGTGCTCCGTTACTTATGAGACCTCACGACCTTTCAGGCACGTCGTCCTTGCAGTAGTGCGGTGTTCAAGGGTAGCAGGTAAGGGTTTGGTGCCTCTACAATGTACTCGCCTTCGCTCATGAGCTAGTCCAGGAGCCGCAATAAACAGTGCAATAGATTACAAGGTGACGATGCTCAAAAAATATGATTCCACGACAGAAGAAAACGAAGCATATTCCGAGTGCCATACTCGGAGTGCGCATAGGGTGTTAATGGCATTATTAGCAAATGGAGGTCCGTTCTGACTTATTTGTTGTGTAGCTAAATGTGAATAGTGTAATTTTCAATAGGCATTTTCATTAAATTGGGGCAACACATGGCATCGCTGGTCGTGCTTCCGGTGGAGTGGACGAACACGATGAAAGTGTTACAAGACAAGTGTGAGCCAACGCCATACGAAGATCTCGAAGCCTTATTTGCCAACGATATGGATGGCACGATTTCGGATTTTTTTTTCGACTTTGACCCCAGACCAATCGGAGTAGCCAGTCTTGCTCAGGTTCATATAGGTCACCATAAAGAAAGTGGGCAGTTGGTGGCAGTGAAAGTACTGATTGTTATTCTAGCAATGTTGAAGCCCGGCTGATTTCTACCCAGCTTCAGCACCCTCATCTCTCCGAATTTTGTGATGTAGACATGAAAATGGTGGAGGCTACACTTGGTTTGTCTTCCATGTCGAAGATGGCGGTCAATTGACGCGTTCTCTGCAGGGTGGATTAAATATTGGTTTCCTGAATTCGAATTCAGTTGGCTAGGAGTAAGTCATGTTGGAATGCTTTCGCTTCGGTTTTAACGAGGGGCATTGAAGGAAGAGATGAGGACTAATTTGCCCAAAGAAATGGATTTCACGCACGAGGCCAGTAATGCGGCTCGCACAGCGGCCGAATTTGCCAACTTAAAGACTTCACTCTATATTCCGGAGGTCATTCTCGCCAAGAGAAGGGTCCTAATCATGGAATATATAGAAGGGGGCAGAGTAGACGACTTGAAATATCTTGCAGCTTGTAACATTGACCGCAATAAGGTTGCGATTGAGCTCTCCAGGATTTTCAGCCAAATGGTGTTCGTAAACGGGTGGTTTCATGCAGTAAGTATCTCATACTTTCATGGACAATACATATTAAATTCAGTTTCTCTCTTGGTAGGATCCTCATCCTGGTGATACCCCTTTATTAATAAGAAAACCAATTCTAATGCAACGCAGGTAACCTCCTCATAAGACCGGCAAATCAAAAATCACGGTCTCCCTATAACTTCGAAATTGTACTATTGGACCATGGCCTGTACTTCGACTTGGACCGGGAGCTGCGGATAAATTATTGCAAACTGTGGCTATCGTTAATTGCGCGAGCGTCACCAACTACATTGATGGACAGACGAAAATATGCTGAGCTAGTGGGAAACATTGGACCTGATCTGGTAAGTTAAGCTGCAGCCGTTTCTTCCAAAATTCCTCCTTCACAACGATGGTAGTATCCAGTATTCGAAGCAGCCATAACTGGCAGATTGGCTCTGAAGGGAAGCTGGGAGGACATGCATGACAATTCCTTCCGGCGAGCGACCGGGATGATTGACGTGGTGCCACAAAGCGAGGAGGAAAAAGACGCCATTCGAAATGCAGTGATGCAACAAGAAGGTGTATTGTTGTCGGTATTCGATGTGCTACGCCGAATTCCCCGAAGAGTCCTCATGGTTTTAAAACTAAACGACCTTACACGGTATAACCTTTTCGTATATCTATCTAATTTTCTGCATCCTGAAAATTGAGCCATGTACAGGAGTCTCGACCATGCTCTCATGACTACTCATTCAAATGTAAGATCAAGTCCCAATGACGTTTATCCGTACTGAACTGGAACTAGATCCGGATATTTCTTGTGACTGCCAAATATTGCTTGGCTGCCGTTTGGCAGGACGAAAGGAAAGATATCTTTTCAATGCATGACCAAGGCTTCTCTTCATTCAAATTGTTGTCTAAGTACCTATCATGCTGGTGGTAAGTTTGTCTTTTGAGCCATTAATGTTGCTTGTGTTTGACAGGTTTCCATGCAGGGCGTATGAAAAAGCATACATTGAACTCTCCGTTGTCGAAATTGTTATGGATTTCCAAGCATATCTCAAAAGGAAAAAGGAATGGATCTTTGGACTCTTTCTGAATGGTACGAGAGGGGCACATGAAGCCTCGTTTGGATTGGTAGTTTCAGTTGGGCCCACACAAGAAATGCCGTTAAGTAATAATAACATCTAGTACTGGCCTGGTACAGGAGAGAAGCCGCTCAAGGCTCTGCATCCCATCAAGACATTGTTTTCTTGTCTGCAAATAGTTCGTCAATGGTACTTGAACTATTTCTTAGGATTTCCCACTGAATGAAATGTTAGGCCGACACATAAATCTTGAAAGACATATTTCACCTGCTCAAAAGTTAGGGAGATGCCCTTTTTGCCTGGCTTTTCTTGTCCGTCTGTAGAATAATATTCACGAATGTCAACCAATGGCGTGCCCTTAAACGATCTAACGACAGCCCGCCTCTTCTTCCCAAGATCTATGTATTTATCGCCCTCCGCATTCGTGTGAATTTGAATTTTGCTAGAACTACCAACTTTTTGGTCAGTTGCAGCCTTTCATATGGATCAAATTCAGCTCAAAAGAGAAACAAAGAAGTGACGGGTAAAATTGAACAATCTCACAGATGAAGAGCCACTGTCGTCAGTCTTTGATCTCTTGCTAACGTGTGATGAAGCGGTCTAATAAAGGAGTGTCAGAGGGGCGGAAAGCCCCGCACAAGAGGATACCGTGCCTTTTGACTTTGCTTCCCAGAGGTAGCCTTATTCTTAGATACGGATGGTTGGGAGTCAGCATCTGAGAATGCACTAGGAGATGCCTCTCCCTCACTATCAGATGTCTTTCGTTTGGGCATATTTCATTGACCCAAAAGACAAGGCACGTTAGTAGGGCGTGGTGAATGGTGAATTAGGAAGGGTTCAATTGAAGAGCCTTTCAACGCGTCCAAGTGCTTGTGACAGACGCGTTATGGATCACGGGCAAACTGCGTCAGCAATTTCACTTGGGTGGGCAAGTGACATCTGGCCGACCCATTAAAGTTGAACCATTCGTCATCGTTTTTGTTTTCATCGCCAACGGTCAACTTCCTACTTGGCAAACATTCTCTCTTCAATTTCTCTGGCATAGCCGCGGAAGATGAAAATTCTTCCTAAATCCAAGAAGGCGGTTCCACCGGTTTGTTCATGCCCAGTTGTCCGTGGACGCGTTCTAAATACTGATTGTATCTCTCAGCCTCCACAACTAGCTGAACTCATCAACAAACTGATCAAAGCTGGGAACCGGGAGTTAGTGGAAACTTTGAAAGAAGTGGATACTTGGAAATGGTCTCGTTCGGATCTCAACGCATGGATCAAGGTCCTCAACAAATTCGATAGCATCTTGGATGGAATTGTCCGAGAGTATAATGTGGAGAAATTGCAATTGGAGCCATTCAATCCGGAAACAAAAGAACTTCTCTTAGAAATCCTTCGTTTTGAAAGGCTTTTATTGGAAAATTCTACGAACAGGAAGACTTTCAGTTCATACGATGTGAGACCACTTCTTTCAGCAGTCCTGCTTGTGTACCTGTCCTGAACTTTTACATAGCGGCTAAACAGCCTATTATCAACGTCGGACCTTGATATTCTCATTCTGACTTTGAACCTCCTCCTTCGCCCTTCACAACAGTATTCTTCCCAACCCGCTGTTTCACATGCACTCAGTATTTCCACTAGCCGACTGCAATCCCTTTCCAAGCGATGGCCCCACCTACGTGAACAAGGGATCGGCTTGGTTGACCTTGTGTCCAGAAAAGATGGAAATCTTCAAGGAGTCCCTTCGGAAGCCCGGGAGGTCAACTTCAGTTTTTACTTGACAGAAACCGGTGCTAGTACAGACGGCGAAAATAAGATCGAGGAAGCAAGTGATAATCCGATGAATTCTCCTCGCAAATCGCATCCCAGTTCTTCCAATTCAAATGCTGTTCACTTACAATTAGACGAGCACACTGTCGTGGCTCAGCCAGTTATGAATGTCCTCTCTGATGCTCTGCAAGCGTACTCCATTCCAGAGAGGGAGAGCTTCGAATTGCTATGTCGGATTCGGGTTGCTGCTGCGCTGTCAACCGGAAGAACAGAAGAATTGGAAAAGTTAATTGTTGTGCGTTTACTTGCCATTGCCATCTTTGGGCATACGCACTCGGAATCTCAGGCAACGTCGGCGCTCTTCCTTTATGAACCAGACTTGGTCGTACATATTGCAGAGCTCCTTCATGTTGATAGGGACATACCTATCACAGTGCAGACGGCCGCTGTAGCCGCCTTGGACGCCCTTGCCAGATATAAGAACAAAGTACAGGAAGTGCTGACTGCTGTAAATGCCGGTGTGAACCATGGCATACTCATGGGCTTGGTCCGAAGCATGGTGGCAGAAGTAGCCAATCCCGATTCTCAACTCCCTCAGTCTTTCGTCGAGGCTATCCTATCATTTATAACATATATTGCATCTCACGCTTCGGGTGGAAATATGGTAGTAGGTGCCGGCCTGATACCTCTTCTCATCCACATCATGGAAATCAGGATCCCACGTCGGCTTCCTGTCATCTCGAAGACAATGCAATTGGTCGACAATGTTCTTTACAGCTTTACAAACGCGTTCACTTTATTCTGCGCATCGCGTGGAGTCGATGTTCTTGTTGAAAGGATCGAGGTTTGCTTGCTATCTATCATATTTTCTGCTTTACTGAGCTATGTTGTTGTAGTATGAGATTGACCTCGATATCAAGGAGTATGCTACCAGAAGCCAGCCTTGTGCTATGGTAGGGATGGGTAAGTTCTTTTCATGTTATTCGTCACGATGTCAACAAATGAACAACAACATAAGGAGAGTTACCGGTCCAACGGATTGCAGTTCTCAAACACATTCTCCGATCTATGCATCGAATGATGCAATCTTCTGGAACGGCGGAAGGCCTCCGCGGGCTAATTGATATGTCGCTTTTGAAGTCCATCAAAAAGATATTTGAATATCGAGGTCTATTTGGTCCCAGCATCTTCCCTCTAGGTAAAGTTATGCCGTGATATTTGTCGCATTGTTTACATTTGTTCTAGGTATAAACATTATGTCAACCTTCGTCCATAATGAACCTACATCTCTGGCCATCATTCAGGAGACAGGTTTGCCTGAAGTATTTTACCAAGCTATAGAAATTGGCATTGAATCAGCGATCGAGGTACGTGGGCAACCTTTTTTTTTGTCGTATTAGCTTGCGATAAACTTGCATTCTTCTAGGTAATTCAAGCTATCCCGAACGCCGTAGGCGCATTATGCCTTAATGAAGCCGGTCAGGCCCTCCTGCTAAAACGTCCGACTATCATACCGGCAATTTTTGCCATCTTTTCATCCGAGCAACATCTCAAAGTTTTGATTGACAAGGAAAACGCTGTCATTATCGGAACAGCTGTTGATGAACTCATTCGACACCATCCTTCCCTAAAAACTGCTGTTTTTGACGCATTAAAATCTACTTTGAGTAAGGTAGAACACCTTGGTTCATGCTTTGTCCCCCCTGCAGATATCAAACATTGGTATCAGTTAATTCCTGTTGCTACGTACAACCCTTCAGATGAGGATGTAACGATGCACGACGTAGACCCAGGTGCGCTTGAGCAAAGCAGCGGAAGAATAAAAGTTGAAGTCCTGGAAGATGAACATGAAGAAGAAGATACTACTTCTCAAAGTCATGACAATACTGTGGTGTCTTATATTGATATTATTGGTAGAGTAAGTGATAGTTCAGAATCATCAAAGATCTTACCCCATTAATTTATGTATAAAGTTTTTAGAAGGATTCTTCCAGCATCCGCCACATTGTAGAGATTTTGCAACAACCACCGACGGCCTCCAACAACTGGGGAGATTGACCTCGTTACCATGCCTGCCTTATGATTTTGCAAACAGTGTTGCATCCGATTCGATGGTGCAGGTCTTACGCACAATGGCGGAGGTTGCGACCAGTGAAACGTTGCTTCACTTGGCACAAATTGTGAAGGAATCTCTCAATGACACCAAATTTTTCTGGGACCCTCTTGAAGAGTCATCTAAATTACTACACTTCGTCGATCTTCCTGGTATGTATCGCTTTACTCCAAGCCAAGAATAGACTCCTGATCAGTGCCCATAGCGGAGGATGGAACTGGGTCGGCACAGCAGCGGTTCAGAAACCTCGTTATTCTGCACATCCGCATCACCCTACTTTCTGATGTATTTGCCACTGCCGGTCAAGCTCAGGGGAGGGCAGCCATCACACTCCTCCAGACCATGATGAATAATATGCCGTCGCAAGTTCTCGTCGATCTTGGCGCCCTTCATCGAGCGAGCATATGGGAAAATATTGTTCTTAATATTGGTCTAGCTTCAAAAGGAATCGATCTTCAATCGAACACTAGTTCATCTTCTTTGGAAGGCTCACCCAGCCAAACAATTGTAGATCTGCCTCCTGCTGATACGTCAACCTCTGTAAATGTGTCAAATATTGCCAATGGTACTCAAAATGAAGATGGAACCACCCTGAATCCAACTGATACCGATCAAGTTGGCAGACATGAAGGCCCGCGGGGTTGGAACGCTTCTTCACTCAAACACATCACTCAGGGACTCCCAAACACATTAGCCCCTTTCTTTCAAGGTAATTTTCCTTGTCCAGTCATCGATGGCCTCTGATTTCAGTCATTAGCGATGGTCAAAATGTTCCATGCCCGGAGAAACCCTGATGCCGTTCAAAAGAAACAGATTGTGGAGTCCTCTAAGATTGTTGCCGACATTATGTCAAAGCATTTGGCCTTGAAGGATTTTGGTATGGAGTTCATCGCGTCTGTTTTTCGTTATCTCATGCATTTGGGTAGAAAATAAAGCGGCGCTTTATAACTATTACAGTGTTATTTTTGCTCTTTTTTCCCTTTTGCTTATTGATGGTGTGTTTTCTTTTTCTTTTTCTGCTCCTGCCTTCATGAAATAAAATTTGCCTTCAGAACGCACGTCTACAAATACCGTGCACACCGTGGAGCTCTTTGCTTTCTATCAAGCTAATGGTTTCACCTCTATCTTTGACGTTTGTGCCACTTTGATTTCAAGAATCGAACGCCTTGTGAAAGTCAAAGAGGAATACCACTCCGAAACCGACAAGAAGGAGTTGCTGCATGCATACGGTGCCATTAAAGTTGCCCTACATCTTATCCATCCTATTATTTCTTCCAAACCCCTCTTGGAATCTGCGCAAACACCCCTCCTTGTGACCCGAGACAAGCCAGAGAATGATCTGAACTATTTTGAACCACACAACTTCCTCGTCAGACTTCGCTGTGCTGCACTGCCTACCGTGCGTAAGCTCTGGGAGGCAACCTGGCTCATTCAGGCCCCGCTTGGCGTCAGTAGATACGTGGTACGGACTGTACTGGAAATTGTCAATGGGGAGAACGAGGAACTAAAAGCTGAACCTAACGCCCTAGAGGTTGGAGCTTCTGCTCTCAATATTCCGCGTCCTTCTGGACCAGATGAGTCGCGCATACGAATTCTAACGGACATGGGCTTCCCTCGTTCTGCAGCGGAACGAGCTCTTATACGGACTCACAACAATGTCAACAGTGCGACGGAACTTCTCTTATCCCATCCATTCCCGTTGGCCCCTGATCCTGTGCCAGAGACTACTACGATCAGAGGTGATACAGAACAGTCTTCTGAAGTTCAACCTGAGGAGCCATCAACGATGGCAGATAACGAGGAGTCGCCAAATTCCCCGCCTTCAGTTGAAGTTGCCACTGCCTATATTTCCAGCTCAAATTTGGCTATAATAAGAAAGAATACTTCGGAATGGAGGGCGTCCCTCGACGAAGCCCGCGAGCCTCTTAGGGCAAGTATCAGCCGACAATCGTTGTTGCTTATCGATGAACATCTCTCTCTTCTTTTCGATCTTCATATCGCCTTCACTAAGCCAAGCAAATACCAAGAACAAGCTGTACATGACCTTGTCGAAGATGTCCAAACCTTTGGGACCTCTGCGTACGAGCTAAAAGAGCAACCGCTTGCGAATCGCTGTCGCCTCCTTGCTTTGGTTCTTTGCGAAAATCCGGCGTCCCTAAGCCAAGAATCGAGGGGCAAGTTAATGGGACAATTGTTAGCCTTGTTGTCCTCATACAACAATTCGGAGCGCCCTCCTAAATGGCTTGCCGCTCATTTACTTGTCACGGAAGCCCTTTTCACCCTCTCTGATGAACCACGGGCTATTACTCTACCCAAGGAAGGCGAACCAATTACAAGTGAATCGATTGTCGTCGGACCTAGTCGCGTTGAGGCTAAAAGTGTCGTATTTGATTTCTGTATCCGCCTTCTTGCTGTCAATGATCTGCCGGCCGATGAACTATTGTCTGTCCTTAGACTGTTTGTGTTGCTCACTCGCGACAGAGAGATGGCTTCACAATTCATTAAACGTGACGGCCTTACATCCCTCTTTAATCGTCTAAGGAGTTCGGCTGTAAGCGGCGGCTCATCCTATATTGCCACGATCCTTCGCCACCTAGTGGAAGATGGCCCAACAATACAAAGCATAATGCAACAGACAGTCAGGCGTTATTTCACACAAGCAAGGGCACGACCTGTCGATGTCAATACGTATGTGCGCAATTGCAGCGCGATTGCCTTGCGCGATGCCGATATCTTTATCGATACAACGAAAAGTCTCTGCCAGTTGGAACAACCGTTTTCTTCTTCTCCACTCATTCAACTTCAAGCAGACTCGCCGCCAGCCGAAAAAGCCATAACACCTGTGAATCCAGATCCTACGCAAGACATGCACGTGGATTCTCCTTCTAGCGGCCCCTTGAACGTCCCCCAAAAATCTGTAGAGGCTGTGGTCTCCCTGCTAGTGACCGAGCTGATGACTACCATGAAGCTTGTCCATGAAGCGCCTTTCAATTATTCACAACCTCCTGTTCTGCAAGATTCTCAGCCTCCCGAAGAGATTCTTCCTGATGCTAAAGCCGATGACGTAACTGAGACGTCTGCTGAACAGGTCAACACGACTGACAAAATCCAGTATTTGTGTTTCTTAATGCAATGCCTGACAGAACTCCTGTTCTCATACGATACCTGTAAAATTGCCTTCCTGTCCTATTCAACGAAACGACGTCAACATCAGACACCCTCTAAGGAGCAAGGCAAATTCCGGAATGCCACTCTCCACTTTCTCCTTTCTGAAATGGTGACCTATGGCACGATTAATCCGTCATCAGATGCGAAGCACCGGAATCAGGGTATGCTATGCAGTTGGGCAATGAATGTGATTGGTGCCCTTTGTGTTGACACGTCTGCGGGACAGGAAATGAAGGATGTGTCTACTGATCTAGTCTTTGTCCGCAAATTTGTCCTTGAAACTCTAAGCCGCTCCATTAAAGACATAGTCTCGGCAACAGACAGTACAGAGGCACGATATGGACGACTACTTGCATTGGCTGATCTTTGTCATCGTCTCCTCACCGTGCGGGTCAACCCTAGTCCTCGCAAGCATCAAGATGACGTACCGACTCATCTTGCCAAGATCATGCTGGAGAAGAACTTTGTGGCTATTTTGACAACTGCTCTTTCGGATGTGGATCTCGACTACCCAAATATCCGAAACTTAGTCGCTGCCATTCTCCGTCCTCTCGAGCACCTGTAGGTTTTTTTTTGTTGGGTTTCATTCATTTAGTAAGCTATTCACAGCACCAAAGTCGCCATCAAAATGAGCAAGAGCTCTGGGAAGAACAAGGAACATGCTACCAGGGATGCTAGTGTATCAGAGGGATCTATAGAAGATGAAGATGAGGCAGAAGATATCAGGGAAGAAACACCTGACTTGTATCGCAATTCAGCTCTTGGCATGTTTGCGGGGGTAAGTCATTGAGGATGTTTGTAAGTCCTCTAAATAATTTTCATATAGGAAATGGACGATGGCCAGTATTCCGAGGACGAAGAAATGGACGAGGACGAAGATGAGCAAGACGTGGAAATGGATTACGGTGAAGAAACTGGTAGTGAAGATACTTCGGCTTCAGAATCAGGCGACGAAGAAGATGAACTCGATCATGTTACACGTGACTCAAGGGAAGCCTGGGATGAAGGCGAGGACGAAGACGAGGACGAAGAAGACCTCGTCGAAAACCCAGATGTTGACGAGGATGATGAAGAACATGAAGAGGAAGAGGAAGATGACGAGAACGAAGATGAAGAAGGAGAGGATGAGGATGATGAAGGTATGATGTGGGAGGTCAGTGTAAAAGCTCAGCAATAAATTCGTTGAATTGACGTCATCAATGCTTGTAGGAGATGCAAGACGAGGCAGATGGCTTGGGATTGGCGCTGGAAAGTGTTGATCCCGAAGCGGGCCATGGAGGTCAGTTATCCAGGTTCCTTTTCTCCTGTGATAAACAAGATAACTTAATCTCACGTTTCAGTGCCCATTCAAGTTAATCACGAGGAAGACGAACCTGAGATAGCTTCGGACGAAGAGGAATTTATACTTGACCATGGCCATTTTCACAATGATGGGATACTCAGTTTTGGAGAGGCTTTCATCAACACAGGAGCTCGAGACATTGGCGGTCTGTTTGTACGCCGACATCGTAGTAATGGTTTGTCCATGGTGTGGTACATCCATTTTACTTGCACTCATCTTTGATGTAGATCATCCACCTTTTGGTCGATCCAGAAACACACCTACAGCCCCAGAAGCAACTACACATCCTTTACTCCTGGACATGTCTGCTGCCAATCGAACCAGTACTAATCTTAGCAGGAGTTTCAGGCATGCTTCGCGGATCATTGGGAATGGAGCCCCCCCTCCAAGTCTACTTCAGACAATCGACGAAATGCTGGGGCAGGGATCTCTCCAGATGTTGCAACAGATAATATCTCACGAGGGTATTGGTCCAGAAACTTTCCGAATTGAAGTGCCCGCTGGGACAATCCTTCATCACGGGCGACGCTTTTTGGGCGCTTCTACTCGGCCTGAAAGAGTATCTCGGCCGCAAGGGCACAGGCAAGGTCGTGAGTTCGACCCTCTACCGACGCTCCAGCGCTGGGCCGAGGAAACAAAAATTCTGCACGGAGATTTTGTAAGCGAACGAGTGGGGAAACTAACTAACCACGTAACGCTCGCAATGCTCCCTGCTGCTGTGGAGGCTATCAAACGCGCCAAGGCTCGAGAAGGGGAGCAAGCTGCACAAAGTTCAAAAGAAACTTCTAAACCTGAAGAAATGAAGTTAGCCCAAGGGGAGGAATCGCTCCAGGCTCCCATCCTAAGGACAACTGGGCAATCCATTACGATAGAACATTCCACTGACCTTGCGCCGTCGAATACCACCCGAGCGGCCGAGCTTCAACCACAAGACACTGCTATGGGAGATGCTGCAATCGATGAAGCGGACGCAGAAATGGCAGATACCCCAAGTTCACCTTCTGTACCTGCTCCAGTCGCTGCAGAGAGTTCTGGAATACAAAACCCTCCAGAACGCGTAACTGTTTTGATCCACGGCAGTGCAGTTGACATTACCGACACCGGGATCGACCCCACATTCCTTGAAGCATTACCCGATGACATGCGAGAAGAGGTTTTAAATCAACATGTCCGGGATCAGCAAGCCTCCCGTATAGAACGCCCTCCGGATTCCCAAATTAGCTCGGAATTCCTGGATGCCTTGCCGCCGGAAATACGTGCTGAGATCATTCAGCAGGAGGCAATGGAAAGGGCCAGACGTCGGAGCGAGGAAGCCGCAAGAGGTCCCGCTCGAGAGGTTGCAGACATTGATCCTGCAAGCTTTATTGCGAGTCTTGATCCAACTCTTCGACAAGCTGTTCTTTTGGAACAAGATGATGGCTTCATTCAAACGCTGCCTTCTCACATGATTGCGGAAGCAGGAGCATATCGTGATGAACTCCATGCTGGTCGACCCCTTTCAGCGCGAAACCCTTCACGCAATATACCAAGTGGAAGCCTATCCCGAAAATATACTCCTCAGCACGATGCCATCTCCCTATTAGACCGTGCTGGTGTGGCAGTTCTAGTTCGCCTGTTGTTCTTCCCTCAGGTACTCAAGAAAAATCTCCTGTTTAAGGTGCTTGTAAATCTGTGTGAAAATGCACGAACGAGGACGGACCTTTTCAACATCCTTCTTGGAGTCCTTCAAGATGGTACTGCAGACCTTGCAGCTGTAGACAAGAGCTTCGCCCAAATGTCTGTCCGTAATCGCGATTCCAAGCCTCAGACACCTAAAGGGAAACAAAAGACAACTTCTGATTACACTTCAAGTCTAGTTACATCCCAAATGGAAGCAGTTCCTGACCTTATAGCTCAACGATGTCTTGAGGCCCTAACGTTCATCGTCAGCACCAATGAAATGTCCTCCCTATTTTTCCTGACAGAGCATGACATTCCAGCGGGCATTCGGAAACTGAACTCAAAGAAGGGAAAGGGCAAGGAGAAGCAGACATCTCAAACACACTACCCTCTTGTGCTCCTTCTCAACCTCCTTGATCGCCAAAGTCTATTGCGGACTCCTACTATTCTGGAATCCGTAGTGGGCTTACTCGCGATGGTCACTCGCCCTTTGGCAAGTCTGAAAGACCAAGCAAGAGGCCCCGAACCAAGGCCATCTCAGACAGATGGAGAACCCTCTGCACCAGCAATTTCGGCGTCCCTCACATCAGGAGCTCCACTTCCGACGGAGAGCATTGTCTCTGAAATATCTCCAAATGAAGTCGTCGAAACAAGCAGAACGGACAATGTCCCATCGACTGGTGAGTGTTACGAGGTAAAGACTTGTGAACGCTCTTTCTAATTCTTTAGATGTTGTCACCACTTCGCAATCCGGCCCCTCGGGCGTCTCAGATCAGAATAAACCCCTGGTAGAAACAGGGGAAACCAAGTTGCTGTTACCCCATTCCCCCCATATTCCTAAGCCGTCGCTACGATTAATTGTCAATATTTTGACTGTCGGTGATTGCTCTGGACGAACATTCCAGCAAAGCTTGGCTTTAATACAGCACCTGTCCTATATTCCTGACTCCCGCGATGTCATTGCCGACGAACTCAAATCAAAGGCTCAGGAGTTTGGTCAGATACTCTATGCTGATCTGGACGAGTTGGTTGTTGCACTACAGGAATCGAGCAGCAGCAACATGATAAGCTCCGTAGCCGCTAAATTTTCTGCAGCTTCTTCCACACAGGCGAAATTGCTTCGGGTCCTGAAGACCATCGATTACATGTACACGCCGAAAACTCCTGTTAACGGGAATGCGCCGATGACAACAGCTGATGACATCGAGAAAGTCCAAGCTATCTACGAGTCTTTCAAGTTCACTCCTCTCTGGCGTAGACTGGGAGATTGTCTATCTTTAATTGGCGAGAATCCAGAAACATCTCACATCGCCATGGTTTTGTTACCTCTGATCGAATCCTTGATGGTCGTTTGCAAATATGCTGGATCGAAGGGACCAGGTTCCATCTCCCGTGCTGTGCGTGCTTCTGCTTCACCAAGGTCGCCAGCTTCTGCAAGGGAATCGATGGAAGAACTTTTTATTTCATTTACGGATGCGCACAGAAAGGTCATGAATACCATGGTTCGCAACAATCCTTCGCTCATGAGCGGTTCATTCTCTTTATTGGTCAATAACTCTCGGGTTCTCGACTTCGATAACAAGCGGAACTATTTCAACCAGCAACTGCACCGTAAACCACATGCCAGGGATCATTATGGCACCCTGCAGTTAAATGTCCGGCGAGCTCGTGTTTTCGAAGACAGCTTCTTGTATCTACAACGTAAAACTGGGGACCAGATCAAACATGGCAAACTTAGTGTCCGGTTCTATGACGAAGAGGGCGTCGATGCTGGCGGTCTTACACGAGAGTGGTTCCAAATTTTGGCCCGACAGATGTTTAATCCAAATAATGCGCTTTTCCAGCCTTGCGCCGCCGACAAGTTAACTTACCAACCCAACAAGAATTCTTGGGTAAATCCTGAGCATTTGTCGTTCTTCAAGTTCGTTGGTCGTGTGATTGGTAAAGCTATATATGATGGGCGGTTGCTTGATGCATACTTTGCCCGAAGTCTTTACCGTCAACTCCTCGGGAAACCTGTTGACTACAGAGACGTTGAATGGGTGGACCCAGAATATTATAACTCACTTTGCTGGATCCTGGAAAATGATCCGACTGCCCTAGATCTCACATTTAGCGTCGAGGCAGACGAGGTTCGTACTTGTATCTTCATTTAGGTCGACACGACTAACTTGCATGACAGTTCGGTGTGAATCGTATCGTGCCCTTAAAAGAAGGCGGAGAAAGCATTCCTGTCACGCAGGAGAACAAACGGGAATTCGTACAGTTGTCTGCCCAATATCGCCTCTATTCTTCCATAAAAGATCAGATCGAGAATTTGTCTACTGGATTCTATGAAATAATTCCCAAAGACCTGATTGCTATCGTAAGTCCCGCATGTACCATACACTTGCTTTGTTGTAGCTGATTATTATCTGTCCTAGTTCAATGAACAAGAGCTTGAACTTCTGATTTCAGGGACCCCTGATATCGATGTCGATGAATGGCGCGCAGCTACAGAGTACAATGGTTATACAAGCTCCGACCCAAATATCGTATGGTGGTGGCGAGCGCTGAAATCATTCAATCGAGAAGAGCGAGCGAAAGTCCTCAGCTTTGCGACAGGCACATCCAGGGTTCCTCTGAGTGGCTTTTTGGATCTTCAAGGGGTTCAGGGTGTCCAGAAGTTTTCGATACATCGTGCATATGGCGAGCCTGACCGACTTCCCCAGGCCCACACATGTGAGTACGCTGATTTGCAGACCTTAGCCTTGGCTCATAAACACAAAGGTTTCAATCAAATTGACTTACCCCAATACACATCGTACGAAATGTTGCGACAGCAGCTACTAATGGCCATCAATGAAGGTGGTGAAGGATTTGCATTTAGCTGAGAAGGATGTTTTACGTATGGTTGACGTGGACAAGTAATTAGTTCAGAATAGTTTCGCAATCCTCAATGTACAATCAGTTCTGCGACATAAAATGTAATATTTTTGATGACATTCATAGTATACCGGTAGAAATTGAGATACATTGCCGGTTATTACACATGGTGACTGGCCACTCGTGATCCGGCATATCATTGCCCATTTCCTTAAATACGACCTTCACCAATGTACCGGGGTTTTCGCCATAGTCTTGACTCTATATCCTATCTTACAAGCCCTAAAAATGCGAGCATTTGTCGTGCAAGAGCTAACTCACCCTTCTAAAATTTCCCTTTCCTATGATATTCCGGAACCTAAAGCCGGTTCTCGACAAGTCCTTGTTGATGTCTACAGTGCTGGTCTCAACTTCTTCGATGTATGTGGTAATTATAATGTTCATAAGCTAGTGTTTCCCTGTCGACCCCTTTCTTCAGATTTTACAGGCCCAAGGGAAATATCAGAACCAGCCCCCACTACCATTTATTCTTGGGACTGAGTTCGCTGGGGAAGTCTCGCTGGATTCCCCTATTCCTGATGGATGTACTTTAAAGAGGGGCCAACGAGTGTTTGGAGCTGCCCAAGGGTCTTTCGCCGACAAAATTGTAGTCGATTTTGAGCGTGTCATTCCTCTTCCTGACAATCTTACCTTTGATCAAGGTGCAGGTACTGTTGGTTCAGTTTTAATCCTACTACTTTTGCCAATGGCTTTACCCCCCAGGTCTATATGTAACTTGGCCTACGAGTTATGAAGCGCTGGTAGGACGAGCTGAGCTCAAGAAAGGTATTTTCCTTTGAAAGGGCCACTGGTTAAAGGAACTCAACCCAAGGCTCAGGAGAATGGGTGCTCGTGACTGCTGCTGCAGGAGGTGTCGGCATTGCTGCTGTTCAAATTGCAAAAGGTACGTCTATGCAGCGATCTCCTGTATAGTATCTAAGTTGACTGCCATTTCTAGCTTTGGGGGCAAATGTTATCGCAGCCGCTGGCTCGGAACAGAAGATCAATATTGCAAAGCAACTTGGAGGTGCAGATCACGGTGTTAACTACTCAAAACCAGGTTGGCAAAAGGAGGTACTAGCACTGACTCGTGGAAAGGGCGTGGATGTCATTTATGACCCTGTAGGGTTGATCAATGGCAAGTGCTGCAGCACTCTTTGCAACGTAATTCTTGATTTGTGTCGTAGACTCCCTTAAGTGTATCACATGGAAGGGGCGCGCTCTTATAATCGGATTTGCTGCAGGCACCATTGAGAAGGTAAAGTCTTAAATTTCTCAGTACAGAATTCGTCACAATTTGACAAAAAAACTAAAGGTTCCCATGAATATCGTTCTCTTAAAGAATATTGCATTGATTGGTTTACACTGGGGTGCTTATACGCGTGAGCTTTCTTTTATGTCTTTATTGCATAGCCTGACCTTTTTTTCAGAGAAAGAACCCGACCACGTGCCTGTTGTATGGAAAGCTATACTCTCGTGAGTTCCAAGCTACTTTGACAAAAGCGGTATCCCAATAGTGTATAGCATGTTCGCATCTGCGCAAGTGAAGCCTGTGATATTCACAGAGATCTACAAACTTGAGCGGCTGGTTGATGGATTAGGTGCATTGGAAGATAGGAAGACATGGGGGAAAGCGATAGTCAGGGTAAGGGAAGAGAAGCCTGGAAGGAAGGGAAAACTCTAGGCTAATGGCAAACAATATGACGAGCTTTCTTTTATTGCACGGTGCTAGAATGCTCCTCCGTCTGTACAGTAAATATATTTTTGAATGTAATTTCACCTAGAGTAGTTCACGTATTCAAATCCCACAAATGTTTTTCGAAGTCCTTTGAGGATCTTTCATCTTCCATGTTGAGCTCTTCCTCTTCTTTCAGCTGCCTTTGCACTTCCTCTTCGTATGCATCATTGGCCAAAAGACTGGAGCCTGACAAGTGTCGGTAATCCCCCATTTGGTTGCATAAGAGCGATTGTGGAAAAGTGACATGGCGAGTATGCAGTAATCCTTTCATATCCAATCTTTCAGTCAAATTTGCTCTGCTCGCAGCCGCATTCTCTCCAGACAGTACGACGGCCGTACGTTCTGGTGGTGTGCCGTAGTTTGCTTCCTGCAACATTCTTTCAAAATAGTTTTCTTTCTTAAGATGTCCGAGTCCCATAGAACTCAAAGACTCCAGGATATTGTCGGCTGTAATCTGAAATAAGAGGAGACCATAAGCAACCGGATGGAAAGATCGAAGTATAGCAAGACCTCATCGCGATCATACTTCCACACTTTCAACTCCCTCTTCAGGCGAATCTCCTGTTCCTTTGTAATGATGACGCGGCGTATAGCTTCGGATACAAATTCCGTAATGATAGTTACCAAAAAACTGATCGTATCCGCAGAGATAGAAGCATCATCAGCGTCAGCATTAGATTCGTGAACAGAATAATACAGTCTATTGACATGCTTAGCAAAGGTTGCAAATGTGCTTCAGTATATCGTACCTCATTAATCGCGCAAGTGTCGATAGGTGAAAGAGCGTTAAATTTATGTTTGCCAAAGCTTCAACGTCAATATCATGGTCCTGAAGAAACTTGCGGACACGGTACGGCTTTGTTGTGCCACCTTGACTACGCGATTCGTACGGCAAGCCTTCGCCTTCGACAGCTTCAGATAGTTCGCCGTGATTGACAAGATGATCCTTGAGAGGACTCGCGCAACGCTCACCCAATCGGATTTTTCTGTGCGTATTATAAGTCTTTGGTCGCGGTTTTGGCGGGTTTCTCGTCTTCTTTCGGCGTCCAGGACGCAGTCTAGAGCTACCTGAGATGATTGTTCTGCCGGTCTGCTCAGCACGTTTACGCCGCATATACAATCTTTTCTGAAGTTTGCGAAGTATGTCGCCTTTGGAAATATTCAGCAAATTCTTCAAGCTCTTCTGAACTGAGGTCTTTACGGCTGGCTACGGAAAAAAAGTCGTTACTACAACCATGACTGCCGAAAGAGACCTACCTGCTCTGAAATCGTAGATTGGCCTATTTCCTGAAGCGACGTTTCATGAGATTCATCTTGAATGGAAATAAAGTATCAAAAAAAAGAAAGCACAAATAGAGAAGGGGACCCCTACTTGGCCTATGCAATGCAATATAGCCTCCATGTATGCCAATAGAAGGATCCGGGTTCAAAACTAGGTCTGGCATGGACGTCTCCCCGTTTTCCATTTCATCGACTTCTCCGTCGCGTATCATGTTCTCCAGCACCGTAAGACAGGTTAAGTCCAGATGACCCAACCAATAACACTCTTTTTCCTCTGACAAAGATGTTGATTCATGGTCAGCTTGTTGTTCAGAAGGATTATTTGGACTAGGGGCGCAACGATCATCCTTTGAAGTATTTTCAACACCCAGTAAGCATCTATCCAGAGCGGATATGCTTGCGGCGTTGGATTCCTCTCGGTGAACCCAGAGCTCCGAAACTTCCATCGCTGGCTCAATTGTCCTCCTGTCTAGAGGCTTTGGAATCTCGCCATACTCTCTTTGAACAGCTGCTTCAAGAACATCCAAGTAGGCACAGACATCAAAAGTAGTTTTTGTTTGATACGCTGAGCAATGAGATCAGGTCGAAGACGAGAGTATACTGTTAGTCCATGGAAAAACAGGTCCTTCTCTGATGAGGTCCAACGAGAGCTTGGAGGAAAAAAAGACGGCGGAAGGGGTTCAGTGCCAAAGAGTTGCCCACTCAAGTGAGCTCGGAAGGAGTCCTGGTGATTGTGAAAATCTTGTGCATATGCTGCAACTTGGGCTGGTAAAGTCATAGATGCTGGAACATATCCTTCCAACGAAAAGGAAGAACCCAACAAAGGTAAACGGTATGTATACGTAGCAATTACATAAGTCCAGGTTATTTATAAATCCTAGTAATTAACACGGTCCTCTACAAATTTGCTCGCGGCTCACGTCCTGCTCTACCACTTCCACCCTGACGCCGCAGTTCCCAATGGGTTCGTGCAACTTTCCTGATTTCGCCCTTCATAATCTTTCCAGACGGAGTACGCTCTGCAAAAATTTACTGTCTCAGCAAAAACTGACCAAGATTAATACGACATACCAAAAGCAGTATTGAGGATGACTATCATGACAGGGACTGCGAATTTAGGAAGACTGAACCCACAGATATCCAGGTAAAAAATGAATGGATCGTGGAATACATAAACAACGGACCGATTTTTTGCTTGAGCTATCAGCGCGGCTTCCGTGACTTCGCCCTCATAGGCAGATCTGACGGAAACAACAGCGGCAACCAATTCCCCAAGTCGTTCGTCCGGAACACCGACTGCAGCGGCCTCTAAAACCCGCGGATCAGCGTATAATGCATTCTCTACCGTGACGGAGTCCTTGTTATGATCCTTAGTCAACATTTCAAGAGCAGGGCGGAAAATACTTGCAATATTCTCCCCGCCGCGAATTATGATGTCTTTCACTGTACAAAATTAATCGTGACCAAAGAGCAGCTTAATAGAAGGCAGACAAGTACTCACGCCTGTCCTTTATGTATAAAAAGCCCTCGTTATCGAGATAGCCAATATCACCACTCCTAAGCCACCCATCTTTTGTAAGGACTGCATTTGTTGCCTCTTTGATACCAGTGAATAAAATAGTGCATTGACCCGGTGCAAATTAAGAGTGCCTACCCGGATCACGCCAGTAGCCTTTCATCACATTCGGGCCACGCCTAAAAGTACATCAGGATCTTCTCGTCGATCATGTACGTCCTTTACTAACAACCACACCTCTCCAACGGCCCCTGGAGGAAGACAAATGTTTTGCTGAACAATTTTGATTTCATTGACTGGAGATGCCCGGCCACTGATAATGACACGTCAATAACAACAAGACCGTTGTCACTATTGAAAAGCTTACGTGCTGGCAGGTCGGGCAGTATAATCTTCTCCTGCAACCTTTAAATTGTCTGGTATGCAACTGTAATGTGCATTTCGAATCATGTTAAACACACGTACTGAAACAGCGATTGAATTTGTCTCTGTCAATCCATAACCCTGTATCCTAAATAACCTTAGTGTCTAATCACAACGCATCTGGAAATCATGGAACTTACATGGTGGCAGTGGGGAAAGCCTCCCTTGCCCTAGTGACTAGTGTGTCAGGAGCAGGAGCTCCCCCAAAGAGGAGCCCCTCCAGAGGATGACCAACCAAAGAACTTAAAGTCAAATCCGTAACCATTGACGGTACGCTTGAAGATTTGTGAGATTGAGCTTTAGGACAACATGGATACATATCTAAGGCTTACCCGCCCGCAACAGCCACATTTTCTCGTTTAATGAGACTTGAAAAAATTGTCATGGCAGTCAGAAAGTACTTTGCCAACCAAACAACTCTTCTTACTTGACAGCTGGCCATATGATTAGATAGATAATATTGCTAGACAATTGAAAAATCTCACCTTCTTCTACGTCCCATTTTCGTGTCAGCACGATCTTCATCCCAGTCATTGTAGCCATCATCTAAAATAGTGCAGTATGGGTATAAATAAGTATGCATTGGTTGAATATACAAAACCGAAAAGCTCGTTGAACCAGTGACGTGAAAAAGGGGGACGGCGACAAGAGCAGCTTTTTGTGGGTCGGCCTTTTGAATTTTGGGCAAATCCTCGCCTCGTCGTAGGGATGCACGACACCCGCCAACTAGAACCTGGGATCCAGAAGTAGGTTGACTAATATTTACATCGTTAATTTAACATACGTTCAGGACATTAGTCAGGAATTGGCGCTGGGTGCTCAGGACGCCTTTAGGGAGCCCCGTTGTACCTTCATTCCAGAAGTCAAAATGCATTCGAGAAATCAAAGGCATTACATTGCTTACCGGAGGTGAATATTATAGTGGCATTTTCTTCAGGAATTATGGAAATAGTAGAATCGAGTATATCAGAACCATCTCCTAGATATACATTCAAACTATCAGTGAATGACCTCATGCACTCCCAACTTCGTGTGTTTCCGTGCAAATCGAAGACCAGAAATGCGTTGATTTGCGTATCATGAAGTATTTTTGAGGCAGTTGACTGCAGGACGTCCGCCCTTTCTGGATCAAGTATCACAACCTTGCTTTCTGTGTGCGCCAAACAATGCGTCAGCGGCGCTACAGGCAACCACCTAAATCACCGGCTAGTGAGTGTGCAATTTGCAGTCATGTCAAAAAACATACGCATTTACTAATGCAGACACTGCTCCGATGAGGTCTAATGAATCTGTCAGAGCGATGTTTAGGAAGTTAAAAAATCATATCTACGGCAGGCCCAGAATGAAACTAGGTAGTCAGGACAGTTCCGCGAACAGATGGCTACTCTGTCGCCTGCAGGAAAGATACAAACGCATTGATTAAAATAATGCTTGGAAAAAGAAAAAAATTCGAGATTGCCTTTTTGGATACCATAAACGTGTCGCAGCAATCCTGCCACCTTAACAGCACGGGTATGTACTTGACGATACGTCAAGCGCTGGTCTTCGTAAACGATATATGTCTCATCAGCATATCTTGAGAACGCAGAAAGCCAGAATTCTCTTAAAGATGGCCACAAGTTCTTGTAGACACGATAAAGCCTGCCATCCACCAAGGATGTTTGCACTTCATGGATGCTACCCGACGAGGTAAGGAGACTCTCCGCTACGAAGTTTCCTTGTATCAATTGTCCAAGGAAGACGGTGGCGTAAAGAAACTCACTTTCGGATAATGTGCGTTTAGGTTTCCAATTCATGGCGGAAGGATGAGGCACCAACTAGTGAATGGAAAGAATCGTGGTCGGAAATTTTGACTGATTGGCAAGAGCTTTTATGGAGATGCATTTGGTTCATAAGGAGAATAGTGTCACCACACGGAAATCCCCATATCACTCAGGGATAAGGAGAAAATGTAATGATCTTCAAGGCCCATCTCTGTCATTATCCGCGGGATTCTTACTTCCCGCGGTTCTGCGACCTTGTTGATTACCTTATAGAGTCGGATTTAGCCCCGTTTTTGCATGATTTAACCGACGTGCGTCCCCGCAAATAGAGGCCAATCGCCACAATGTTCCAAATTGATGGTGGTTGACATTCCATCGTAAATTGTAAGCATTCCTTCTACGCAGTGAAGCAGAGCCGAGAGTTCTGGAAGGAAATAGGATTATATCAGCAGCAGTGCGTCCGAAAAGTGTTCTACCCGGACTTACTTCCTTAAAACTGTGACCCAAGATAGCCACAGCTCGGTACATGGAAATGTCCATGAACAATGCATGAGAATTTTGCTGGACAGTTTAGTCATGATATAAGAGGGAAAGCCGCGGTCAGGAATAGTTGATCAGGCCGCCACACAGTCTACTGCTGCATCAAAGAGAATAGTCCAACATCGTCTATTGACTCGCTGGAGACTGTCGAACTCAAGCATGCAGATTTAACCCAGCAGTTGCGCTGAACTGAACTGATAAGCCATGTAAGTTCATGTATTCTTGAAACCTCCGTGTTCTCCTCGGATTCAGGGATCAACGGAATAGTTTCATGCACGCTTTACGAGAACCTACAGTCTTGCTGAGAAGATCAGGTACGGACGAATGACGCATGGTCGTTATGCCCTCTGCGAGAGAGCCTCAAGTTCTCATTTTCGGGACCGAATTCACTGCGTAAGTAGACAGACAAATCCGCCAAGAATGCCTATATAAGCAGTGCGTCCTTCATCAAGTGTATTCGGAGTAGACCTAGAGACTTACCGCACCAACATGCACCTGTCAACCGCGATAAGGTACATAGAAGAGCAGGCCTTGGAGAAGGAAGATTTCATTGCAGAAAGTTTACTCACGGCAGATGCAACTAGCTCGTTATCAAATTTGGAATGACCCACAGCGTGGACTACCGCGTTCTCAGTTCTAAAATACCAAGAGCCCTCAACGAAATCATTTTTGGAAGCACAGATTCAGAGAAGTTTCAAGTCGTGAGATGCAGTTGGTGTTGACAACCATGATGTCATCGCACTGAATTTGGTTTTATTATCATGTAAAGCTATTGGCCTTATTGTCTGGGTCAACCCAACTAAACGGCGCTCAGCAGTCAAGGTCGCAAACGCTCACCTTACTTTAGCAATATGCAAGTTCAAGAAGACCTGGAGCCTACAGTGCGCATTCGTGAACTGAAAAAAGATCGCGTGAATTTCGTCCTAGGGAATGTGGATTTGGCGTGAGCTCACCAGGTCCTTTGCATGTATACCCAAGGCGAGCTAAATATGCATCGAGGAAGTTTTGCAAACTCCCTGAGGCGGGTCATGATGGCGGATATACCTACAGTTGGTGAGTGAGCGAAGGCGCTAGGTTACTCCATCTCTGATGGCCACGTCTTCTAGCCATTGACATGGTGGAGATTGAAACCAATACCACAGTACTGCCCGATGAATTTATTGCTCATAGATTAGGAATGATACCCCTCATAAGCACAAATTGCGACGAAGCAATACGATATACAAGGGTTGGTTTTATTCAATTTAGTATTTTCCCTATTTTTACGAATTTCTAGGATTGTATTTGCCTTGCTGGGTGTGCTTTCTGTTCAATGATGTTGGTCTTGGATGTGGCTTGCCACGATGACAATACCATGGACGTTACGAGCGATCATCTCGAAGTGATACCGTATCAGCAAGCTGACGAAGATACTTCGCCGCAAGATGATTCAGGAGAGGAGTTGTCAAAGCGAACCGAGTTCTTTGGACATCCTGTCGGAAAGCGTATGTCTGTTCTCATCTTTCCCTTGCTTTAACTTACATGCATTCTACATGCAAGACGAACAAGGAGTCCCTCCTGTCCTAATCGCCAAAATACGCAAAGGACAGGAACTCAAAATAAAATGCACTGCCAAAAAAGTATGCTGAAGTTGTCTTGGAGTAACAGTCTATTGATATCGCAATCTAGGGAATTGCCAAGGAGCATGCGAAATTCTCCCCTGCTCAGCTGTTTCGTTCGAATACGATCCTCACAATAAATTACGACATACCACGTATTGGTACGAGACAGATGTCAAAGCTGAATGGCCCCTAAGCGAGAACGCAAAGGAGGAGGAGGCGCCTCGAGATGATGAGCCATTCGATTTCAATGCCAAACCTAACAAATTCTATTTTGAGGTCGAGACCGATGGCAGTCTGTCTCCACAAGAGGTTGTCATGAAAGTGAGAATACGAAGTTGCTCTATTACTCATCCGTACGCTTATTCGTACTCCTAGGGACTATCTGAGTTACAAACTAAGCTGGCTAATCTTATCCTTGGTCTCAAAAGCGGGCCAGATATTGACAACATACCTAACGAGGCGCAAGGCGATGGTCATGTCGCTGCTTCGCAAGTATCAGTTTGGGGTACTACCACCACCACCACCACTTGGGGTGCTTCAGCTACTAGTGCTTGGCCCTCAGGGGCTGGTTCTGCAAGCCCAAGTCGGGGTGGAGCCACCAGTGCATGGAGTGGTAGCAATGAAGGAAGCGCATGGACATCAACAAGTGCAAATGCAGGTTGGGGAAGCCCAGGTCGCAGGGAAAATGGCTGGAATGCTTAGATTGGTGGGGCTACACACCCCTTGTGTAATAAATACTCGTACAGGAGATAGCAGAAGTCAGTTAGATATATAGTACTGCTTTTTTTTTTGTAAAATTTCACGTCTAAGTTTCCTTTGCTGGAGCACGGAATACATAGATAAGATTTAAGGACGAGATCGCATTTCGAAGACATCTGTTGATTGGGGAGAATCTGGATGTGGGACCCTAGTCGGAATGTGCTGTGGTTGCTGGGCTGGCCCTCCTATCGTCGCAGTCGGCAGAGGAGTTCTTGCATTCGCTGCAGATAAGTTACTGCCTCATTTTGTTGCATGAGACTATAGTACATACTTAGCACCTCGATGATATCAACCTCACGAGCCCGACTTCATTACTCACCCCGTTCGAATCCCCAAACACATCATCGGCGTTGTCGACTGTCAAGGGAGCCGTACAAAAAGAATGTGAGTATGCTACTGAAATAGCAGCCTTTCGTGGCTCTGAAGGACGAAAACTCACGAAGCGCAGTATTTTTGTCACCCAATTCCCATCCACCCGAGGGGGGAAGCTGACCTTCGACCGGCTGAAATGCAGTTTCCTTGGCTTTCTTGCGGTCTTCGGCCTGAATGAGCTCCCAGGGAACTTGGGCATATCGCGAAACAGGAGGTGGGGGGTTAGGATCCCCACTGGGGCCATAGATTTTGACCTCTGCCAGAATCGTTTTGAGTGCACATATCCACTTATTCCGGCGTTGAGCTAAAGAATAAGGAGGAGTTAGCGACTTTCGAGGGTATAAGGGAAGTGGTCGACGTACCTTTCAAAGCAGCCTGCTGCGAATTGCTTTTGTACTTTATATCAGCAGATAATGCCATCTTTGTTTGACCAGGAAAATCTAGTTGGCCGATAGTTAGACTCCAGACAAAAACATCCGAGAAAGGGGGTCACTCGCCAATAACTTTGACATCAAAGTTCGGTTGATAATCCCGCCTCTCCGCCTTGAGAAACTCGAGCATTTTCTCCCGCAATCGCTCGAGGTCTTGGAACGTAGTTGAATAGCTCACGTCAAAAGTGAATGTCTCGGACATCTATAGAGCAACAGAAAGAGCAATCAATCGAACGACCTTTTCGTAAGATTTGTCTGCTTACCTGAGGACTTCTGCGGATGTTCTGAATGAACTACACGCAGAAAATTATCACAAAGTCATTTAAGGTATGTATCTCGGACAATAATTGAACATACCAGCGTGTTAAGCTGATTGTTTGGAGCTTGCACGAGAGTAGAGTTGGAATCCAGAAAGACCGTCGACAACAAACGAATTTCTTTGACCGTGTATGTCTGAGAGTTCATGACCACTCGGTCTCCAACATCGAACGGGTGTTTGATGAAGAGGAAAATGATACTCGTCAACACTTCTTGCAAGCTTCCGCCGATCAGCCAGCTGAGACCTGTCCATAAAAAAGAAGGAATATCCAATTATTAGATATTGGTGCTGAAAGATGTCTTTAGTACTGACCGAGAATGAGGGTGCCTGCCCCAGTGACCAGAGTGGCGACCTGCGCTTCCAGACAGATAGCAATGACCAAGGCAGCAATGATAACATAGATCGACATGAAGATGTTATCCAACCGTCCTACCGCACTATCTAGGTCACTCATCGAGTGTTCTATCGACTGCTGCTCGCGATGGAATTCCCTGCGAAGAAAAAAAAAAAGACCGTTAGCGAAAAGAAGGGGGGAGTACAGGTGCCAAAAACTGTACAGGCAAGCTATCTCCAATTCCTCCGTCGAAACATCGCCGTTCCCGTCCTTATCAAACAAGGAGAAGGCTTGAATAGCCTCCTCTTTGGTAGGGAAGAAATGTTGAATGTCCTCCAGGAGCAAAAATTGCGCTTTAGGCTGCGCGAAGGAGTAGAATAGGCGCCGAGCAAGCTGGTGGTACAAAGTGGAATCAGCGACTCGCACTTCATTTGAAGAGGATTGAAAAGTACCAGACGTGATTTGTTGGCCGATTCCAAGACAGTCTTGATGACCGCCTGGGGAGAGTTTGGTTGCAAGACAGAACTGAATAAAAATAAAAATAAAGAGAAGGTCGACTTGATCATGCAATGAGTGTAGGGTGCAAATTACCTCCCAGCGATTTCGGACGCGACGTTTCCGAAAACGGTTGCAGTGGTGGTAGTGGCGAAGCGGACGCCTTCTCGAAGTTTCTTGAAAAGGAGGCGGGGGTTGACGGACGTCTCTTTGAGGTGTCCTAGGGTATCTATTCTGCCTGGTATATCTGTGGAATGGCGGTATAATGTGACAAGTGTCTTTACAGCGAATTTCTGGTCGGCGATACGGTCTGAGAAGACGTGTTGAGGGGTATGTTCTCATAAATGAAAAGGGAGTTAACTGACCTGCGTATGACCTCTCGTGGAACTTGCCAGCGATCCATTGTATAGAGAATTTTTCAAAGAGGAGGATGCCTGCACATATCAACACTCCGAAACTTAGCTTCGCAATGACGCCGATAGCTGCTGGTTTTGTCCCCGTAACGTGTATATCGATGATGGGGTTGAAAGATGCCCAGACGGCGATCGCCCATGCGAAAAAGGCTACGTATCTTTTCAGAGAATTGAGGTCAACGAGACTGGGGAAGAGCTTGCCAATGTACACACCTTTGTAAAGCCTGCAACCAGTCAATGTACCGCCTACTGCTGACGGCGACAATGCCGATAGTAGACCTGATAACGCTGGGTGCGACGCGGCTGCGTGTGTTATGAGTTGAAGCTACTTTTACTTGTTACCAACAAGTTGCTTACGCTGTCGCGAGCGCAGCCCACCATCCTAAATGCATCGTCAGTGAATCGAAATATGAACAAGAAAGGTACGAACTAACCTCCCCAAATGACAGTGAGCCAAATGCTCCACCATAACAGTCCTACGCTCCAGACCTAGTAGGTTTGAAGCAAGCTCAGTAATTAACTCATCCATTTCCACAAGTACTTACCCGAGCATTGTGAAAAGTAGTCAAGTACAATATGCCAGGTATCCAAATGATGCCTAGTATGGGAACAATAAAGATAATCCAACGAGTGATAATGGACGCTCTAACGAGGTACGAGTAAACCGAACCGAGCTGTTGTCATTGAATCAGATCACTGGGGAAAAAATATGTTCCAAGCCGACATCACCATAGTCTTGCTCCCTTCTCCGGCAGGAAGGACCGTCAAGAGTTCATCACTTTGACGTGCACGCTCATTAGCACTGTATCCCCTCGAATTGTCCAGCTCGGTGTACACATGCTCTCCTTCTTTCATGTTCATCCAACTCGGCCGATGCAGCTTCTGCCCTGAGGTGCTGATCGGCCCAGGCGTCTCGGGATCATAAGAAAATGGTTGAGCAGCACCAACGGGGAGGGGAAATGAGAGTGGATCACGGTCAGAGGTGTAGGTCCGTGAGCTATCGCCCTGGTGCTCGAACGGTGGACGTTGAGGAGGGTAGGCCATCTCTGGTCTGTTATTGTGGCTGCTCAGGGAGGAAAGTCGTCGCGAGTCGTTGTGTGGAGTAGCCCTTGATGACAACCCTCCTCGTTTTTCTTTTCTTACGGGATACCTTGATCGCCGAAAGAGCCTTATGTCCGTTGTTGATATATCGTCCTTGTGAACTACGTACTAAAAATACAAAAGGATGCTTTAGGCCACTATTGACAGGTTGATTAGAAGATAATATACATATCAAGTGATAACTACAGTGGAAGAGGGGTATCTACTACGATGTCCGTACCGGAGGCGGTGGCGACGAATGTCTCTTTGGTTTGAAGATGAGAACGATGATGAGACCAAAGATGATGAGCAAAAGCAGAAAAATGCATTTCCGTTTGCCGGTGTTTTTCTGATATCGAGTGGCAACGGTGAGTTCCTTGACGGCGTCTTCCATCTGGACGGCAGTCTGTTCAATGTTGAACTCTACGGAGTCGAGGAGAGTGCCCTGATCGATGACAAGCACCGACAGATCCTTGAAGAGTTCTGCGAGGGAGGCTATCGATTGGGCAATCTCTGCGAGCTCTCGATCGCGGGTCTGTAATGGCTGTGAAGGGTGGGCATGGATGAGAGACTGTGATTGTTCTCTTGTATGGGTCTGTGGGGGAAAGGTGAGGCAAGGGGAAATAAAAGAGGTGGGGGGCAAGAAAAGGACGGACGGCAGCTTGAATGTCGTCATCGACAGCGGACATTCCGTCGGAGCCTCTGAGAGAGATGGCACCGGAAGCGAGAAGCAGGTCCTGATTTTTGGCCGCATGACCTTGGAGTTCTGCACGCGTGACGCAATCGATGGAGACGGAAGAGGATGGGGAGGGCAGAATAAGGATGAGGAGGGACGAGAAAGGAAGGTGAGGACGCACTATCCACGTACACGCGCTGTTTTTTGCGGAAAGTGGCGGAGAGGTTCTGCACCTTGGCTGCGAGGGCGCGCTGGACATTCTTGGCGGCCCTTGCCTCGTGGGTGGACGATTGGGGATTGGGAGGAAAGGCATGGGGTGGGGTGGATATGCGGTGGATGAGGGACTGACACCTGCGGAAGTCCTTGTGACGAGGAGTGAGAGGGAGAAGAGGGAGAGAGGGGTGAAATGAAGGATACCTGTGTGACTTGGTTGGTGAGGGCCTCGATCTCGCGTTCTTCCTGAGAACGGTCAGAGAAGCCGGGGAGGACGTGCTTTGCATGAAGCTTGTCGAGGGCCTGGACTGGAGAGAGAGATGAGCTCGGCAGGGACTGGAAAGGAAAGGGGGTGGAAAAGGTACTGTTTGCCTCGGTGGCAGCAAGGATGTGGTCGACCTGGTCGGAAGAGTCCAGCCTGGAGGGGGAGAGTGAGGGGCTGGGAAGGGAGGAGAGGGCACGGACCATTGGGGGGGTATGTCTATGGCGAGATGGGGTATAAGCTGGTGGTGCTCGTCGTCATCGGGGTAAGTGAATGGCGAGTCACGGAAGGAGAGAAAGAGGCCGGTGCGCGAACGGGTGGTGGACATGGGAGAGTTATAAAACGGCGAGTGACCAAGCCTGAGAACCCCAAACATGTGTCGCCTCCATACGTTGGTCCCTTTGTCTCTCCGCCGCTCCCTTGCTCACCACACCTTCCCACAGCGAGGGCACCCAGCATGGCTGCGGCCACTACATCATTGCGCGTGCCCTTCTCTTCCCGCCCTCCCCTGCTCATCCCTCTCTCTAGACCCGCAAGGTTGCAAAGGAAGACTGCAACAGCCCCTACTGCATCTACTCATCAGCCCACAAGGACGACTGTGTTTCCTGTCCAGTCTGCACCCGCGTGCGTTCCTCTCCCCGCTCTCGCTCCCCTTTCCCTCATCCGCCCCAGTATCTCAATCCAGATGCAACAGAGACCATCACCCGCAGCACCCCAGACTACTGTCCCCAATGCGAGTACTGGTACAAGGGCCCGGGCGCACGTCGTCGTTGACTAATTAATTGTACATTATCTAACAATCCATCTACCATTTTACTGCCAGTCCCACTGCATCGCTCTCCACCGCCCGATACTCTGTCCGCAGTGCTAGACATCCCACCGTCTCTGCCACCTCCATTCCCTGCTGTCCCCATCCCCCCCATCCCAGTATGCCTCTTCCACTTTCCCTGTCAGCTCCTTGCTCCCCCATTTCACCCCATCCGCACCCTTTTCTTCTTCCTTTGCCCCCTTCAGCTGTCCACCCCCGTTCACACACCCCCCTGGACATGCCATCACCTCCACATAGTCATACTTTTTCTCCACATCCCCCTTCTTCGCCACCGCCGTTCGTCTCATCATCCTCCCCGCCGCCCCCGCCCCCGTCCTCACCCCCCGTTCCTTCCCAACCTTGCGCACAATGTTCTGTAGATTCCGGAATCCGTAGCACTTGGCTCCTTTAAACACTACTTTCCCCCCCTCCTTGTCTTCCGTAATTGTGTATTCTTCGTAATCTGAATTCCGAATCATCTTCACTGATACACTCACAGGCCCTTCCCACGTCCTCTCGATGTGTTCCATTATCGACTGCAGGTACGAGCCAGACGAGGTTCCTGGGTGCCGTACCAGCTCTGGAAGTCCCTCTGATGCATCTGACATCTCTAGTTCACCCGGCACGGGTGCTGAGAGGTCCCACCCCTTCTCACGTATCATCATCTCTAATTCTCCCGTCGTAATCACGCAGTCTACATCCCGCGTCGCGTATAGCTCATCGTAGAAATCTTTCCGTGATGCCTCCAGTTTTTTATCGTAACATGGCATCACCGTGACATGGTATACGCCGTCGGGCCTGTCAGTCAAATGTGTCAGAAAACGGCAATGAATGTCCGGAAAATTTCCGACATACGTTTTGCCCCACCGTGGGCCCATCCACGACTTGACCAGGGTTCCCATCACCTGTTGAGGACTCTTTGTCTTTGCAATAAACGGCAACATTTCCGAATGTGCCTTTTCCGCGTAACAGATCCACCCCGGACAGGCGCTAGCCAGCATCGGCAGCTGACCTTCCGCCGCTTCGCCTTGTTTCTCCGCTGCTTCCTTTCGCTCCAGAAATTCCTTCACGTGCTCCCTCAACGCTAGTTCTCTAGCAAACGTGGTATCAAAGACATGCGCAAAGCCCAAGACATCCTTGCAAAAGACCTTGAGTCTCCTCAGCACCTGCCTCGGAGTGACTCGTCTGTCTATACATGACGTTGAGGAGAGGGAGGCTGCGAGGGAAGCCAGAGATTGGGGTGCGATGGATACGACCGGGATCTTGTGCTCAGATGTGCGTGCTTCTGCATTGGAAGCTAGAAAGTTGAGAACCTCGGTATGTGATTGGAGAGTGATGAGCACCGATTCGGCTGAAGTGATACAACCACTGAACACATTAAAGTTAAATAAGATGTGGTGCGTGTAGGTTGAGGAGAACACACCTGCACGCCAGGCAATCATTCAGACTTATATGCGCCTGTGCCAGTTTGGTGTTGCCCGTCGGAGATTCCTTTGCAACAAGAGAGGAAACTTCATAATATGTTCCACTCGAGTCAATCATGATTTCGGTCTATCATTATAAGTAGTGTTTGCTATCTGCTGGAAAATATAACCTACCAAAGCAGCACCGGCCTCCTTTTCTTGAGATCTCGGGGCATCTTTCTGCTCAACGGGCTTGATGCAAGCTTGCGAGGGGTTGATGAAGTCATTCAAGTCCGTAAGAGTCTGTGGATGGCAAGCAGGTCAATTCATGGTGTGAGCCTGGTGAACAACGAAGCCCAACGTACGAGCGCACCGGAGAAGGCCATTCAGAACGACAGAAGGGAAGAAATAAGCTTACTACTATGATTTCATTCGAAATAATACCGCATTACGTAATGGGCGATACCTTCTCTCGTGACTGTGTTCTTACTGATACATGTCCTCCATCATTAAAGTTTGTCTAATACAAGTATCTAAAAGAATGTCAGTCGTAGGAATAGTAATACATGTCCCTTCCACAGGTATTTTGGTATCCAAATGTCCAATCTCTCATATACAAAACATCGAACCGATCACAACCGCGAGCAGCGTCAGCACCAGCGTCGCTGAGGATTTGTAACTTGAAGGAGATTCATTTACTTGGGAGCCAGTCATGTTCGATGCCAGGTTGCTTCCCCACAGTTGAACGTTACGGAAATAAGTATGCGTCGTCACTGGAGTCGCCCAACTTGTGTCAGAACCTAAAACGAGCAACACGTCAGTTTTCGAGTAGTCCCAAACAGACGTCCGATTACCTCCAAAGAACGTCCTGTACAATTTCATGAGAATAATGTTTCTAATAAGACTTGTTTTCGAAACTTACGAAAAGTAGAATCCGTTAGCGGCAACAGAATCAGCGGCTCGAATCTGTAGCTTTGACTGAGACACGGCAAGAACATCATTGAAACTGCAAAAATTGTTTATACGAGAAAAATATTGAAATGGGGATAGACCGACTATAGTGCCAGATAACCGTTCGCAACGTCGGGAGGATTGTTGAGTTGTACAAGCAGCGTGAGCCGCATCCACCTGCAACAAAGTCAAGAGACGACTAAAATATATCAGAAGTAGAACTCACTGTCCGCTGGCAAAGGTAAAGGACCCCCTTTGAACAGAAACACCGAAATCCGAGTTACAGATGACCGATTTTTCCGAGCAAAGATTGTTGGGAGTCGGAATATAGGCATAGACTGAAAAAACAATGAACACAGAATCAAGCGCCTAATGGAAAGACAACACATACTTTCTCCTTCCCCATCCTTCCGCCACATTAATCGAGAACTGAAGCAGTCAAGTCCGGTAGCCTTGTTGCCACCGGAGCAACCTGTCGAATTGAGGCCTCCTCGCAGGCCTGGAAGCTTGCCGCCCTTCACCCAATCGAATCCAGAATCAAAGGCGAGTTCGTAGGACACCATCATCGAGTTAAATTGCGAGCCGTCTGATGTGTTCCAAAGAGCGTAAAATTGAGCACCTCCCGTATCGTGTGAGAAGCTGCCCTCGTTATAGGTCACCTGCAGAACTGGTCCCGACGACGAAGATCCCGAAACTCCCGCAGGTTGCGAGGTGGGGAAAGGGTCGCTCACAAATTGCAGATTATCAGGGCCATCTTGAATGTGTTCCTTGTTCAGCCCCCATGTGCGAACGAGGTGAGCCTGGGTATCATTAGAAGACAGAGTCGCAGTCGGCCATGACAGAACTGTGCTTGTTGGTAGATTGTACTGGGCAGCAACGGCGGATGGGGCCGTTAATGCAGCATATGCTACACGCCCAAAGGCGGGGAGGAGAATGAAAAGATAGGAAAGCATTCGAGCTGCAATATGCGACTGTCCAGCGGTCGTTGTTAGTGAAAGAGTTTCATTGGTCAATTTCCGGATTTGTTTTATTTACCTAATACGATCTATACTTGGATCCGTTACAACCACGACAGCCGTCCAATGCACTAACACCGCCACCATGTTCAAATCTTCTACAAGGGCAAGGCAAAATGCACCCTCAGAATTAGAATCCAGCCAACCCCTACTCAATTCCCGCGAGAACCTCAATTCTCACACGATATTCAGCGCCGAAGACGACGACGACGATGACCTGGAGGGATCGAGCGCCCTTCTTGTCACCCCAAAAAGCTCAAAAGGTGGCCATACCGTCACCTTCAGCGAGGATGTCCAGCTTATTGCACCACCTCTTCGTTCAACAACTTCCAGTCGTGAAGCTCGTATGTCGACCGCCAGAGCATCCATCATTTCTAAATATGCTAAATGTGGTGAAATATAGAATTCGAACAGGACTCCGATGAATTGGACGACGCCTCCGTGTTAGAACTAGACAACGCTCGCACTACTCCTAGAGGCGAGCATGACCAAAGGATGCCTCTTCTCGTCGGCCTATTTGAATCATCTGCTGCTCGAAGAAATTCGGATGCCTCCTTACCGCTTCGTACAACAAACGGAAATAGGGTGGAAATTGGCGACGATATTGTCGACTTGGACGAGCTGGCCGCGAAGCGAACAGCAGGAGGTGGTATGATTGACTCAGTAGCTAACATGGCGAACTCTATTTTGGGTGCAGGTATCATAGGTATGAGTGGATTTACTCCAGACGTCGACTACATCTTATCGTTTCCAGGTCTTCCGTATGCTATTCGCCAAGCTGGTTTCTTTACAGGACTTGTCCTTCTCGTCATCCTTTGTGGGGTCACCGACTGGACTATTCGTCTTATTGTCGTCAATGCTAAACTGAGTGGGAGTCACTCATATATCGACATTATGACCCATTGCTTCGGTTCTAGCGGACGCGCAGCAGTTTCCTTTTTCCAGTTCGCTTTCGCATTTGGCGGTGCGCTGTCGTTTGCTCATTCATTGACTCAAAGTGCTAACTTTCCTACTTATTTGGCAGGCATGTGTGCTTTTGGCATCATTATAGGAGATACCTTACCTCAAGTCATTCGCTCAGTATTCCCAACGTTACCTACGATACCAGTTCTCAAAATATTTGCCAATCGGCAATTTCTAATCGCTTTCTGCACAATCTGCTTTTCCTACCCTCTATCTCTTTACCGCGACATTCACAAACTCGCTCGCGCATCAGGTCTCGCCCTTGTCGGCATGCTAATCATTGTTTTCTCTGTTTTAATAGAAGGGCCTCATGTGCCTCCAGAATTGAAAGGGAAGCGAGAAGGCAGGTTCTCGTTAATCGAGCCTGGTATCTTCCAGGCCATTGGCGTCATTAGTTTTGCTTTTGGTAAGTGTTTTGGACTGGTTATGTTCATGGATAAATTGTTGACGACTGGCTATGATAGTTTGTCATCACAATTCACTCCTAATCTACGGAAGCCTGCGCACACCAACATTAGACAGATTTGCAAAAGTCACCCACATCTCCACCTTCATATCACTTGTTTCTTGCATGACACTTGCTATCTCAGCCTACCTCGTATTCACAGACAAAACGCAAGGCAATATATTGAACAACTTCCCTCAGGTACTTGTCCATGTCTTCATCTAGAAATGGTCAATTCACTCTGATTTAGAACGACGCGTTAATAAATGTTGCCCGCTTTGCATTCGGCCTAAATATGTTTACTACACTTCCTTTGGAGCTATTTGTTTGCAGAGAAGTACAGTCACCTTACAGAATGATCACACCCTCGTCTCATCCGAACTGTCTTTCCGTAGGTGATTGAACAGTACTTTTTCTCCCATGAACCATACAATCCTCAGCGGCATCTATTCTTCACAACAACTATCCTGTACTCCTCTATGTTCGGTGAGCAGTAGCTGCGAGCTAGCTTGTTCCACCGCTAATTCACGCATCTTCATACCCAGTGGCATTGATTACCTGTGATCTTGGAGTGATGCTCGAGATTACAGGTGGTGTGTCAGCAACAGCCCTGGCCTTTATATTTCCTGCAGCCTGCTACATCAAGCTTGTTGACAAAAGTTTAGCGTGGCACAGTTGGACGAAGTTGCCTGCTTTCATCTGTGTCGGCTTCGGTATCTCAGTCATGGGAATATCACTCTACCTCGCTCTTGCAAAATCTTGGACCCCAGAGGGGTCACCAAAAATTTGCATATGACAGTGCAGTCTTGCTTCGACGGGCACTAGATTTTACATGTATTAATTTAGTCTAGATCAAGATGGACCATTTCTACATAGGAAGACAATGTAATTAGTAACTATTTTAGCACTTTGAATCCTGGCTAATGCTTCTTAAATTATGGTACGCTCAGGAGATCAGCAAGACCTAGTATAGAGTCGACCGATTCGAGACGAAGACCTTTCGCCAGGCTCTCTTCGGAGGACAAAGGGGAAACATCCAACTCCTTATAGGTGCTCCATGTGCGCTCGACGCGTTCGAGAGGCGTTTGATCAGGTTTAGAGTCCTCAGGGTCACATACGAGCAACCATATAGCATCGTAGCCACCAGCTTTTGGATTCAAGTAAGAATTGCAGGAATAAGCAGCCGCAAGTTCAGACTCACCCCAGGAACCCCTCCACCAATGACGCCCGCAAGGGACATACAAGCATCCAATAGTCTGGTCTGCTCGATTGGTCGATGGGGACTGCCGAGAGTTCTCCCATACGCCTCATTTGGGCTCGGACTTCCTGTAATAAATATTAGAACATTCAACTTTCATATGCAAACATTCTCTGGACCTTTGAAAGGTTATGGGCTTCGTAGAAAGTCTGCACTACTGGAAGTTCTGCTGCAGATTGCCATGGGTCGGCACTCCACTATGGGTGATAATTAACGGATTGGTCAGCATGGGAAACATCTTGAAAGAAGTCAAGAGCACCTGGACGGCTTGGAGGGAGGAAAGGTACTTGATGGCTTTTTTGTAATTTTGCGGATCTTGATCATACAGCTTCGATAGTTGCAAAAGCGTCTGGGCAAGGGATTGGTTCAATTGGTCAAGGTGCGTCCAAAAAGTGTCGGCTAGCATCAAATAAGATGATAATCTCGCCGATGAGACCAAATTGATAAGTCACCTTCTGCTTTCTTTTCCTTACGCCATTTCAAAACCTTGCCAACAAGAGAAGGGGTATCACTGCCTGCATCAACATCGGCGAGCATCATTCGGGTATAGGGGGGAAGCTTGAACCCTTCAATTTTGTAATTCCATGCAGAGTTTGAAGCAGATAAAATGGGATATAGTTTAGCCTGCCAAACAAATCTTTTGAACGAATGTATGTCATGTAGACAATGGAAACGAGCATACGGTATTGTCGTTCATTAGATCCTGTATAACAGAGGGATCGAAGCGTGTGTAGAGATGACTTCCAAAGACGGCTGCTGATACGTCGAAACCACTGCCAACTTTCCCTTGAGCGACACAATGCACGAACTGAGCTAGATTGTGCGCTAGTCTACGGCCTTCTCCGCTGTCAGCAGAAAGAGACTCTTCTGAGATCACAGACAAATGCACGAGAAGCGCCGATGAAAGAGACGTAATGAGGGCAGCCGAAGAACCCAGGCCGGTTTTGTGAACACCAGCAAGGGTGACATTGGTTGGACAAAATGGAGGTATTTTAGAGAGGGACTCAATGGTTCTAGAAAGACCCAAAGCTTCGAGCTGAACGTCACTAAGATTTTGTAATCAAATTATTTGCCAGAACGGCGCACCTTAGCACGCTGAGAATAGAAGTCGTTGTCACCCACTATGGTGATATCGAGCCCTTGGGACAGCTTGTCCTGGACAACAGTGGGTCCATTAATTTCCATAGCTAGAGCGATTGTATGTTGTAGAGCAAGATGAACGAACTTATTCCTGCCTGTGCTACAAGACCGGATGAGATTAGTCCTGAGCTGAAATCGTACGTTTTCGACATCACCAACTTTTCTTCCGCAGGCTTGACTTGGACATTGGGAGAAATGGTGGCAGAATAGGACCAAGTAGCATCAATAAATTGGGGAGATCTGACACGTATAGTGGTTGGTTTGAGGGAACCTTGGTCACGGACTGCAGTGTAGAATCGTGACGAGGTGGAGACGACTACCCCAGAGTAAGCTGGATCGAGAACGAGGTAACCTCCAGCGACAAGCACCTTTCCTGGAGCTGATATGACAGTTGTGCGGGCCATGAGAGTAGAGCTGTGCTGTGTATGGATTGGGGAAGCATGGCCTTATAGGTCGCACCAAGCCTTATGGGTGTTCTGCATCAAGAAGGCTGACTCAGCTTGTGCAGTAGACCGCTCACCGCGGCGGGTTAAGCATACTTATACTCAAATCTTATTCGAAGTTTCCGCCTCCAAAAAGTTACTCTCAGCATTAGTGTAGTAATTGAATAACATCATTGCTAAAAATACACGCGAGCAATACTTAATTATCTCCCACCTCGCTTGAACCAAGCTTTTTGTTGCCCACATGTCGCGTTTGTGCACCCCGGACATCGCAGATCCATTTGAATACTTGTAGAACCCTTTCCTGCAGCACAATCACGCAGGTGGTCCGTGGCAATGTCCGCCAATGCCCGGATAAAGACTGGAGAGTCATTTAACGACACCGCTCGGTGGACTTGCATCCCAAGCTGTTATGTTTCCATATAAGCGATGAAACAGGGGTTTAGACTCTAAGTAAGCTCACCTCTCTAGCCTCTTTTGAGTACTCTAGGTCTAGTTCATAGAGCGTCTCAATGTGGTCACTCGTGAATGCGATGGGGACGAGTATAACTTGCTTCTTTCCCAGCCGAGCAAGCCCCTTCAAAGCTTCGCTTGTCTGCATTCCCATCCACGCTGAAGGCCCGACCTGCGATTGCCATACCAGTCGATACGGATTTGAGTGACCTAATCTTTGCATTACACCTGCCACGGAGGCAGATACTTCTAGGACATAAGGATCTCCGCGGTTAACAACAGACATAGGTAACGAATGCGCTGAGAACAATAGCACAGTCTTGGAGCGCTTTTCGACTGGGAATTTCGCAAGAGCCGCTTCAATATTCTGTGCGACTGCCTAGACAACCAGAGTCAATGAATAATGTGCGTGAATAGTAAGGGCAAATCACCTCGATAAAACCGGGATGTGTACCCCATCGGTCTATGACACTCCACTCGATACCTTGCATGTCGCTGTTATTTCGTTGTCGATAGAGTTCGTTGAGACTGCTTCCCGTCGTACTGCAACTGTACTGAGGATACTGGGTGAATGCAACTGCCCTCTTCACGCCGTCCTCCCTCATCTCCCGTGCGGTAGCTTCTGTAAGTGGACGAGCATATCGGAAAGCTACGTATGCTTTATGGGGAGCTGTTTCCGGGTGAAGTTCGTCAAGAAGCTGAGCCATTCCCTCGCCTTGTAGTCGAGTATAATGTAATATGGGGGAACCACCGCCAATGTCGGCATATTGTTGTTCGATTTTTGGTGTCCGCCTGCGAGCAATCACTGGAGCAAGGAAGCGTTGAAATGGCAGAGGAATGAGATCTCCGTCCATGAAGAGATTCTTCAAGAAGTCGTGTGTTTCCTCAACCTAAATAAGAGAAGGGCTTGAATTGGGTTGGACGGGAAATGCCCTGACATGCTTACGGTTGAAGGACCGCCCATGTTCAGCATAACGATGGCTAGAAGGACACGGGTGAACGCAGGCGTAAGACAGTACTGGTCAGGGCTTACCAGTGGGACTGTGAACGGAGGTGAGAGAGAGTGGGGTCCAATGGAAAGGGATAGCAATCACCTTTTGCCCGCCGCATGGGTGGCATACTGGCGAGAGAGGATGCGAGAGACAATGGGAGAGCGGAGAAGAGACATTGAAGGACGAGACAGAGGATGGGCCCGCTTGAATAAATGGTAATGGTATTTATTCAGGTCTATACATGATTTCACTTCTCACGCTATCTATCTCAGAGTACACGTCTACACACTCTTCGTCAATGTCGCTTTCCACGCTGCAATCTCTCCCCGGCGTCGGTACCACTGGATCAGCGGCAAACTGATGCAAGAGACCACGATCCACACGCTTAGAATTCCAAAGTTCTGTCCCACTGTAAACATGTTCAGACCAATGATATAACTCTCTCATGAACCTATTTGCTTACACTCGTTTTTCGTCCCGAACAGGATGCTTCTCACCCCACGCGATATTTGGTAGAACGGCGCCGCATGTCCATAGTTGTATATATATGGCAGGGCATCAATCGGCCATAGGCATACCGACACATTTCCTGTGAAGCACGTTAACCGGCATGTTGGGTTCCTGATTAACTTGCAAACGGGGCATACCTATTACCCACAAGATCATGAACACTTGGATATACTTTATAGTCAACAAGGTCATCATTGCCTCCAGTGCTAGACCTCTGTCAAAAGCATTTCGTGATCTTGCCAACACATAGTTCTTAATCACTTACGCTGCCGTCATCCCAAACCAAGACAACATCCAGAACAGAACAAAACCTCCCCGCCCGAAACTGGTGAAAAGTCTTATCAGCAATCATCTTTCTAGCCGACACTTTGGACGTACTGTCGATCAAAGGGCAACTTGAAGGCACTTGTCAGTGTGGTATATGCGAGCTGATACAAAATCTCTTAAATTCAATGACATCAAGCTTTCTGAAAAAGAACTCACTGAGAGGAAAAAATATATAACGATTGATGAAATTATTCGAACGCGAACTAACGATCCAGTCGTTAGTTCTTGCTCTATGCCTGAAACTGCTCTTGCAAGTAACCCGGAGTTCTTCAATCGGTGAGTTGCGTCCCTGATTCAGGCTGAAGCTGCACTCACGACTACCATGAACGATAGAATCAAGAGATAGATGAGGCCTATGAATGTCACGGCAGTGGCTCTGATTATGTAGCTGCTTAATGCGTCTCTGAGCTGTCAAAAGGTTATTACTTACACCGGTGCATCAAAAGGTCGCAAATTTTCCAACGTGAAGTAAATGGGTCGTGTCAGAATTTCCGGAGGGACAGCTGCAATGGAACCATTTGATTGAATGGCATCCACCCACAGCTTCACCGCAAAGTCGTGCGTAATCTGGTCTAGAAGGCTTGTAATCTTCCTCAGGTAAGTACTATTCATTATTTATTCAGAGCATTCATAAGTCAGCAGACTCACTGTAGGTCGCAGAAGTATCCGGCTAAGAAGTCAAGTTTTTTAGATTAAGTATCAACTATCTTGTTTTTTCACGCACAAGGCATTTTCATTTCGCGCTTCCAGGCCATATGCAGTGATAGCAGTCGAGGCATTGAAAACGGAGGGGTTGGTTCCTGTCAGCCTCTCGTTTAGGCCGCGAGTTGCGTTCAAATTAACTTTTCATTGGAAAACACTTCCGAGAATCTGGAATGGCAATTACTCACTTGCGATGGCGACCCAACATTTTTCATCCAGTAATGCAGCCACTAAACTTTTTAAACCATCCGGAAATTCTTGAGCCTGTTGAACATGCCAGTTGACTATATGCGCCGATGTTATATCGTTGCTAAGCCTTTGCGCTACGAATTGCCCTATCTGACCACCGTCGAAATCCTTCCGAATGTTGGCATTGCCTCTGCATCAAACGAAGAAATAGTCGCACGTACAACAATCCATCCTTCTAAGCTCCGTGCAGGAAGCCTCCAAAGAGCCCCCCAGTAGATGGAAAAGATGGCGAAAATAGCAGCGACAATCAAACAAGTGCGCTGAAAAAGGATCTTTGCATAGATCCAGCGTGCTTTCGCAATCGCAGAGCTTTTATGCGTGAATTGGGTTGAATATAATAGGTGAACTACTTGTGACGATCGCTCTGAGGAAGTGAGGGTTTCGCTCCCGCTCCCGCTGACAGTAGCTTTAACATCGCTGTCGATTTTCTCGATACTCATTGACCGCGACGATGAAGAAGAAGATACGCAAAGAGTGCTTGACATGGCCAGCTTAAATGCGCTGTGCAATCACCGAAGCAGCTCCTTAGTTGCTCACACGTGAGTGCAAAAGCACGGGCGTCGGACTCGGAGATGATTCATTTTGTTCCAAAATGTAAAGTGATTTACCGTGTATGTAATGGGAGTCAACGTCTATGTAGTGCCATCTGGTAGACGGATACTTCCAACTCCACACAGCCGCATAGGCTTGAACCCTGCGTATATTTAGTATTCATCACCAGCATGCACCTGCTGAAGAGATCAGATCCGCGGACTACTTTTCAGGCTTCCGAAGGGCTTTCTGTACAGCTCTGTACAGTCATCCGCCTGAAGCAGTCTCCGCAACCCAAAGAATAAAAATTTAGGCCAAGCGCCATGCCTATTTCGTAGAATGGAAAAGGAATCCATTGAGTGATCGAATGTCACATTTCTTAGGCGCTCAAGCGCAAACGCCCGGGCTAAAATTAGATACCAACACTTTTCATTGAAGACTGTAAAGCTCGACTCTGAAAATCCGATTCATTTCCAATTAAACAAATACTGTCCAAATGTACACAAGAAAGCTTCCGGTATTAGTCATCCAAATTAGTGCAAGGCGAAAACTAAACGATTGCTAAACGATGATCAGAACTCAATAACGAAAAGGTCATGTAAGGCTCAGGAGAACGAAAGTATGCTAGTATCTTACCAATCAAGTAAACATAAACTCGTGTCAAGGAGTCCGTCGTGATTTCTTAGGCTTTGGGATCTCAACGGGCCGCTGGCAAACTGGACATCGCCCCGACACGTCAGTAAGCCAAGGATCCAAACAGGTTTTCTAGATTCAAAAGGTTAGCCATGATATAACGTCTTTTCTCAAAGGAAAGACAGACGCACATGAAAAACATGACCGCATTGAAGTAGCCTAAGGGGTTGAGCACCTTCCCCAGCGTCTTCCAACTTTAGATCATCTCCACGTTGCACTTCCGCGATGGTTGGGGGTAGAGTACTACTATTGGTAGAATTCTTACCTTCAGTAGGTTGATCCCCTGATTCTTGTTTAGCAGCCGCGTTCTTCTTCTTTGGCTCTTCGAAATCCATTAGGCAAATGGCACAAGCAGCACGGTTTCCTTCCAATGCTACGAAGGGATATTCACTCTGCTCCCAGTTGTCCTCCCAGGATATCGGACCCTGCAAATTGGAAAGAAGTTCGTCGTTCTTTTCGTTTGTTTTATCTATTCCTTCGTCGGATTTTTTTGACCGGAAGGAAGACAAATTGCGAAGGAGTTTAAACCGCCTCTGAGATGGTTTAGAAGCTGCCTGGGGAATTTTGGGTGGATACGAGTGAGGCACCTCTGCAGACGTAACCCTTTCGCTTTCTGGAGGCGAGGGGATGTACATTACAAGTGGAATGCGTTCTACCACGGATTTGGACAGCTTTCCTATTTCTGGCTTGATCATGTGCGGATTCTGTATAGGATGACGACCGATGCAAATAAGTAAAATGTTCCAGAATATCTATGTATTCATCAGCTTCAAACTTCGGACATAAGGACATAGGGCTCACAAAGATTATTGGTGCGATCACAAGAACAATGAGACCAACTAGGACAACCTCCAGGACCATAAGGTACATTATGCAAAGGATTCCGAAAACAAGCCACCAGAGATGGGGAGACGTATGTCGGCATGTAGAAATGGATGTATACTCCAGAATGTGAGCGGTCAAAAACCAACTGAGAGTCATTAGTGATGAAACAAGAGTCAGGCTTTAAGAAATCATCAGAAGGAGACAGAATAAGGGCAAATGAATCATATTGCTAACCGTGAGTAAGTCCTAGAATAAGAAATATTGGAATCAGTAGGGCGAATGGGAGCTGAAATCGAGCTGTTAACGGTTTGATTTCCGCTCGTGGCTGCAGGAGCATTTTCAGCATGATTTGCTGTCATCATGGGTTGTTGTACATTACTATTGGTGTCTGCCTCAGCGTCAGAGCGCAATGGATGCCTGATCAACCAGATTTAAACTACAAGTAACCCCAAAAAGAAATCAACTCACAGCACACGTTCCCTCAAGAAGTCCCAATAAGCAAGTGAAGAGGCTAGGATAACCCTTACGACCCAGAGCGATGCCCATACACCTAGTGGGCGATCACAGGCTGTCCATTCACTTAATCCCGGGTCCGAAGCACTTCTGAAATGTGTTCCTGTTAAGATCAGCATAGTCATGATGACCACGACCTATTCAGAATTCGATGATTTATTCGGTTCAAAGGGAGATGATTGGCCATACCTGAAGGAAACCCCAAGATATATTCCAGATTAAGGAAACCAAAGATTTACGAGCATACGAGGCATTGCGGCCTATTCCAAAGTACATCATCAGCCTCACATAAAGGGGAATATTGTGGGGTATTGCTTGCGCCCGGGTAGTAGATTGTTGATCGGCGGAGGGTGGTGTCCCTTGTGGAGGTTGTATAGGAGGAATCGAACGCGCTGATGACAAGGGTGGGCTCCAAGTAGAAAGGTTAGTAGGAGTGGATGGTATACTCGATGGCGATTGATGCCGGGCTACAATTGGTGACGCAAGATTGCTGGATATCTGGCGACTATGACCTGCTTGATGATCACCTGTGGACTCAGAAATACCACGATTGGTACGAATATGCGCCCTTTCCGGCCTGGAGGGGATGTCCCCGTCTGAGCGAATCCTGCGAAGGACTCCATCCTGAGGTAGAGTGTCTTGGGTTGCCATACTGATCACCACTCTAGCACAAAGGCTGGAGGCTGGGAGTCCTTCAATCTAGGAACACAAGGAAGGGTCCAGTAACAAGGATGCGTCCAAGGACAGTGTGGGCGCCAAATCGAACTGGGAATACTTGGTAGTGTAAGGCGTGTGTTTCTTACGCAGACTTAAATCATGATATTCAGTCAGTGCGCACGAGGCTCTGCAACTTGCCAACTTGGTCATCACGCGTGCCTATAAATAGATTTGCGGGGTATTTTCGTAGTTAGTTATTATTACCCTCAGCCAGACAGCGGATTTGCCATTTAGATTCGCATGCAGAGTTCTACATAATATACATGTGCAATTATCCTATCCGTCCTTCTGGTATCTATATGCGGAAAGTTGAACTAGTAGGTATGTGTATAAGCTCAAGTGCTTGCAGCTTCAAGTTTTGCTACCTCGTATACACTGCCCACCAGTCCTGCAACGTGATTTCTTGCTGCCAAACAGAATAAGTTGCGCCAAAATATATCGTGGATAGCGATACGAACCGTCCGTTATTCTCTTTCTCTCCGCTGCATCGATGATGGCCTCTTCAAGTCTTCGGCTGCTCCACCGGTCACTGTGTAATCGCTGAAGACAGTTCCTCACGAAGTCCTTGTATTGCTGACCCCGTATTGTCAATTTTGCCGCAAGAAAGAATTGGTCCACATTTTCCTTCGCAGCTTCGATATCTTTTAGGCCATCCAGAGTTATGTGGCTTGGACGTAGTAGAACAGGCCATGGCACGTCAATCCATGTCAAAGGCAGGTTCTCTTCAGAGAACTTGGCCTTGTCGAAGAAGGCGCTGACACTTGCATAGCGTTCGAGGGCTCGTACAGTTGACCATGGACCACTTGACCATTGCCCGTGACGTGACATTCGTTCTCTTTCCGCGCGCTCCAGAAGAGCTGCTCGCCGCTGCCTCGCTTGTTGTTGTTGTTTGGCCGTTTCTTCCCGACGTCTTCTTGCTTCTTCTTGCCTCCCCCGTTCCTTTACCTGAGCACTCTGTCTTGGCTCTTCCGTTCGGGCCCTTCTCATTGGCTCCTCGACTCGATCATGTTGCTCGCGCTGTCTCTGCCTTGCACGATCAGCATTCAGCTCTGCCATTTTTCTACGCGACTCTTCTAGTCGTGTAAGTCTCTGACCCTCTGACTCTTCTCCTGATTCCGAGTCGGGTGTTTCATGAGAATTGTCCAAGTCCGCGTCCTCCCCTTCACTGTCTTCAGGGATATCAGGACATTGAGGTCCTATTCAAGCACATGTTCAAAGTCTATCGAAAGGATAGAGATTATGAACTCCTACCATTTCCCTGGAAATAAGATTGAGGTACCTCTGCAAATACTTCCCTCAAGAAATTTTGGTCTCGATGCCTTCTACGCGCCTCCTTTTAGCTTCCCATCTGGTCTGTTTGTCTTTCTCTCGCTTCATTCTCTGGTTGTGGAGGATACGGCTTGAAGACGACGGAGAGAGAGTTCGGGCTCGTTTCTTGATTTTTGGAGCATAACTTTTAGTATTTCGATTATGACTATCCGCTTTGAAGTATTCATTCTCTTCATCTTCGCGATCACGAAGAGACTGAAAAGAGGCATTTGCTTCGGGAGTTATCAATAATGCGACCATCAGAAATTATTTTGCTCTTACCCGCTCTCTTTGTTTTGGGTTTCTCAAAAGACGAAGAGGTAGCACTTGTAAAGTCGAAGAGAGGAGACCTTTGTCTGTGGGGGGAATTGAGTTTGGAGGGGGAGGGGGGAATGTATGAAGCGTCTTCATCGTCGACGGCCATCTTATCATCATAACCATCGGGAGCAGAGAATTCGGAAGTCTGTGGCTCTTGTGGTGTATCCTCTGTGGCCGACTTCGTAGAAGATGAAAAAAAGGCTTCGTAGTCTGCTGGATCCCTCTTGGTTATAACACTCCTTCGGGAAAAATCGTCAACAAAGCAATCATAGCAAGGGTCCAATTTATATATGTCCCACTGATCTTGAGAAATTAAATAAGTTTTGCTGTGGTACAATCTGCTTGAGTTAACGCCCAAGCAGAAAGGAAATGCACTTACCCACAAACATCGACCAACCGCGGGAAGGTCCCTTCATCAAATACGTGATCTCTTTTCCGAGCAGTGGGTACCCAGCGCCAAAAGGAACCACGACCTGGGATAGTTTCAATCACGATGCGCTTTGCACAACAACGACCTTCGTCGTTCAACGATAAATTGCTGAGACGCGAGAGGCCGTGAGGTAGAGCAACTTCAGGGTCAAATGAAGCAAATGATAATATTGACTGAGGGGTGCGCAGTAATCGAGATGGCTGTTCTGGATCGAGGACACCAGATATGGTGCCGCTGAGCTCAGGAAAAGGCCCGGGCACGGCTGGGGGTTCAAATTTGGGAAGACGCATGAGAAAGAGGAGGAGAAGAATTGCATGGCGAACAAACCTTGGGAGCTCATATAGATGAAATAGTGCTCTTGTACATAAGTCCTTTGTTCAATGTTAAGAAGGTGCCCTGGACACAGGGGGCACGTGACCGTGCAGTTGTCAGGGAGGTTTGCTATTTTGGGACAGCATTGTTAATTGGCTCCTGCGAATTGTCATGTATTGTGATGGACAGAGATATGACCTTTCAATGGCATGTGTAAGTTCGTTCCGTTCAATAACGCCCCGCAATAAGATGAATTTGAATTGATAGAATTGAACACAGGTGAATTTTAGTGACCCGCACTGCGCAGCACAGCATGACCTCACATGACATTGACACCCTCATACTCAGTTTGACTCGGATTTCGACTGACTCGTTTACTAGAAGACTCCTTAAATAATCCACTGTAGTGCGCTATACTATGCAAACATGACTACCCTACGCAATTTTCAGAGCGAAATCCACGACATACACAATCGAGAGATCTCTAAGCAGCGTGCCCAAGCCTCACCTTTCCATGACAAGAGCGCTCAGAAGGCCTTGAAGGGCAAGGCAAAGGAAGAGCCTCCTCCCACATTTGCACAGACCGCTCGTCAAAGCCCTGCCGATCCCGATTCCCAAAATCTTCAGGAAATTGAAGTTCGGATATTGGTTCGTCAGAGCTATCTCAGATCGGCTTTTTATTGATATGCACATAGACTCTATTACTCTCGCAAAATCCAGGCGACCATGACCTAGCTCGAGACCAAGTCGCTGCTTTACTGACTCAAAACAATGGCGAATATGTATTAAGGATAGGTCAACGGCCACCTCTTACCGAACTCTTCGCAGGTGACCTCAATGACAGTACAGCGGGGTGGATAGGAAATTCAAGATCGGTCGAGGACATCGAGACTTTACTGGCCCAAATAATGAAAACCGTTGAGGAAGTCGGGGGAAAGGCAGGTACCTTTTGGATGCCCTTTGTACATGCAGCTGACATCGAAAAAGACCTCTGTTCTCTTCGAAGTCAAGGATGGGCACCCTCGAGCAGCCTTACTGTTGCGGTTACCGCCCCCAGATGTCTCCTTGACTCCCGAAGTTCGATGCGCCGTTGTTGGAAACGTTGACAGCGGAAAGTCGACTACATTAGGTGTATTAACACGCGGTACGAAATAGTCAATTTGCAATATCGCCAGTTTGGAGCTCATTTTTCTTTGCAATTATAGGTGCACTCGATGACGGTAGAGGACGAGCACGGGTTGGTTTGTTCCGACATAAACATGAAATCGAGACCGGAAGGACTTCAAGTGTGGGAATGGAGGTAATTTATCATTCCATGACCGTCAAGAGGTATCTAATGTACGCTCCAGATTTTGGGATTCGGTCCCTCGGGGGCACCTATATTACCGAATACGACATTTTCCAATGACCCGGACGTGATCCGCCGAGAGAAATTGGGATGGGACGAGATATCTATGCAAGCAGCTAAAATAGTTTCTTTTATTGGTGAGGCATTTTGCTCTGCAAAGTTATTATACTAATTCTGATTAGATTTGGCTGGCCACGAGCGTTACCTGAAGACAACATTATATGGCCTGACATCTGGCGCTCCCTCTTGCGTTATTCTTATGGTTGGTGCGAATGCAGGGTTAATAGGAATGTCGAAGGAGCACCTTGCAATTGCTCTCGCTCTCAGCGTTCCAATCGTGGTCTGCATCACGAAGGTTTGTATCCTCCTTATACGGGAGGAGGTGTCTGACATGGGTTCGATTCTTCAGATTGATATGACTCCTCCAAATGTCCTTGCTGAAACTGTGAAGCAAGTTTCAAAGATCCTCAGGAGTCCCGGATGCAGGTTGGTTTTAGGACCTTGTACTGGTGAATTCAGTCAGACTAAAAGCAACCGAAGAAAAAATCCAGTATTTGTGAACTCCGTAGAGACGGCTGTTGAGATAGCGACTTCCTTTGGGTCTGACAGGTAAAGCTCCTTACGCGTCACTTCGGATCGATGGACCAATTTAGATTGAATTTTCCTCAGGGTATGCCCGGTTTTTCAGATATCGAATGTCACTGGTCAAGGATTAGATTTCGTAAGACATTTTTCGGGGACCTCTCTTACAAATTGACAAGGATTCAGGTCCGCTGCTTCCTTAATCTTCTTCCGTCTAGTGAAGGGGACACTGAGAAATTTGCTGTTGATCAACCGTTGGAGGTGGGTGCTCGGTTTAGGGACCTGCATGGCTATCTAACTTTTCCATTCATAGTATTCAATCACCGAAGTTTGGTCTGTTCCATATGTCGGCACTGTCGTAAATGGAATCATAAATGCTGGCAGCATAAAATCGGGTGATGCTGTGTTGCTAGGTCCAGATTCTAATGGCAATTACCAATCCACAGTCGTTAAGAGCATTCAAAGGAAACGGTAATGAAAGGGCTTCTGTGTCAATTTGCAGATCAAACAAATCTGACGTCAATATGACCGCAGTGTAGACGTTTCGCGCGCAGAAGCCGGACAGTGCGTAGCCCTGGCTCTCAAACGCATTCGAAGATCAGTAGTACGCAAGGGTATGGTCCTGGTAACCAAAACGGACACCCCTCCTAGAGGTCCGTTCACCGCAATGGTTAGCGATGTACTAACAACTGACTGCCGTCGATATTCCACAGCTATTCGCCAGTTTGAGGGCCAAGTTTTGATCCTATAGTATGTCTCTTCATTTTAATCGATTGTTCTTCCTAATGTGGGATTTATTTAATCAAGCCATAACACGACATTGCAAAAAAATTATCAGGTAAATGACCCTCTTCTTCCCGTTGGACGCAGACTCATCAAGATCCAGGCAATGCTGCATTGCGGAGTACGTCCATATGCCTTGATGCCCTCAGATCTGCTTATTTACTGATTTTGTCACCTCGCAGGCCATCCGCCAAACAGTTCGAATCATCGGAATGGACCATCCTCAAGGAGTGCTGCGAACAGGTGATCGAGCGACGGTGCAATTTGAATTTATATCGCATCCGGAGTATGTCAAAGAAGGAATGAAGTTATTGTTTCGCGAAGGGAAGACCAAGGTGAGTTTGATTTCTACTATCCGTTCGAGGGTGCTCATAGATTCCGTAGGGTTTAGGTGTAATCACAAAATTGATATAACTTAACAGCTATATTTAGGTGTGAGCAAGTCCGAATAGAGATGTCATTTTTTTTTTGGCTATTTATGCTGGGAATTCTATTTTTGGAGGAACGTCTTTGAAACTTCTCCTAACCATGCTAGTCGTTTCCTTAGGCCAGTTTCATTCATACCTCTTCCTTCAACATTCAAGACCATGTCGACTGTACCGCCATGCCTCAAGAGAAACTCCGGAGCATCGAGCTGGGATCAACTTGTACTTAATTCATACCTTTCCTAAGGATACTACGCCCTGACAATTCTTCAGATCAGCTTTGATTCAGCGCCATATCCAATTGGTACTCGATCAAGAATGTCGAATATATCCCCTCAGGTAGATTTCAATGTCTTGCCACGACTATCTTGATATTCATAACAAATGAAGTATTCGTTTTCGCCAGACCCACGCGACTGGGGCTCCTCACTATCGACCGACTTAATCGAATCCGATGACGAACAATACATGCCGCTGAAGAGAGGAGGGATAGAGGATACCCTCAAGAACACTGTTTCTTACCGTGGAATCGGGAACGTCGGATGTCTGTCCTTACTCTTGGGTGGTATCGTGGCTCTCTTGCAAGTCCTCTTGAACTCCATTCCTTGAAGACCGTTCTGACAGACCTTTAGCATCGGATATCCAGTTATTACTTTCTATGGTCCATATAGAGATCCAAAAAATTCACTGAATTTTGGTGCAAATGCGACGGGACAAATACCTCAGATCGCTGGTAACTATGGTCTCATCGACAAAGACACGCCGCAGGATGCATATACGAGAATGTCGTGGAACGATGGTAGCACAGAAATGCAATTAGTGTTTTCGGACGAGTTCAACACTGATGGACGATCCTTTTATCCTGGTGATGATCCATACTGGGAAGCAGTAGACCTACACTATTGGGTAAGTCTATCAGCACCAACTCTTGCTGTACTTCTCTTTAATTATTTAACGTAACAAGGCGACCAATAATTTGGAATGGTACGACCCTGAGGCAATCACAACGCAAAATGGCTCTCTGGTCATTACGCTATCCCGGAAAGAAACCCACGGGCTGGATTACAATGGAGGTGCGGCAATTGTGGTTTGAGATATCCAAGACTCTCAAAAATTTTTTAGGAATGCTGACGACATGGTCAGTTCATGGTCTATGATGTGTTTTGCACCATCTAATACTACCGAAGGAACAAATTCTGCTTTACTGGAGGGTATCTGGAGACGTCAGTCCAACTCCCTGGTGCAAACAACATTCTGGGTCTATGGCCCGCAATTTGGACGTTAGGTAATCTTGGTCGCGCAGGTTACGGTGCGTCCCTCGAGGGTGTCGTGAGTTTTTCTATTCCAGTGTCTTTCACTCCTTTGCATGTGGCTGAATATGGCAGTGGCCCTACACATATGATAGTTGTGATGTCGGGACGGTTGCCAATCAGACAGTCAACGGGCAACCCATCGCTGCCACTGCCAATGGGGACCAATCCAAGGGTGGTATTCTATCTTACCTCCCCGGCCAGCGCCTATCCCGCTGCACCTGCCAAGGTGAAAGTCATCCAGGACCAAAGCATCCAGATGGGACGTTCGTTGGTCGATCGGCACCTGAGATCGACGTATTTGAAGCGCAGGCAAATCATCCCTTAAGCATCGTATTCGTGTTCTTAAACCCCCTTTGATATTTGCAGATCGAAGAGCAAACTCTCACTCCAGAAGTTTCCCAGTCGGCACAATGGGCAGTAAGTGCGGAGTGGCAGTGCAACCTCAACACAGTCTCATTCCACAGTAGCCCTTCAATGCCGAATACCACTGGAATAGTACAGCAGCCAACATGATTATCAATAATCCCGGAATTACCAAGATGAATCCCTTCATCGGAAGTGCAACTCAACAGGCCGCATCGCTAGTCACGAATACCAATCCCAGTTGTTATGAAGATGATGGAGGGTGTTACTCTGTATACGGGTTTGAATATAAATCAGGTAATTGATTCCCCCTTGTCGCTCAAACAAGTCACTAACCTTTCCGAAGGTTTCGATACAGGGGTATGCTTTTCGTCTTTTCATCTATGTGATTGATCTGGCTTAGCTTGACAATTTCAAAGTATATCACATGGATAACGAACGGTCAGCAGGCCTGGACGCTGAATGCCCCTGGGATGGGCCCTGATCCAAGCGTACAAATATCAACTAGGCCCATTTCACAGGAACCTATGGTGGGTGGGATCTTGATATGTCGCCATCGCAGTCTAGGACTGATCTTTACTTGAAACTTCCCAGTATCTAATTGCAAACCTTGGCATGTCTAGAGGCTTCGGACCCGTTGATCTTTCAAACCTTCCCTTCCCGGTACATATGCGAATAGATTATATCAGAGTATATCAGCCCAAGGACGCGATCAATATTGGTTGTGACCCAAAGAACTTTCCCACCCAAAACTACATCAATAGGTGAGCGCAACCTAACCATTCTCTAATCCATTGCTCATTGGCACCTTGACAAGCTACATCGAGGCCTACACGAATCCAAATTTAACGACATGGACGGATGACTACCAGCAACCTTGGCCAAAGAATTCTTTTTTAGGACAATGCTAGATTTTTCTTTGAATTTGGAGCACTCCAGCGCATATATATAACAGGCTATAACGCGGACCTTGACATACACATGAATTCAGATATCTTTCGAATGAATTCTACAGGTCCCTTTTCCACTCAATACAAAGGTTCACGTAACTACCGGATTGCTTTAGGCTGTAATGTTCAGTAAACAGTTTTATCATTGTATGGAATACATCCGAAACCAAGGGTATTTAAATGTTATATACCACCACAGACCATTAACAAAGGCACGGCAAATGGAGGGTCTGTGGTGTCCAACTTTGTCTTGGAGGCGAGTCATTTCCGACTTGGAGATATAAGTCATATATTGTGGTGGAGCTTGTTGCACATGCAAGGAAATTCAGCTGTCTTGGAGCTGTAGTGACGAGTGTATCGCCTTCTAGGGCCCAGTCTGTTGTAATGGCTGTAGTTCCGAATGTCAGGGGTTGATAAGAGGTGGACTCGGTAGAATTGATGTTTAAGAAGAGCTTTGGCCCGCTTGCTTGGTTTAAAGTGATCGTGCTCCCAATTGTGAAAAGTCCCGCAGAGGATTCAGGTCCAAGTACAGGAAGACCACCTGTAATAAATGACATTGAGATTGACGTAGGAGTCCGATATAGGTATCAAAAAGATTAATCGCTGATTTGCAGATAAAAGTGGTAAACCGGATCTGTAACGGAGCGAATTTGAGAGCCCGTAGGCGTCGCAGCACTTGATGTCGTGCTTGACGTTGTGCTGGAAGTGCTAAGGCTAGTACTTGAGGTCGAGGTCTTCGTTGTGGCAGTGGTCGTGCCAGTCGTCACGGTTGCAGAACCGGGCAAGCATTGAGAATAGTCTGGACAGTAAGAAATATGAGATTAGATGCTTGTAGAAGAGTATCATGTCCTACGTACAGGGATTGCTATAGGTACAGGTATAGCCCGCTGCGCAGATGATGACGCCGGTCCTAGAAGTCATGATGTGTGGAATACTTGGACTGCAAGCATCTGGGGACTTACCAGCCCTGGCCACCGCACTGGTCCCATGCCCCTGACTGAGCAGCTATCTTAGATGATAAAAAGCCCAATAAGCTGAGTGCATTCATAATGGGAGTCAAAGGCTCAACGGTCCTTGCGGTAGTTCCTTTTATGCTCAGGACATCTAGGTCATTCGTTTGTTGACTCCATGAAAATTTTTGTGCGGTATCATGTACACCTTATTGTTAGTGGGATTTCTCCAAATGTACCTGCATTCCCGACCCACCGCCAACGTTTGATGCGGACGACAAGCAGTGCCAGCAGTATTAGCACTGCTGCTGGTACTTGTGGATTGCGACGGTGCTGAGGTGAATGCGGCGGCATTTTGTTGCTGCTGCCAAAAACATACGAGAGAAGCGAGAGGAGCGGCGTCGCACAAGCACTACTTACCGGTGCTAGTACTGGATTGTGGAGGGCGGGGGCGTCATCGTAGGAGCAGGCCATATTTTCGACCAACCTTGGCCCAATGAAGGCGGTTGTGCAGTACCTGTGGACGTTTTTGTCCATGGAAAATGCGTGGCCCGCTCTGCTCCGGTGGCACACACCCCGTCTGTTCATCTCGCTGAGCCGTCGTACTGCGAAGCGGGGACTGGCCCCGTCGTATGAGGAAAGGGAACAACGATGGCAATACTGTCTTCTTGTCCTTTCCTCATTTGACTGCGGTGCACCAGAACTTTAAAATGGGCCATCATGGCTCACGTCCTCGAGATCAAAGGAAAATAATCAGTGGGATTTCTTCGGACGACGGTTGGTCAGATACATTTTAGGCTTCGGGATAGTAGTCTTCATATCAAGAGAAGAAAGGCCAGAGTTTCTCCTTCTCGGTTGGGAATTCGGAAGAACCCATAAGTATACACAACACATATCATAAATAACAATATGAATTGCGGGAACATACTTCAAGACATAGACCTTGAGTTGGAAGCTGCTGAGCAGAAGGCATTCAAGTTTTAACTTTCAAAAAATTTAGTCAGTCGACATTCGGGGTCGACATGTCTCTTGATCGCGTTCCGTCACATCACGTGAATATAACGTAACAAAACGCAGTGACGACCATATCCAGCTGTCATGACATTGCCACGACTCACTTCCATTTCATTGCAAATCGAAACTAAAAGTTTACTTCAAAGTCGAAAATGTATGGAAAAGAGAGAGATACGGAAAAGGATACAGGTGAATCTCAAAAACTTTATGGTATTCATGGGCACCATCTCATCCTCATTGCAAGACCACACGGATCCTGGATTTATTGCCTTCTTTTCCAAACTCCCTCCTAAATCACCGGAAACCGGAACTCTTCGACTATTTTACCGCACAGCAAGTGATTCTTATTATGCTGCCTATGGAGCCCACGCATTATTCGTTGCACAATATGTCTATCATACCAACTCTGTCATCAAGTACTTAGGCACAGGCGGTCGTTCAACTGGGCTTCCCAGTGTTACCTTGAAAACATCTGTAGCACACAATCTACTTCGGGACGCTTTGACTATTAAACAGTTAAGGATTGAGATATGGGTCCCAGAAGTAGCTCAAGGAAAGAAAGCCGTCAAATTTCGGTTGGACAAAGAAGTGAGCTTGCTGAGTAAATGCGGAAACAGTTCTTCATCACCTAATTCGCTCTTCTGTACGACAGGCTTCTCCAGGAAACCTCCAAGCCGTCGAAGGTCTTCTTTTCGTTAATTCAGAATTTGTTTCTGCTCCAATTGTTATGGCAGTCAAATTAGCAACTGGGCCACTGAATGAGTCCGCTGCTAAAACAAAATTAAAATCTGTAGGAGTAGCATTCGCTGATGCAACGAGTCGCGAACTTGGAGTTTCAGATTTCGTTGATAACGAGCTCTTCTCAAACCTCGAGGTATCTGGGACCTTCCACTGTGAATAATTCAAATCTCATCTGAGCTACTTGTCGAGCATTCAGTCTCTTGTCATTCAGCTGTCAGTCAAAGAAGCAATCATCCCTTTCGGCACTGCTTCCGGCAGTACAGATCGTGACATAGACCTCCATAAATTGAAGGCCGTGCTGGATCGGTGCGGCGTCGTGGTGACGGAACGTAAACCAAGTAAGTAACGTACTCAACCTGCCAGTCTTGACTTACTTTTTTTCTTTCAGGTGAATTTACTGTAAAGAACCTCTCACATGACTTACCGAGGCTATTGAAAAATTCCACAACATCAACATCATCCGTCGATCCCACTGCGGCGATTCGTGAGTGTTGTTATATACGGACAGCAATCTGACAAAGTTGTCTGACTGTATTCAAAGCCCAGTTATCGTTGCCCACTGCTCCATCTGCTTTGTCTGCACTTATACGGTATCTCTCCCTCTTGAGTGACCCATCGAATCATGGAATGTACACAATACGAACGCACGATTTGGCGCAGTACATGAGATTAGATGCCAGCGCCTTACGAGCTCTGAATCTAGTAGAAGTACCAAATAAAATGGTAAGTTAATTTCTCCAATTCAATGACATCATTTTGATGGCTGTCAGGCTTCCAATCAGAATACGACTCTCTTCGGCGTTCTTAATAAATGCAAGACCGCGCAAGGGTCTCGTCTTTTAGGTACATGGCTTAAGCAGCCCTTGGTCAACCTCCATGAAATTCGTCAGTATTAGTTTTGGTCGAAGTTATCTCACAGTTGAGTCGTTCCCATTAGATAAGCGACAAAATCTTGTTCAGGTCTTTTCCGAAGACACGAATTCGCGGCGTATACTTCAAGTACCTCCTTATATTCCCTTTCTTTTAGTGAAGTACTGATCATAAAACACAGGAGGAATATCTGAAGGCGATGCCAGACCTCCATCGCATTTGCAAAAAGTTCTTGAAGTCCGTTGCAACGCTGGAGGATGTTGTACGTGTTTATCAAGTGGTCCTAAAGGTGAGGACAGCAGGCCATCCAGCAGTTGCGATGCTCAAAATGGAACGTCTCCCAGCTTCCCGGCATGATTGATGCTTTGAGTGAAATTGAGCTAGGCGAGCAAAGCTCGGTCCTGCTCGACGAAATATACATGAAAGATATCAAGGTCAGGAAATTCTTGCGCCACTTCCTCTTGTTGAGTGCCGAATTATTACTAGGAATGTGCAGCCAGTCTTGAAAAATATGGAGAAATGGTAGAGCAAACTCTGGATTTGAAAGAACTCGACAATCATAATTATGTCATCAAACCTGACTATGATCCTCGTCTGCAAGAGCTTGCTGTGAAGTTGGCTGAGGTGCGTTGTATACCAGTAGTAAGTCTTATTACTATCTCACATAACCTGAATCTGTTAGGTTCGAGATGGTCTCGATGAAGAGCATCGCAAGACTGGCAAAGACCTTGACTTTGAACTAGACAAGAAGCTCCACCTCGAAAATAATCAGGTTTATGGATACTGTTTTCGGTTAACAAAAAACGTGAAATACGCTTGTTTTTGTCTCGATCGAGCCTTCTGACCCTAGGCATGATAATTCCAGGATGCAAAAAATCTTTCCACCAAGCGATATACTGAGCTGGGCACAACTAAATCGGGTGTTTTTTTCACGACTGCGCGACTCAAGCAACATGCCGAGGACTACAAGGAACTATCTACAATGTATGCCAGGACTCAGTCCAATGTAGTTAAGCAAATCATAGAGATCGCCGGTATGTAGTTTCGAATCCGAATCGTTCGCTACGTCTGTTGCTAACTAGAACGACTTCCTTTTCCACAGTAACGTATGCACCCGTTCTCGAGACATTGAATACTAAATTAGCCCATCTTGATGTAATTTTGAGGTTGGGAGATGTCAGATTGCAGAAATTCCAGCAATACTTATTATTCATTTTTAAATAGTTTCGCGCATGTCTCTGTAAATGGGCAATACGTCAAGCCACTTGTTGAAGAAATAGGTATGGAAACAATATTCATTGGGTCATGTGTGATACTGCTAACCGCTCGTTGTATGTAACCTAGGATCAAGTAGCCTTATTCTTCAGGACGCTAGGCATCCCTGTTTGGAACTGCAAGACGGCATTAATTTCATTCCAAATGACGTTGAAATGATCAAAGGTATTTTTGCCTGCCAATGCTTACTCAAATTCTAACCGGCTTGTCTACTTTCTTAGACAAGAGCGAATTCCAAATAATCAGTGCGTCCTGACCCAGTCCCTCTTCCAACTGTCATTGACTTCGTCGTTAAGCGGGACCAAATATGGGTGGAAAATCTACCTACATTCGCCAGGTAATTAGGTGCTCGTCAGGTCTTGGATGAACTATTCATTATGAAATCTAGATTGGAGCAATCGTTTTAATGGCCCAGGTTGGATGCTTCGTACCTTGTACTGCCGCCCAAATTCCCGTTTTCGACTCCATTCTATGCAGAGTGGGAGCTGGAGACAGTCAGTTAAAAGGTGTATCAACCTTCATGGCCGAAATGCTCGAAACTGCAACCATTCTTCGAGTCAGTTGGACCATAATACAATGTCCTCACCCAGACTGATAATTGATAAACTCCTAGTCTGCAACGAAAGATTCTTTGATCATTATTGATGAACTTGGTCGAGGTGAACCACGACGGTCTCTCTCAGAGTCGATAAGCTGACTTACCTTCCTACTTCGTCAGGAACTTCGACTTACGATGGCTTTGGCCTCGCATGGGCCATTTCTGAGTTGACATTATTTTTGATTGTTCATTTTCGATGCTCAAATGTTATTCTTATAGACACATCGCTTCTGAAATTCATGCATTTTGCCTGTTTGCCACGCATTTCCATGAGTTGACCAGTCTGGACCAGCAAATCTCCCACGTCAAAAATCTGCATGTCGTTGCTCATGTCAATGATATAGGGAGCGCATCTGGGGAACAAGATATCGCTCTTTTGTATAAAGTTGAACCTGGTAAGCAATATACTCACTCCACTTTTCACTATTTCTCATACTCTGGTAGGAGTATCCGACCAAAGCTTTGGTATTCACGTTGCAGAACTTGCTAACTTTCCCGAAGACGTAGTCAAGGTGCGTTATTCTAAATTTTACAGGAACATCGATGACTGAAGACCTGCTGTGGCCATTAGCTTGCAAGGAAGAATGCTCAGGAATTAGAAGATTTCCAAGAAGATGAAGGTCTGCGATTGTTTCTTTTAAGCTGGTGCTTTACTTAGAAATGCACAGGCCCTGACAAGAAATTCTCGCCTGATGTCATTGAGGCTGGGATATTTGCAATGGAATCATTCTTCCGAAAATGGGCGTCATCGAATGATGAGGATGTCAATATGGAGGATGACAACATAGCTGAGAGTCAATTGACCGATCTCAAGAAAAACATAGAGGATCTACGACCGGCCATTGAAAACAACGCATGGTTACAGTCAGTGATTACAACTCTGTAAATGCCCAATATTTCCCTGTCATGTTGTTATACCCGTTATGTGAAATACTTATTATGATACTACACAACTTTCTGTGTTATAAGATTATTCTTTTTCTTCTCGTTCATGGGTTGATTTGGGGTGCCCCTCTTTCGCCGCATTACTTATGTCGGCCCCAAAAACTCGCAAGCTCAAAGCGCTGCAATTGAAGGATGAATGACAGAAGATAGATAGATACGAGGGGACAGAGTCACCTTTTTGCCTTCTTGTCAATCATTAATGTAAGTGAAACATTGGACTTCCAGATAGGAAGCAAAAGGTCACGAAATGAACTGAATATCTGTCAGAATACATTTCTGATGGTGTAAACTCCGAAATTGTGTACCTCTGCGTCTCGAGGGGGAACCGGACTATATGACTTCCTGTGGCTAAAGTCTGGTGTAAGATAGAAATATTGGACCAAGTAAGAGGTACTCACGTCGAGCCTCGACAGTTGTACGGAATGGTTCTGGAAAATTAGAGCACAATGGGTAGTGCGATTCGACAAGAGTCTTTAAGGATGCTATGTCACCGGAAATTATTGACGCTGGATCAATATAAGGTATAACAACTGGTAAGCCTTCTCCCAGAACTCGAAATTGAGCCTCGGTCCCCTTCCCAGCCTCCTGCTTCGCAAAAACCTTTGTGCCTGCCGCAGTGAGCCTGATACGTTCGTAATCGTTGTTTTCGATGATAGTCTTGACTATATCATTGGCCAAATAAAGAGATCGAGCAGCGTCTCCGTCTGGATTGCGGACTAGGACATTCGACGAAGGAAAATCTCCGGTAATATGAAGGCGTTCGCTGACAGACAGTGATGTAAGAGGAAAAACTCTGCGGTATTCCAGCAGAACTTACATGCAGCTTCGAAGAATAGGATCATCCGGGGGCAAAAAAGTGTAAGGGTTCTCCTTGAATGAGCTTCCTTCTTTGGATTTCTTTTTCGACTGGTTCTTCTCAGCAGACGCCTGCTCGGGAGCAACAGATAAACTAGGCGACGGGGTGTCCTGTTCTGGACGTCGATCGGGGGTTGTCTTCAACCTCTTTGCTTCTGGGGCTTCCGAGGGGAGGTCACTAGCATCAGCTTCGCGCTTGCGTTCCCTGAGCAGTGCCATGAGCGTACTAGCGAAGTGGAAAGCCTGACAAACTACATACGCTGCGACTGCCGGTTTGCTGGACTTCACAGTTCTCTGTAACACCGCGACGAAGAAGCCTCCAGTGTCCTGGAGATGTGGATATATCCTCATACTGAAAGGAAAGATGCGTCGACCTTTTGACAGCGATATATAATGTCATGATAACATACCACCGGGGGAGGTTCAATGTTTCTACATCCATGGGGGGCCAATGTCCTTCGGACATCTTCGCCTTTAAAGTCTCATCAATTGAAGATTGCAAGAAGTCTTCATATGTTGCAAACGTGGTGGCTCCCGTCCGATCAGCCGTTGGACGCCAAACGGTTAGACCTGGTCGGCGCTCGAGTTCCGGAAGCTTGGATGAGATATCAACCAACTCGAATGCTAAAAAATGGTAAAAAATGGACAGAGGTATGGCTTAAGAAGACAAACCTGGGTTTGACTTCAATGCTTCCGCAACTACGGCTTCGTTTTCTACCGGGTTCAAAGAACAAGTAGAATAGACTATGCGACCATTCTCTCCCAACAAGTTCATCGCACGCAAGAGAATACGAACTTGGAGCCTAAGCTCGCGTTTGAGGAAAATCAAAGGTTCGAGAAAAAGGCGACAACATACGCATGCAAACCATTGCCGTCCATTGGCTGCCATGTTTTCCATATACCCATATTCTTACGAATGGTCCCATCGCCACTGCAAGGTACATCACATAGAATTCTGTCAAAAAGTAGCTGGCCAAATCGTGTAGAACCAGGTACAGGGACCTTGATGGAAGGGTAGTTTGACGCATCTAAGTTAGTAACCATAAGTGCAGGACTTGGAAGCCGAGCAGATTGGTGGATAAGAAGATGCGTTCGCTTGCTGTCGCTGTCGTTGGCAAGTAACAGTCCTGTAGGTGTCGAAGTCGAAGTCGCAGTGTCCTGTGCATGGAGAGCTTCAAGGATTTGGGCAGTCTAGACTGGTTTGTATTGACGCCTCTAAGAAGGTGGGGGAGACTGACCTTTGAACCGGGTGCTGCACACATGTCCATGACCTAGACATGAATACATCTAAGTAAATGACATACATTTGAGCAGGAGCTCACTTTGTGATGCGGTTCAACATCAAGAAAAAGAGGAGGTAACATGCTGACTGCCTCTTGCCGAGAGACATTTCCCTGGAATAATAATAGGAAAGGCAGATTTCAACAGATATCAGCGTGTATACGTACTACTTCAGTTTCGAAAACGAGGAAAGAATGGAATTTCTTGAATTCTGGAGACTTTCGAAGGACCTTTTTTGGGACATTGAATTGCCATGCGAGGCCATCTGGATACCTTGGTGAGATCAGACGAGAATTTCACGGAATACAGCTAACATCAAGTACCAGGGTATCTGCACCGGAGGCGGTATATCCTGGCCCTCAAAGATGACGTTGCTTAGAGAGGGGACATGCAAGTCTTTGATCATAGAGTTTAGTGTGTTTGCAATCCTAAAGAGAGAAGAGTAAGAGTCAATAGGGAGTCAAGACAAAGATAGAGAAAACATACTGCCGGCTACCAGCAACTCGAAAAGTGGTCGGGAGATGCTGACGGAGTGCTTCAACGAATGCGGGCCATTCCTCCTCTGGGACAATGTTTTGGGCCTTGTAGTAAGCGAAGAGCCGCTCGTTCTCCATATCGACCTTTTCGATGAGATCTGTTCTTTGATCCTTGGCATTTGATCTTCCTCTCTGTAATTTATAATTCAGTAAGAATACGAGTAGATGTGGAGGAACATGCCTTTGGTCGGGGCATAGTGCAGACGATTGGCGAAAAGGAAAAAGGAAAAAGCAGTGATGAAAGAGGAAAGCCGGGCCGGGCCAAATATAGTCCAGTCCGACCCGCGTCATAACTCAATCTGATGTCAGTGCAATACCATCCCATTCCGACCGCAGACAAGCCCCTTCCGCAGCAGCCCTTTTTCACCGCCCGAAGAGTGCTCTTGTCCTTGGTTCTCTCCTTTGTCTTCTTCGTCGTCTACAACTTGGCTGGTCAGCACTCTTCTCTGCCAACGATGCCCCATGACCACAAATACAGCGTTGGATAGTATGTCCGCTGTCTGTCTAGTGTTGAAATCTCTGACCAGAACTTCCTGTAGCTTCGTGAACTGGTATACCAACCGTCTTTGATCTTGAATTTGCATACTAAACAGGCCCCAGGGGCATCTATGGTCGCAAATTTCCACCTTCTCTCATCCCTGCTGAGGACTTGACGTGCGTTCCTGCTCTCCTTCTAATATCCAGAACAGCTTATGCAAATATTTGTCGCAGTCATATATTGTATGCTTTTGCTAATGTCAGGCCCGACTCTGGTGAGGTTTACCTCTCAGATGTATGGGCCGACAAGGATATTCACTACCCAGGCGACTCATGGAATGATATTGGAAATAATTTGTACGGAAATTTCAAGGCCATATACAAAATCAAGAAGCAGAACCGACATCTCAAAGTACTCCTCAGTATCGGAGGATGGACCTACTCGCCCTCTTTCCACCCCGTTGTCGTTAATCCGACTCTGAGAGCAAAGTTTGTCGAAAGCTCAGTTCAACTCTTAGAAGACTATGGGCTGGACGGTCTCGATGTTGATTACGAATACCCTTCTGATAACCAGCAGGCACTTGGCTATGTCGAACTATTGAGGGAATTGAGGGCTGCATTGGATAACCATGCTCAAAAGAAGGGTCCCCATTGCAGATTTTCGCTCACCGTAAGCATCACACTCTCTTGTAACGCTAGGTGTCTTCAATCCCTTCATTGTAGATCGCTGCTCCCTGTGGTCCAGATAACTACAGAAAGTTGCATATTAAACAGATGGATCAATCTCTTGATTTTTGGAATTTGATGGCCTACGATTTCTGTACGTCTACTCCCTTCGTTTTACCCTTCCCATCCTGACTTAAGATTATGTTCAGCTGGATCATGGGATTCCGTCTCTAACCATCAGGCCAATCTGTACGGCGGACCCATATCCGCTTCTGGTGCCGTTGAGTGGTACACCAATCAAGGCGTTCCTAGAGAAAAGATTGTTCTGGGCATTCCTCTTTACGGACGATCTTTCTTGAATACTAATGGTCCTGGCGACTCTTTTTCTGGCATGGGTCAAGGAACTTGGGAGGCAGGTACTTACGACTACCGTACTCTGCCCTTGCCTGGCTCGACTGTGTACCATGACCAGAACAACGCAGCAAGTTGGAGCTATGATCCTAGCAAGAGAGAAATGATCAGCTTTGACAACGAGAAAGTTGCTGAAATGAAGGGCCATTACATTAGGAAAGAAGGATTGGGAGGAAGCATGTTCTGGGAACTCAGCGGTGACAAAGGTTCTTCCAGAGAGGGCATGGAGACTGGCCCTGGGAAAGATCTACAACCAGGTGAAAGTCTCATCCGCGTCGTGAAACATGCTATGGGAGGCTTGGACCAAACACCTAATTGGCTTTCTTACAATGAATCCAAGTTCGATAACCTGAGGAACGGAATGGAATAAATAGCACAAGTACATGATAGTTATCGACAAACCTTCGGATTCCAGGACATTGAATAAGTAAAATAGTAAAATACAATCTGTACTTTTTCTTACAATATGCCAAACACAATACCTAGGTTTCTCCTCGTAAGTAGTTACGGTTGAATAGGCTGGTATGCACGATTTCCCGCAGCCCACCTGTGGCCTGCTTTGGCAGATACTCCAACCACAACAACAGCAATGGAAGCCAAAATGCTCAGAACCCATGCTACGGTGTGCAGAACGAAGGCTGCTCCTAAAAAATCGTAAGAGAAATCTGAAGAGTAAGTGACTGATGACTTGCCAGGGACAGCGTGCTCAAAGGCAGGATACCTGGCATTGCGATACGAGTCTGCGACGATAGCAAACGTGCTAATCTGGCAGACAGCTATGGGCAGGCTATTCAACGATGAATAAACCTTCAGAAGGCGAACTAACATGCCTTGCAAGAGGAGTAGCCCAGCAACGGCCCTCCATATTCTCCTCCTCCTTGAGTGTGTGCTCACGCCGAAGGCGATGGCCGCCAAAGAGATTGCCGCGAACCCTATGGCCATTTGGTCGAGGTACCCAGCACTGGTCCATGCGGCACAGAATGCTTTGTTGTCCTTCTGACAGCCGTCTGTTACGCTTGCAGGAAAGTTGCGACATTTACGATTTCGATAGGCAATCTTTCCAGGCACTTCAGAGATGGTGAGCTCGCAGCGCTCAACGAGACCATAAGACACAATGTGCTCAGTGTAAAGGATGTTGTGGTAGTGAACTATCAGCCTGTACACATGTCAGCATGTTGTGCATTTCTCGATGCTAGATAGGAGCCCACCATTCTGGCGAGCGAGCGGACAAGACGTTCTGAGCAATGATAAGCAAATGTGGTCATGGGGGTCCCAGCGACAGGACGAACCAGAGTTAGGATAACAACGACAAAACAAAAAGTCACGAAATAGGACGTTTTACGCATTGCAGAGGCAGACACTACTGAGGTATGGAGACTCAGAGACGGCAAGTCTTAAAGTTAAAGTCAATCCAATGCGTGCTAGTCATTAATCACGTGCGAATACGATGTCATCATAGTATCAGAACACATTCACCCTCTTGGCACACCTTGCGTGACATGTGGGTATCTTATTGCAATCATCTAAATTGATACGCATTAGAGAGCCTACTCAGAAAATGAGAAGAAAATCAACCGTACCGAGAACAACTCCGGAGCGCGGATGGCCAAAACCTGCGGATCTTCGCCCAGTCCGACAAAACTATTGGGTATTTAATAAGGTTGTCGGTCCATCCAAATCAATTACTTACATGGTCGAGACACCAGCCTCGATAGCGGAGGACATGGTCAGCGCTGATAATATCATGAATTAAATATCCTTCAAAAACCTTTTTCAATACTTACAGCAAACAACACCGATAAAGAATGAAAATAGAACGACAGGGGCTGTATATTGACCGTTGTTGTTGTAGGATGGTGCGGTAACTGAATATGCAGTCAGAAAAGAGAGCTTTGAGCAGAGAGCGCGGCATACATCGTAAGTACAGGTAACCAAATAGTGAGCACATCAAGCCAATAGCATATGCTCCCCATGTCAATGCTAGAATAGTGTAAGTTGAATAGCCGAAAGGGTAGCAAATGATAGGTGGTCACTCACTCATCCCAACAAGAGAGTCGTTCACTAAAGCATCGATGCCTAAAGTATTCATCCATCAAATCCTGCTCATGGTGCGACGAGATATTGACCCTACCTCGGTCTTTGAAGAGCCTCCAGGTGTCTTTCGCAGCTGCAATATAGGGCTTGCCGTATAGGGCTATGCGTGGATGAGATTCACTAGCTTGCGTTACTAGGCAAGGTAATAAAGCTTACCGATCTCGATATATGCGTATCTACGTATGACATGAGATGGCAGAACAGTCCGACCTGAGGACAACGCTTACCTGTTGAAATACTCAACAAGGTTCTCGAGACAACCGACAAAGCACGCTGCACAGCAGGCAAGAAGTGCTTCAAGGGCTAGAAAAGTCGAGTCAGAATGAACGAAAACGATTTAGTGTAAAGCCCGATACATACGATGTCCATCCGCATTTGCATTGTTTTGTGCCGCTTGGAGAATCATTCGCAAGAGATCAAGAAGGGTGACAATTAAGGAGCCAAACGCGATAGAGCCGAGGGACAGGGTAGATGCACGTCCAAATGCAGATATGGTGGGATGGTTGGGCTGGCTGAGGAGGTGAAAAGACTATTAAATTATACGCACAACAGGACTGACCATGTCGCCTCCACCACGAGGGCCGAAGTAATACCATGCTCCATATGGCCCTCCTGCAAGGGTGGCTAAAGCAACATTGCCAGTAACCTGAGAACTCCACAAGAAAGAAAATGTCTCAAAAAAAATGAGTCCAGCAACTTTGCCGCTGGAACAACTAGACGTATCACATGCTGTGCAAAAGGTGAGAAGGAGGTTGGTATTTGTTTAGTAGATAACCTACAAGGATTTCCAGGGGTATATTTTGCATAACTGTTGACGCATTTGTTGAGAATGCATGGCAATTTATGAAGACAGCACGTACGTGGCAATAACGGTGAAAGTAAACCATCTACACATTGGAGAAATGTTAGCCATAATGCCATGCTTGAATTTATTAAGAGCCTTACACAGAAAGTGCTGCTTGCACAAACAAAGCACCAAAGGCGACAGCATACACGCTGGTGTGATGTTTAGACACGTCCATGACAACTTGGAGAAGCAAAGAAGCTAGTGGTATACGTGATCTAAAGCCAAAGTATGACAGAATGGAGAGGACGGCAATGACGGTGAATATTATTGCGGCCGCTAACCATGTTCAGCGAACTTCAATCAGAGATGCACGATGATGACGAGACATCATATAACGACTAACACCAGTATTTTGTAACCCAATAGTACGTGCAGATCCCGCTGCAGAGGATTCGGATTCGGATTCAGATAAGCTTTAGTTGGATTAAAAGCGACCTACATGTTCAGCGCAATCGTCAGAATTAATGTAATATGCATGATTAATTTCGTGAACGCGCGCGTCAGCATAAGATAGATCGCTGAAAGCAAGACTGCAGCTGCGCTGACGAGAAGCAGAAGATATACGGTACTCCTACGCAAGTCAGTCCCGTAAGAAATGGCATGTAATGCTCGGAAGGACTTACTTCACTCACCTGTTGAGCGTGATGGGAGTGCCAGATTGTCCTCCTTCTTTGCCTAGTCCGCCTCCCAGGCCACCTTGAGATATCCATGTATGCAAAACCACGCCTGACAAGGCAGCGAAACCCAGGAGCTGTCGAACACCAGGTCAGGAACGTCTCAACATTTCGTGCACCCAAAGTCACCTGGAGGATGAAGAGAATTAAGAATATAGGGTCGTTGATGGTTTTTTTTGGTTTGAAGCGCCCTCCTTCGTAAGGATCCTTGACGTCTGCGCGGTATAGGGGTTGCTCCGGCGGAACGTAATAGGCAGGTTCATAGCCGGGTGTAGGTCCAGGATAAGGTTGTTGTCCGTACATCGGTACCAGCCGTTTGTTATACGTGATCGTGAATTTGTCGGTGCGTCAAGGAAGAGAGATGAGAGGAGAGGGTGGTCAAGACCAGGATTATAAATGCAACGTGTTGAAACAATGTTGAAACGTTGACCATGATGATGGCAGCCGCTAGACCATTTGCTGTGTCACTTCCGTCACTGCCACCTCTCCGCCAAGGGTATCGGAAGGCTATATAATAATAAAGTAACTAAAAAAACATATGTACAGGTGTCGAGAGCGAGTACTACTATGTAGCAATTATACATCAAGAAGACTCATGTCCGGGATGTTTGAACCTAACGACCATGACTGTAACATTATCCGTGGTATGATGCGACAGCGCGTGATTTAACAACTCCAGACTGGCTTGTTGGGCATCCTCTGTGTCCTGAATGAGTTCAACAGCAGGCTGGTCTCCAATGACGTCCCACAGCTGTGAGGACAGGTTAAGCTAGTTGGTACCGGTCGAGGAAGTGATAAGCACTTACACCGTCACAGGCAAGAATCAAAAATTCATCTTCTTCGCATAGTTCCGTTTCTGTCGTATATGGGGCACCGACGACATACTCCTTCATGGACGAGTCACCCAAACTCCTTGTTACCGCAAGTACACCGTTGACCCTTCCGCTCATAACAAATCCACCAGCATCAGTTATTCTCTTGGCTTCTTGTTTATCTGATCCCTTGTGGTCGTAGGTCAAACGCACTGCTTTGCCTGAACGACAAATCACACCACGCGCATCGCCGACATTTGCACTATATAGTACATGCCGTACGCTGGAAGGTGGGATGGTGATATTGACACCATGGGCGGAGCCTTTTCGAGGGGTGATGGGAGAGGAACTGTCAGGAGGAGGAGAAGCCGACTTGGTAGACCCGCCACCGAGGCTCCTGAGAGCCTTTCTAAGTCGACTAGCGCTGGAAGATTTCTTCTTAGTTTTCTTTGCGGAGTCATCTTTAGTTCTGACACTTTCCACACTGCTGTGACGCGGACTACTGGTGCGGTACGCATCTCCATCTACGCTAGTTTCAACGCTGTGGCCAGAAGCAGGGGAATCAGCAGCTGGAGACGAAGGTGGACTGAAGAAAGATTGGTGACCATCCGCGTCTTCGACGCGCAAGAACGCGGTGACGGCAGTGCATCCTGAGTGGATCTTGCCGTCGGATTCCTCACACAAACGGGAGAGGGCCTCATCTACGGAGTGAAAGGTCTGGTTAAGGATATCGGGGATGGCGATGGACGGAGAGGCATGGATTGCGTCTAGTAGATACTACAGAACAAAAGTGGTACGTAATTCAGATAGAGATGTGGGGCGGTTGGGGACGGACCTCATGGAAATGAGCGCCGCACCACTCAGCTGCGTGCTTGCCTGCATGGCCATCGAAGACGGCGAAGAAGCCCTGGCCGCGGATAGAGTCAAAGTCAACAATGAAGGAGTGGGCATCCTCCATTGTTCTGCGGGAGCCCTTGTCTTCTGCGACACCGACCTGGAAAGAGGGGTGATTTGTGGAGTGGCGATTGAGAACCTGTAGCAGACAATGAGGAGGACGACGGGGACGACTAAGAAAGCAAGAGACATACGCCGTCAGTGTCGAGCTCTGCAGCTGTTATGGATTTTGACCGCGCATTGGGGGATTCTGAGAACATGGTCATGGATCATAATGACAATAATAGTGGATTAATGATGATATGTGCTTCGGGATTTGCCGAGTCGACTCTTTATCTTGTATGTCTCAGCAACCGACAGCTACAAAGCCTTCCCTCCAGGGCGTACGAATTAAAGCAAGAAAGGGTGCCGTCAAGGCACACGCAAAGCACGAGCCAACTGGTATTTCTCTTCTCTTTCTTCATAACATTCCCCTCATCGTCCCCACAGTATTCAGAGACCAACTCTACAAACACCTCGAAACCGTAACCCCCGGCGATTTCGACTCCATTGCCACAAAACTCGTCCAGGCCGGTTCTACCCTCGAATTCCTCAAGTATGCAGAGCCTCTTTTCGAGATCATCTTCGTCGGCGGTCTTCTCCAACCCGGAGGCAGCTACATTGACGATGGTGCACTCCCATCTCCATTTTCCTTCTTCAACGCCAAGGAGCCTGTCGAGGTGGAAGACATAAAAAAATATGTCGAGGTCATCAACAAGCTCACCCGAAGGTCAGTCTTTCTATCTCTTCCATTTCTTCACTTACTCACCGAGATCAGGTATAAATATCTTCAGAAGCCCCTCGAGGAGGCTGCCTTGCCTGCCCTCCTCCAGTATATCCATCGCTGGGCACCCGAGCAAAAAGACAAGCTTGCCACCGCCATCGGCCTCTTGATTTCCCAAGGCCTCGCAAATGCCTCCTGTCTTCAGAGTCTGGGTAAAGACCACTTGGTCAAAAATGGTGAGTTGATTTCCTATCTTGTCGTTGCACTTCACCTTTATCGATCTGTTACTGCTCATGCTAGATGTGGCCATCAATGTCCTCACTCTAATACTTCGTGCATACCTTGTTGATCAATCTATGGATCACCTCTCAGCCGCATTGAAACGCGGAGGTATCAAGGACCTGCTTGCCTTTTTCCCGCCCAACAAGCGAGAGGGAAAATATCTCGAAGAGCACTTCAAGAAAGAAGGCCTGTCCCAAGTTGCTGAATGGTGGGCTAAGAAGCAGTATGCCGTCGTAAAGGAAACTATCATCAAGGAACTATCAGAGATGCAAGAACGCGAAGATACACCTGAACAGGTTCCATTCTTCTCCATCACAAAAGAATGTCTTCTGACTTTTCTGCCTTCAGGTCATTGCTGTCATCAAGTCTCGCAATGACGAGTCCCCAATCCCGGATACTGAGTTAGTCCAATGCATCTGGCAGGGCCTTATGAACTCCGTCGACTGGAGTGCCAGACCTGATCAGATCGAAGGTCTCGCTCTTCGTGAAATTACAGTATGTGCTATCTATGCCCCAAAAGCTGTCTGATACATTGGTCTGATTGTCAGAAATTTGCTCCTATACTGGAGCCTTTCTGCGAAAGTGGCAAAACCCAAATTGCTCTCATCAACGCAGTTCAAGTGTATTGTTATGAGGATACGCGCGTCATGAAGGCCTTTCCTCAAATTCTTAAGGTGTGTGGTTTTCTTTTGTAGAAGTGGGCTCTCCACCCATCTGACCTATGTCAGGTCCTATACAACAAAGATTGTATTTCTGCCCAGGGTATCATTTACTGGCATCAGAAGGGCTCCAAACCTCAAGGACGCCAACACTTTCTCAAAAGCACGGAAACTCTGGTCAAGGCAAGTTTGACAATTGTCACATGCTTGTGTTCTAACTTGTTGGTTTTACGTGCAGTTTCTGCAGGACCAAGAGACCTCGGATGAAGAGGAAGAATGATCAATACTTAGAATGTCATAATTTCTTCTGCTATCGTGTTGTGCAACACATTTTATTGGTCAACACAACGGATAATATCCATTACACTATATAGAGAAGACAAAAAGACACTAAACAATGTTTATAATACAACGAAGCAACATAGATAAGGATACTATTACCATGCCTCTGGCATGGGGGCATAATCACCGGTCCAACCGTTTTTTCCAGCCATCTGCAGGAAAATTCCGTCAGATCCGTTGACAGGAAGACCAAGGTCTGCCAAACTCTGCAAATATTATATCAGCTCTGACTCCACGAGGTAAAGCTATGCTACAAACCTGTTCCTGTAGCCACAGCGGAATTGACGACGGACTGAAGGTTCCCCTGTCGTTGGGCCATGTAAAACCGATCTCTTCCATGGTGATAGGCGGGGGCATAGGAGGGGGGTCATGGAAGGTTGGAGAGACAATCATGTTGTCAGAGAAGGGTGGTAGAGTCGGTGCTGGAGTGTTGATACCACTGCGCAAGCCGACCTTGCGACGAAGATTGGCTAACATGATCCGGAGGGTCAATGCATACCTGTCGACTAGGAAATTAGTCAACAAGTAAGAAAATTTTTTCTCAGGAACTTGCCTTTCAGCAGCAACTTCAGAAAGGAGTTGAGCTAACTGCTCCACTTGCAATGTTATGCCACCTAGGTCAAGCTCTGTCGGGAACAGATTTGCCATTTTGAGGAGGAAAAGCCCTGAAAAGGCGGCTGTGACAAGACTGTCATGGACTGCATAACGCAAAGCAGCCCTGACGAAACAAAAAAAATTATTAATTACTCAGACGCCCGAGAATACTATACATACCGATATTCAGCAGAGTTCAGGAATATCGCGAGGCAATTCGACGCTGCGTCTTTAGCTTGGAAGGCGAGCTCACGTTGCTCAAATGGCATTTTGTCCCAGGCTACTCCACGGAGAGCAACACATACTAGCCATAATTTGGCGTAGTGCAATTCACCCGCGAGGACTTTACGAAGCAACGAGTCCTGATCCATGGTCCGACCTGATGTCACTTTAGTACCTGGAAATTAGAGTGGGAAATGAATTCACTAACGGTGTAACTCGTCGCAGTTGGACCACCAATCATCCAAGGCCTCATTTGCGCGCCTGATCAGAGCCAGGGCGTTGTTAGTAACTTGACCGTTCAGGGGAGCCAAAAAGTCATAGATTTGAGCTATAGGTTGCATCAGTACACCCTTTGAAGGCCAGAAGAAAATAAGGTGACCAACTTTTGTGAGCGATCAATTCGACAAGGGAGATAAGGCGGACATCAGTGGGTGATGCCATCGGATGGGATAGCAACAACCTGCAGTTACGAATGGTGTTTTCATCCCTCAATACAATTGGACGCCCTGTACCAAGGCTCATTCTGCGTGCAATTGTTAACATTTACCAAATATAGAAGGTATAAATACGGACTGGTGGTCAAACCAGTACAAGCAAAGCCAGATACGCGCAGACACCACTAAATTAGTACCATCAGTGAATTGAATCACGCAAGGAATCCGAAGACAGATACCGAGATTCCGTTCCTCCTCTTCTGTCCTTTGCTTACCGTTATCATCGGCCAATTTTTCCAAAGCACGATGTAGACCAAGGTCCAGAGCCATGCGCATTGCGTGTCCACTCGGAAGCCAGCCATTGGTACTCCAGGCTGCAAGCAAGAGCATTCCTATACCAAGGGTGTCAAAACGCCAACTTCATCGGCCTGAGAAATGATCTACCTTGCACTGCCTCTTTTCGTACCACCGGTCCGAAAAGGGATGAACGAGCAATTCCTTGAGCCTCTTCAAGGCATTTGTAAAAAGTTGCACTGAGTGGGCCATTCCCGCTGCGAATTTTCCCCGCAACGGCTAGGATAGCGTCGAAGGTCCACGGGGACCTTTCCATCAAGCTTTCATAGGTATCATATGAAGGATCGAAAAGCGGTATAAAGAGATGGCATCCTGCAAAAAAGCTACAAGTACAAGTGAACAGAGTGATGACTATGAGGAATGGGTAGATCTACATGTTAAAGAGCTCTCGAGCTTCAGAATCGGTGACCAAGCCCTGCGAAATGACAATTATGTTAAACGGCACTGTGACTTATAAGACGGCAGGAAAATACCTTCTCCACAACATGAGGGAAAGCATTCCTCGGAATGGGTTCAGCTCTCTTGCGCTTCTTGACCCTGCATTTTCAATTAATACGGCAAATAAGAATCATAGATGTAAGAAATACCTGGGGGTGTCAGTTGACGGTGCCGCGGCTGCCTCTGCAGCCGCATTAGCAAGACCTTGAAGGGCCTCGATGGGGGCATTAAGAGAAGCCCTCGGCAGAGTATCTTCAGATTCGTCATCGGAGGAAGCTGCAGTACTGGGCACTATGCCATATGAGGCATATTTGTGAGGCTGCGGATCTGTTCAGTCAATCAAAAATCTCTAAAGCAGGGCAAAGCCTTACCGGAGGTGCAAAACCCGGGAGCGGAGGAAAAGCTCTTCCTCGGTCTACAGGGCCGACAGATACATCAAAGCCATTGCGATGTTGAGGAGGCAAACCGGCTCCATCACGATGAGCCTCCATGTGCGGGGCATAGAGACCAGGATGCGGTGAAATCACAGCACCGCCATGAGCTTGGGGTTGGACGGCTGACAGAATCCGGTCCAAGGACGACTGCATGCCAATCATTTGGCTTTGCATTACCTGGAGTCATGGCAGATCCGTGCATAAATAAAAGTAGAACAGACAGGACGATCGAATATCATACCAAATACTGGCCCTCGAGCCTTGCGAGTCGCCTAGGCGCCATGACTTGAGAACAAAGCTTAAAGGAGAGGGAAAAAAGCGAGACTTACTCAATACCGGCGCCAGACATGGCCTGGACATTTTTCTTCTCTGGCTTTTCGAAAATGCAGGGGATGCCGCTAGCTTGGCAGCGACGACAAGGAGCCTGTGGTAGAGTATGCCGGGCCGGGAACGGGGGAGGCGGGCCTCAGTGAGTGGAACGGATCGCTGTTACCGACGGGTACAAAAGAGGCTCACCTCTCCTTCGCATCTGTTTTTCCCTTTCCTGCAGGATGTACAGGCCCGAGCACCTCTCTTGGGAATATGGGGCAGTGGTTGCTGCTGTGGAGGGTCTGAGAGGGACGATGCAGCCATTGTGGGTGGAGGACCAGTTGTTTTTCGTTTTTTGGAGGCGGATTCTGAGGTATTTGAGATGGAAGCAGAAGGGCTCTGGGACATATCGACCAGTTGGTGGACGAAAGAGAGTAGATATAATTCGTGAACAAAGTCACTGTGAACACTGCCGGCAAGTTCATCCGAACATCTCCGGTTGTTTTCATCACTCGCACGTGTCACACTGTCACTTGACCCCTTTTGTTTTCTCATCAAAGGTCGATCTCGCGTTTGCCATTGGTAAAAGCCTGTGGTCGTTGCAAAGAGGTTTGCTTTCTTCTCAGCCCGTCCCACTCTCTTGCTCACTTCGCCAGGTGTAAGATCTATCTGCTAGCCGACCACCACTCTATCTAAATTTGCCCACTTGTCAGCTTCACAAGGTTTCTACTGCCGATCTTCGCTCCTTTGGCGCCCTCACATACCATCGGAATTCGGTCCTTGTTTATTTAGGAACCATGTAAAGTCAGTTCAAACGCGAGGGCTGCCGCCGCAGGTATTCCTGGCGCTGCACAGGCTGCAGCCGACTTCAAAAAGTGGTAAGGTTCAATGACATCACATTCATGCTCCATCCTTCTCCTACATCTCGGTCCTCTGCACCACGCGGTTATTTGTGCACTTGACTTAGGGCATAACCCTTCGGCACTGAACGATAACATCCTCTTCGTCGAGGTCAAGCTCAAGCCTAATCATAAAGATTTGCCACAAGAGGAGATATGAGCCTATAGGTGGCTTTACCCTCACTATGCGAGAGACGAGGAAAATGCTCCGTCGGATTCCTTCCATAGTCATTTCTTTCAACATTTCTTACCGTGTCCTTCACCAGGGAATTTGGGAGGTGATGCCATTTGGATACTTTCAAAACAGCGAATGAGCACATGAGAGCAGAAGGCGGTTTGGGTATTGCGGCTCTACTACTCAAAGCGAATGGCATAGCTGATTTCGTGAAAATCATTTTACCCTCTCCTGCAGCGACAAAGCAAGTTCAAGAAAAGGATAATTGGGGCGAGAATTGGGTGTGTTCTATTGATTCAAATTTCTTAATCGGCTCTTGACCTATATTTATTAGTTGGAGAAGTTGCGAATTTCTGTCGAGATGGGCTGAAAACACGCTTTGCCCCGCTCTCCTACCACTCGCGATTCCTGTGACAGGTCTATTCGAGATCTTCATAATCGTCCCCTATGGTTAGATATTGACGAAGATCTTCAACGGCGACGCCGGTTTGTCTCGTGAAATATCCCAGAAGCATACCATAGTTATCTGTGCTGTTTTAATACGTTGTCGACGGCAGCGATATAACTTACCGGTCCATCGGTAGGCTGCTTCCTTAGCCAGAAATGCGGCTCGTTGCATTTCCTCAACCTTGGCGGGATTTGAATCACCATATGCATTTAGTTCAATTTCCAGAACCGACAGTTCTTTCCTTAGTCCCTCAAGATTTTTTAGGGCATTGGTACGGGAATCCTAAAAACTAGTCATCTCGTGAAGATACAATGAATTTGTCAAATATAACTTGCCGAGTCAACCCTTTCAGCTTTGGCAGTCAAGACGACCTCTTTGAGCTCTGCGATTTGGCTTTGAAAGGCATTCCGACTGTCTTTGGCAGTGTCCAATTTGGCTTGTACCTGTTCATTCTTCTAAGCCGTACGATTCTAGAGGCACATATTCATATATCACCGACAAGAACGCCGTGCTGAGAAGGAAAGCTCCAAAAGACTGGCGGCGGGTAATCAGTGTCACCGAAATGTGATGGTTATATGCGCTTTACAGTTTGATGATCCAATTTTATCTGCTTGGACCAATCCATCGTCTACTAGCGATTGAAGCACGTCTTTGACCGATTGAGATACTTGAAGGAGGCGGCATTCAACATCAATTCCTATGTAGGGATGTATCCAGTTTGAGTCAAGCATCACCTATGCCCTTCAGCTTTGGGCCAAGTTTTTCAAGCTCTTTCAACTGCGCTGCTTCATGAAAACTAATGCGAAGAAGACAAATGCCGAGTCTACTATACTTGATAAAAGTCCCGCTGCACAGAAGAGTAAGCAAGAGATTCGGGTGCAAAGAGACGATGCGCCTACAGTCTCATGAAATATCTCAAGCAGCTTGATGCGTTTTTCTTCCGCAGAAAGTCCTCTAGGAGCCTAATAAAAATAAATGAAGATGTGGCCTGAAAGGAGGATTTGAATAGGTGCTTGCCATTGAAGGTGTTGAGGTAAAGAGAGACGCGAGTCGCGCCTGTCCCGTGATGAGGCGGCAACAAATCAAGAGACCGGACGTGTCTATCCCAACTCCCAAAGAGGTCTGCTTCGCCTTCATCCTCCTGCTCGACTCCTTGGGAAAAAGAATGGCACCATATATTTTAGATAAGACTCTCTGTCTCCTGCAATTGTCTATCAACTCCCCTCCCACACGGATTTTCTGCGACTTCCTTCTTGACAGTCATCACGCATCCTTCCCAACTATCTAGTCAATGTTGGACTTCTTTTCTCAAGCAGCTTTCTCTTTCTTATTCTTCTGGCCCTGGCATATGTACGTCTTGCTCGGGCAATCTCGTACTCAGGCGGAGTCCCGCGGGTTGGCAAACCTGGAGTCCTCGGATACCTCCAAACCGCACTGAAATGGACTATCCATGCTGAGGATGTCATCAAAGAAGGCAGAATACAATTCTTCGGGAGGCCGTTTGTCATCCCAACTTTAGTGAGTCCTATCGATCTATTAATAAATTTTATCTAAAAGTAACTCAGTCGGGTCCGTACTTTTTCTTGAGTCCTGAGTATCTGGAACGCGTTCGAGCAGGCCCAGACAGCGTAGTAGGTTGAAATAAACTTTCTGCAGAGGCACCCTATGAAGCTACACCGTCTCTAGTTCAACGAAATGATGGCAGTCAATGAAGACCTTCAGTTGCCGTACACTATGGACGAACATCAATTGAGAAATCCTTACCAAGCGAGAGTCTTGCGAACCGACGTTAATCGGGCCATACCTTCGTATATTCCAGAAATTCTCGACGAATCTGTTCTGGCCATGAACGAGACTCTTAACCATCCTGACCAAGAAGGTGAATAATACTTCGCAGGTCACAGCTCAGCTGAGCATACCTTCTTAGAAGGCCATAGCATCCCTGTCTTCGATACCATGACACACTTGATTGCAAGAATCAGCAATCGGGTTATCTTGGGAAAAGAGTTGTGTCGCAATGAAAAATTCTTGCATGCAATCGTGCGGTTTGCTGAAACGACACCACTTATGGCGCCGTTTATACAATGGAGTCCGCTGGTTTTTCGACCGTGAGTAGTAAAGGTTGAACAACGTAACGATACTAACGCTAAACTGAAGACTAGTCTATTTCCTACTGTCGTCCGTATTGGGAGGGAAAAAGCGACCTCTCAAGTTCATTGTACCGTATTTGAGACGTTACATGAAGGAACGCGAGGGGATGGTCGAGAAACCGGTATGCAAGGTCCCTGTCGTTCGTTTTGCAGACTTACTCATACACACACACTGCCTTAGGGCCTTGTGTCTGGATACATTATTCAAAGTGCTCCAGCTGATGAAAGTATTGAAGGGATTGCGGTCCGCCTTTTGAATATTAATTTTGGAAGCATCCACACTTCGTTCGATTCTGGCTTCATCTATCTGGCCGATCAGAACCTGACCCCGTTATAGATCTATTTTCATTACCCAAACTCTTTTCGAGATTGCCCTGCTTTCTTCAGAAGACATTGAGAGCATGCGCACAGAGATCAAACAAGCGCTAGAGTCGGAGGGTGGGTGGACCAAAGGTGCGTTAGACAAGTGTCACAAAATCGACTCGGCTCTGCGCGAAATTGGAAGATACTATGGTTTAATGTATTGTAGGTTTTTTGAGTTTACATTTCTCTTGGTATCCTTGATAAACAACTCTAGTCGCTTTACCTCGGTATACGATGGTGGGCTGCGACCTTGGCGATGGTACGCATGTCCCGCCCGGACACCGAGTCGCTATCGACATGACCGCCATACATTTTGACCCTCAAATCTATCCGGATCCCAACCGATGTGATGTCTTTCGGTTTTCTAAATTGCGGGAGAAAGACGGAATTGATTCCGCAAAGTATGGTTTCGCTACAGTGGATTCTTCTGTAAGTAAAGTTCTATTTCCCTCCCTCAATATATTTAGCACTGAGCACCCTTTTCCTTTCTTGTATTTTTTCTCTAGTACCTTCCTTTCGGAGCCGGTATGTCATCTTAAGCAGTACATAATTATTCTGCGACTTGTTGAACGTCGTGCAACGTGATCTCAGGACGACATGCTTGTGCCGGTCGTTTCTTCGCCGCTGTACGTCCTTTCTTTTCTAATGAAGCCAGCATGACTTTAAAAAAAAAAATCTCAGATGGAGCTCAAGATAATGCTGGCTCACATTCTCCTTGAATATGATGTCAGATATCCGCCCACCATCACTGAGAGGCCCAGAAATGCCACATTTAACGGTGCTATCATACCAGATACGAAAGCCTGTTTGATCTTCGAGCAAAGAGGAACGCATGACACAGCTTGACATCTCGATGTGATTTCTGACCATCTATTAGCTTATGTGTAATATAATCAACTGTCTTGTCTACACAAATTGCGAATATGGTTGCTTTAGGCCGGTGCGCAATCGTGTTTAAACAAAAAAAAAAAAAGGGTGAAAAGATGATGGTGGCGATAATTTACAGTCAAAAGAGTGGATACGAATTATGTACATGTCCATTAACATCCATTAACTTGGTAGTGAACGAAAGAAAGCATGATATACCATTAAAAGAGATCCGAAAGTGAGAGTGATGAGCTTTGCAGAAGCAATCAAATCCATAGTAGTATTAACGAGTGTTGGTAATCATCGCAAGAGATCCAGTCGTTGGTCATTTGAAGGGTATCGGTAGGCAACAAAGTCATCGTCTTGTTGGACCAATTCTTCAAGAGCTTTTCGGGAAGTAACAGACATTCGGCCACTAGTATTGAATGGACCCGAGCTGAATGCGCTATGGCGTGATGTTGAGGTGGCGTATCCATTAGTTGTTAATTCATCCTGGTTATCGTACGGATTGTAACCCATGGAAGGGAACGGATGGCCCACGACTTCTTGCACAGGCTCCTGCTCGCGTTTATCGTTCTTCTTTCCGAGCAGAGATGAAAGACCAAACTTGCTCTTGCGTTTAGTAGAAGGCAGTGGTGAGCTCATCCTAGGAGGGTTTTCTTTGACATGCTCGAGCTTTCCGAGGGACCGCTGGGATATGCCAAATTCATCATAACGAGGACCAAACGATCGACGCGAATCAAAGTCTACAGGTTTGATGGCAGGCATAGTCTGGAAACCAAGGTTGGGTCTCGAAGACGTGCCTCCAAAGGATTGCCGCCGCCCATCACCGTTAGTCCTGAAGGGAGCCTGAGGTGGAAGGAAATCATGGGCTGGACTGGTCCCGGGGGGCAAAGCACGAGGATCATAAGAATATACAGTTCGGGGCCTAAGATCAGAAGGAAGTATCCGGGCAGGCTGTTCGCCTGGAGGAAGAGGGGGAAGGGACTTGTCACGAGATATAGCGGTCGGCTTGTTGACACTATTGACGTTCAGATTGCTTGAAGCAGAAGCAGGTAGAGGGGAACTGGGACCGCTGGGTGTACGCCGTAGTTCCCATTCCGAAGTGGCTGAATGGATAGACTTGCGGGTAGAAAGCTGGACCTTCGCGACGACCTCTTCGGGCGCATACTTTTGTTCCAGATCGTCGGCGTGATTAAAGTTTTGACCGTCGACTATGTCAACATCGACAACGCCGGACGCACGTAACGAAGATGGAGAAGGCAATACGCTTGAGGGAGCAGTGGGCGGAGACATACCGGGAGAGGATCCAAATTTGGGCGAAATAACGGAAGGCAGAGAAGGCGTGGAAGCATGGCGGATCCCTCCGTTGTGTTGTAAATCGGTGGGTCCTCGATCGACGAGGTAGGACAAAGGTGGAGGAGGAGCCAAGGGAAGGTCGTCGTCCTGTCCTTCCTGCCGGTGCGGCATATTCGGTGGCTGAGAACCATCATTTTTACCTGTGACAATCCTCCAAATTTTAGCCAATGCGCCCTTCTTCTTCTTGACTTTGTCGTCTGGAAAGGTTTGAGAAGCATTGATCTCTTCCAGGTCGGTAGGAGGCCAAATTTGGCTCCGCCTGGGAGTATTGAGATCAATCGGAGAGGACGTCAATGGGTGGGGTCCGTATGACTCTCGTTGAAGAGCGACGCTGCAAAGTAAAAGATGAGCATGAATATTCAAAGTTGTGAAAGAACCCTTGTACGAACTGCATATCAACCATGCTACCCGACATGCCAGAAGGAGCCAGGCTATCTTGGCTTCGCCATCCTGTGCTGAGGTTTTTCATTCCGAAAAACCTCGTGCGCCGAGGGGAAGCAGACTGCAGGCTGTGTACATCTGAAAAAGACGCTTGAGAATATGCACGCGGCAGGTTGGGTCTGTCCAACGGAGCGGTCAAAACGCTGGTAGGTCGAGTAGAGCTGGCATGAGAATATCTTGAATATGGCTTCAAACTGCCCTCTGCGATTGGACCACTCTGGGCAGAAACGATGGAGGTGACATCCATAACAGAACTTCTTGATAATTTGCGAGCCCGCTTTTCCTCCTTCTTCTTGCGCTCGCGGGCTTCCTTCTCCTCCTTGCGCACATCAACGTGCTCCACAATCATACCATTTTCAAGCAAAGTTATCTCTCGTGAATGAGAACGAGCGTGGCTTAAAGGCGTGTTGGGAGTGTTGGGCGCCAGAGGAGGCTTGATACGGACACCACCACCCATGTCATCGGCTGGCGAAGAACTGTTACCCATGTCGTACGCAGACCGGCGCAGTTGAGAGTATGTGTCTCGCATGCGACTGTCCAGCTGCTTGGCTTCCTGCATGGCACGGGCATGAGCAAGAGCCTCAGCTTCGAGGAGGGTTCTTTGCGACTTGATGTAGTTGTTCAATGTCTGCTGGCGTGATGCAGGCTCCCGAGGGTTCTGATAAAGGGGAGAGGGGGTCAAGAAGGTCATCGACGGAGATGACTATCGATACTCACAATGCTCAACCAAAGCTTGACATTCTGCTCAGTCAAACGACCACCTTTGATCCTAGGCCGTGATGGGTTATCAACAACAACGCCGGTGGCTTCCTCTTCCAACTCTCGTTGCTTCAACTCTTCAAACAAGACATCGCTGGCTCTCTCCCATACACCAGGAGAGGTGACATCCACGTCAGCCATATCTTGGTCGCGCATGGCGCATTCGACGCATATTTCTTCTTGGGGAGGGGCGATGGGTGTATAGACCGGATTAGGCGCATGGGGCTGGGTAACGTAGGTGGGCTGCTGGGCGGATGCACGATGGTTGGGTGAGATTGGAGGGTTGTATGTGGGAGAAGCAGACAATGGCATGATGGGAGGAAACTGAGGTGTCGGGGAAGAACTTGGACCGGGAGAGGCAGGGGCGAAAGAGGAATTCCTCAGATTGGAGGGAGGGTTCGGGGATACTCGACCTGTGGGAGAAGTAGCGCGTGCCACTTGGGGTGGGCCGCGACCAACGGGTGTATCCTGTGGAGAATCAACGACGGTTGGCCTGGTCTCATTGGACGGCGTTTTGGAGACGGGAGGCTGGCCGATGTCATCCAAGCTGTAGCGTTCGACGACTCTGCGAGCTGCACCGGGAGGAAGGGCATAGGACAAGGAGGTGCGCGGGGGGTCCTGTGGCTGCTCTGCGAAGATTTGCGGATGGAGACGATCCTGAGGTGGCTGGGATGGGAGAGACGATGCTGAGTTGGCGGACTGGATAGGCTGCCAGGGACGGGGAGAAAGGGAGATGGACGGGTAGCGGGTGTCGGCAAAGTCATAGTCGTTCATGAGGACGCGAGGATAGACGGAATTGGGGCTGGCGTCGCTCCTGACACTGGCAGGATGCAGAGCGGCTGCCATTGAGGGTCGATGACAAAGACGCCTGGGAAACAGCGAATACATCTCTCGGAACATGCCGTATAATCATTCACTATGTATCTAAGTACTCGCTACTACTGTTACTTGCGGTACCTGCAACCAGTCAGCGTCCGGCCATCCCCTAGTTAGCTCACTTACCAGAGCACCCCTTGTCGGCTTCTTCGCATCTTGCGCTGCAGCTGCAGCATTCCATAAAGGAGCGCTTCTGCCGTCGGCGGGCATCCAGGCACATAGATGTCCACGGGCACAATTCCTAAACAATCCCTTATTCAGTCCCAGTGATCACCCCCAGTCACTCCAACGTACGGTCGCATCCCCGAACAACAGAGTAAGAGTAGTGGTAGTAGCCACCGCCATTTGCGCATGAGCCCATCGAAATCACCCAGCCTGCCATCCCATGTTAGAACGCGTCCCCGCACTTGAGCATACAGACACATACGAGGCTCTGGCATCTGGTCGTATACTTTTCGCAACGCCGGCGCCATTTTATTCGTCAACGTGCCAGCGACGATCATAATGTCGCTCTGTCGAGGACTCGCTCGAAACACGACACCCAGCCTATCTTGGTCATAGCGAGCTGCAGCCATGTGCATCATCTCTACGGCGCAGCACGCCAGACCTAGCAATCCAAGCTCAGAGACGACTAGACAGCCATCTAAGAAAGCGTTACACACCGAACGTCATCGGCCACATAGAACCCTGCCTTGCCCAGTTTGACACTTTGTCAAGCGTCGACAACACATATTCTGCAGGCAAAAAAATGAGAATGAGAACACGTTCAGTAATGCGAGTGTAAATCTCCGATGTACCAGCTTTGTTCTGAGGTGTTTGCAGGCTCAGCTGCTGAGAGCCCTTGTTGGCAATTATTGTGCTCGGCTCGCCGCCTGTCGCTGCAGGCAGAGAGGTCTGTTGCTGCTGTTCCGCTAGTCGCAGAGGCTTCGAAGTATGTAAGGAGCGGTAGGCTACAATTCAAATTAGATATTTGTTCAAACGAGTTGCACCGAAATCCTGACCAGTCCGGCCGACTTGCGACGAAAAGGCAGCTCGACGACCTGCATGTGATGCTAACGTAAGGTTGAGCACTCATACACTACACTCGGACGAAAACAAGAGACTTGCCTGCTGATTTGAGAGCGAAAGACATGGTCAATTCGGAAGAGCACTATCCAATGGCTTTGCACGAGTCTGAGATTCCCGAATGTCACCATTGGTTACTGATCACATGACTTGACGGTTTCTTTCGAGCTCCAGCTTTAACAAATCTATGCGGCAATAATACAACACAAAACATTCTATATTACGACACAAATCTACTCGTATAAAACTAAATATGAATACAATAAAACAATACCTAATAATGTCCAAATATACTGTAAAAGATCGAGGGCGAGGAAGATGATAGTATCATGATGAACTGCTATGCTTTAGCCATGCATGGTCCTCGATTTGTGATATAGTGGCGCGAGTATCTGGATTGGGATCGAGGCACATTCGCATCAAGTCCATGGCACTGTCCGAAATTTTTCCTACCACCTTCTCAGAGAGAAATATCCTTCCATCGACCGCATCCCTTGCGGTAGGGAACGGTGAAACGCCAGCAAGTAAATACGACAGCAAGATGCCTAGAGTCCAAATCTCGGCGGGCGCCGCTTGGTAGTTCTTCTTGAGCAGTATTTCAGAGGATGCATAGGCCGCTGTTCCGTAAAACATCTGAAAGTAAGGGGCAGGTTGTGCAGGATCGATAGCGATCGCACTACCAAAGTCAATCAGCTTGACCTAGGCAAGGGTGAGTAGACATATATCACGCATTGAACAAAGTGTGTACCGTAAGGCTTTTGTCGATAACGAGATTTTCATCCTTGATGTCCCGGTGAATGATGCCGCAGCGATGAAGATATCGCACAGCGTCGATTACTTGAGCAAAGACATAGCGGGCTTGGTCTTCAGTCAACTTTTTGTGCTCCGACTGCTCGATACATTCGAACAAGTCATGGGAAGGACGGCGAGTATATGGCGGCCGTTTACATTCTTTAGAACCGGAAAGGTGAGAATCAGCAAACATGGGGATACTTCCTGGGGAGGAGGGAGTTGGCTCGCTGTGTGCCACAGTGACATGCGGCTGGAGAGTAGCAAATGCATGAGGTGGAGTAGAGGGCTCAAACGTAGGTAAAGATGTCTCTGAAGAGGAGGGTGACAGGGCAGGCGTAGACAGAGAAGACATGGGACGAGGCATAGATTGGCTCCTGTCCGATCGAGACTCTAATTTATGATGCTTATGCCAGGGCGAACCGTGCAACTCTTGAACCTTGGAGATATGAGGATTGGGAACGATCACGACAAAGGAAGAACGTACTAGGTAGAAATAAAAATTGTCTTCGAATACCCCAAGGCACTTGACGATGTTTGCATGCCTGATGCCTCTCAATAAAACTATCTCAGCAGGCAGCCTTCCTGCGACAAGGTCATACATCCATGCATGTTCAGGAACCTTGTCCTTGACAATGAATTTGACAGCCACTTCGTGGCCGTGTACACGGTGATATGCCGTCATAACGAATCCGTACCCTCCCGAACCCAGTTCGTCTTCCAGTTGATAGACTTCGGCAAAGTCGGCATTGAGTTGATGGTCGGCTGGAAAAAGGGAGGAATAGACGCAAGCCTCTGTATTGTAGTGAAGTTGAGGCAGGTCACTTTCAGAGGAAGGTCCAAGGTGAAGATGGAGCTGATTGTTTGGAACATCAACATGTTGGACTGTCCCAAGATGGTCGTCCGACGAAGAACCCGCTTTCAAAGGCAACCATTGCTCTGTTTCAAATAGCGGGATGCTTTTGGAGGACGAAAAGTGGCACGCCTCGCGAGAAGAAATGCGACGACGCGAGCGTTCCGAGAGATTCTCCATGCGACGGGTATCCGGTGAAAATGGGCGCCAAGAAATGCTCCGTTGCGAATGAGCGTAGTTACTCTCAGAAAATGGCGATGCCTTGCAAAGGGGCTCAAGAGTATTCTGAGAGAAGGTAGTATTCGGATGTAAAAGAGAGTGAGACATAAAAGGAACGGAATAGAAAAGCGGAAGAAAATAAATATGAAAAAAGAGCTGTAAACGCCTGTCATGAAGTGGGCGTTGTCTGTTTCGGAGTTTCCCTCCGTGTCTATTTATAGAACTAACCCTACTCTCCCAGTGACCACATATAATACACACCTAAATGCCTCATCAGCGTATTTAAGTAACGCCGTCATCTTTCACTCACCAAGGCTTCTGTACGGTTTCCAGCACTCTGTCAGTGCTACCATTTCCTGCGGTGTGAGGAATGCACCTCTGATAACGGAAAGCCGTTAGCAACACGCCTCCCGTGCGGAACAAATTTGAAATCACTTGATTTTCTTCCCGTCTAGCCTTCCTTTCAACAGCCCAATTTCTATTCCAGCCGGCAGCGGATCTGGTTTTCCACCTATTTTGTCCAGCGTCTTCTTGATAGATGGTGTGAATGCGGGAGGTATAGAGGGCAGGTCTTCTGCCCCGGCCGATGCGCCTGGCACGACAGACGAAGCACCGGCCTCTTCGTTCTTGTCTTCTAGCTGCGAGGGTTGTCCGGCGTCAGCTTTGAGAGACTCGTCATTTTTCTTTGCCTTCGGTGTAGCCGCGCCTGAAAGCTTCTGAGGTGATAGCGAGTAGGAATGCAAGGGGGAATGCAACGACAAAAACCACCGCACTACTCCTCTTTGTACACCGAGGTCCCCTGATGTTCAAGGTAGGTAGACAATACGAGCATATATATTGATCAAAAACTTACCAACTGGTAGAATATCAGGGCGGCGAAGGGAAAATATCGCAAACATGTCGACTAGAATTTCTATCAGTCTAGGAACTGAACGTAAAGCGCAGAAATTTACCGGTCCACTGATAAGTCTGCTGGTAAGCTCAAAACGTATAGCAAAAGTTGAAGAGACAGCTTACCCTTCCGATACCTCGTACTTCAATCAACATCTGTGCGAGTTGTTCGTCATCCGCTTCCAAGAGTTTTTGAGTAGACAAACGGCCATCCGCAAACCGAGCAGCAAGGTCCTGGACTAGACAGGATATAAGCAAACGGATAGAGGTGACCTGTCCATTGAAGACAGACTGTATTCAGCTTTCCGAGCACTGAGTCCCGCAGTCCGCAGGATGGCAATATCAGTATGAGCTACTTGATATGGGGTTGGGAAAAATGTTATAGCCTGCCTCCTTCCAAACATCAAGATGAGAAATCTATCCATCTTGTGGTGGAAAAATGAAAACATACTCTTCATCGGTTGGCTTCTCCGGGAGAGATGCGTCGTATAATCTAATAAATTTATGGGTTATGGACCGTGCTGCCAGCCAAGATATCTGTTGTCCTCTGTCATGCATGAGCAGAAGTTCCAAGAAACAGATAAATCAAAGAATTATCTCACAAGATAGACGTAGCAAGAGCACTTGGGGAGGACTTTAGCTGAACCTCATTGTAGGAATCTAAAAGAATCTTTGTCCTCACCGGAACGGATGTACTCGTTCAAGGTATTCAAATGGCTTACACGCCATTTTAGCGAACAAATCTTCAAATCGTTGGTCCACTTGGATAAGGTGCTGCTTTGCTTCCTCGAAATTAAATGATAGTACAGCTGGGACGACGACCTCCTCATCAATTCTTTGGCCGTAGGCACAAGGGATAGACGTCGATATTTGAGGGTTCTGGTTTGCATTTTCAGACGGGCCTGCCGCGCTGTCGCTCGCGGTTGAAACTATCTTGCGCCTACGCGTTGTTTTTGCAGGAGAATTAGCACCGGCTTGTCCATTGTCTTGCACTTGAAATTGGCTTTCAACACTAGTCGCTGCGTTGGCTTTGCCTGCCAGTCTTGCGGATGAGCGTCTAATTGCTGGCATGATCCAGGGCAATGTCGATGAGACTACTGGCTGGAGGGTATGAAAACTTAGGCGTAAAATCTTGTAAATTTCAAGTTGGGCTTTTGGATGGAAATGGTTGACGGCACTTATTCAAAGTTTACCGTACAACTGACTAGCCTTTATGTATGACGGACATGTTGAAATGCAACCCTTATTACGTTCCACCTCGCTGACTCAACCTTGATGGCCGGAGCCGATGATGACGAAGTTTGGGTTAGTTCAGCGAATTAAATTCGTGATATTCATTATTCTCTTGTCCATTTATTTAGATCAAGTCCGCTGATATACTACTGGAAATCGTGGAATTCGTAAAGTTCGTAATGGTCGTGTAGTGATAACTAGAGGCGGCTATGGTCAAAGAAACCCATATGACAGGAAGAGAAATAGTAAAATGTCCAGCACCGAAACGTGGACCTGGATTACTTATGCCTTCAACTTTCCTGACGGAGAGGCCACCACATCAAGTACCGAATAGGCAGGCGTTTGCAGTGGTGAACTGACAGGAATAGACCCCGTGGAACCTTCAAATGGCTTTGACTTTTCTCCGTCTTTACTGTCTTGCGCTGGACCCTTTGGTGGTGCAGAAGGGAAATCCCAAGGACGCGGGACCTAATATATTGTGAATGTTAGTTAGTCCTCAGGGAACCAATGCATAACATACCATTGCGGCAGGCATGATCCTAAATAAAGAATGTCAGAAAATTCGCATTCATTATTGGGAGTGCACATACCATGTTGCCGCACACACAACGCCGCGCCATTTATCTTGCTGCTTGATAGAATCAAATTCAAAGTCTACGTACTGAGCAATGTAGCGGACAAAAGGGAGAATTTCTCGAACACCCTCATTCATAAGTGACAAGGCGGTGAGAAAATTGACAACAGCCCCACTGATAGACTTGACGTCCTAACAAAACAAAAATTAACTAAGTGGTTCAAGCAGCAAAAATGGGAAATATTTACATTTAGATACGCCAGAGAAGGAGGGGGTAGAAGTAACTCTAAGCCCCACCAATCTGCTTTAGTTCAGTAGATCATTCACAGGGAAATATTACAATCACCCACAAGTCAATACCGACATCCGGTCAGTAGGTGGATATATACCTAGATGCAACATATAAACTTCAGTACACGATGCTTTTTTTACGGTAAGGTTTAGTTATACCTGAATGATCTGGAGTGATAGCCTTCCCAGTAGCATAACCCAGAGCCATTAGCTCAGGAGTTAACTGCCTGACTCCATTAATGACGGTCTCAGCTGTTGGAACTGCCCCTGCAAGTAGACCATCGCCATCACCAGGTTGACCCAATCCAAAGTCGGGGGACGTTATTAAATTTATGATATGCATTTCATTCAACAAGTTGACAAGAGCTTCTATCGAGGCCGACATTACATCCTGCAAATGAACAATTTCGACAGAAATTTCACGTGGCTTGTCGACCGGGTGCGTGAGCTTCGCAAAGTGCTGAAGATGTTCTTCCATGTCCGTAAGATCCAAGCAAACAGCATGTATTGGACCTCTCGTACTAGCTTGATGACTTGAAGGCTCGCCAATGGCGGGCAATTGGCGGAGTTGTGCGATCAACTTGTTGGCCAGATCAGGTTCCAGAAGCTGCGACTTTATCTTGTTCAGTTCAGACCTTCCCACTGGGGCTAGTGGTGCCTTGGACTCTGTGGTGGATAAAGGACCAACAATAACTGAACGAATGGCCAAAGCCGACTTTTGTGCTTGCTTTTCAGCCTTAGAAAGTGGTGACTTGTTCTTGGACTTGTTGACCTCCGCCTCCTTTGTTTGACGTTTGATATCCTTGTTCTGAATGGCTGGCTTGGTCTCCGTGGCATTCCTGCGGACAAGACTAAAGGATCGAAGAGAAAATCGACGAGCCTTCACGCCAGCCTGGGTTTCAACAGTAACGGAGCTAAATTGAACGGCTTGTGTGGATACGACGCTCGTCTCTGCTTCAGTAGGCAATCCAGAGACAACGTCGGCGGGATTGGAGGACACTGCCGGTGGATCATTAGGGACCTGAGCGGGTTCAACGAGGCCTTGATTCGAGGTTTGTGGCTCTCCACTAGAAAAGAAAGCAAGCACGCCCATTACTGAGGGAGGCTAGAATGCACTACACAGTCAAGTTGCAAGCTAAATGACTGGGAACCCCGTTGCAGAGGAGACACTGTCAACGAGCTTCCAGCCATCCATTGACACGGCCAAATTTGGCAGCCTTCCAAATCCACCAGATCCCAATTTGGTCACGTGAATTTGTCACGTCTATGATGTCATACTTGCGGTTTAAATTTAAAAAAATTCAAATTCAAAAAGGCTCTGACTCGTACATACTCACTCAGACTATACTATGCTGTTCTCTACATTAGCGGACATTCCGCAAATTCTCGTCAGGTACACTTTCTCAAACAGCATCATGTTCTTTAACTGACAATCTTCTTTACCTTAGGAGGGCTACGCCTGCTCTTTTTGCGATCATCATGGGTATGAATCTGTCTTCGAATCTCTACCTATATTTATCGTCTTATAGGAACGGGCGCAATAAGTGTCCTCTTTACCATATTTCCATATACACATGGATCGAAACCGATGATCACCTTGAGCTTGATTATATTCTTTTCCAATCTCTGCCTCTTCGTTTTTTTCTTTGCCTTGGTCATCGCGAAATACGTTCACTATCCGCAAAAATGGTCATCGCTTTTGAGAAATCCAGTCACTAGCCTATACTGTGGCTGCTTTCCCATGGGCGCTACTACGCTGATCAACATCGCCGTTTTGGTCATTCATACTAGGTATCACGTTGGTGGAAAAGGCTTCCTTTATTTCCTCTGGTCTATGTGGTGGCTAGACGTTGTGATTTCATTCGTCTGTTGTTGGGTCGGACTTCACTTCATGTATGAGTTGTCTTCTCCTTCTTCTTTCATTTAACAAGCAACGTCTAGGTTCACATACCAGAAGCATTCCCTTCAATCCATGACTGCGATGTGGCTACTACCAGTGGTTACCCTGATAGTTGCTTCCTCCACTGGGGGCGTAATGGCACAAGCCTTGCAGCCATATTCAACTTCCTATGCTCTCACAACCATCGTCGTTAGTGTGTTTATGGTCGCAGTGGGCCTTTCGCTAGCCCTCATGATTTTGACTATCTATCTCTTAAGATTGATAACATACGGGATTCCTCCTGGTGGGACCGTTCTCTCTGTATTCCTTCCATTGGGCCCAACCAGCCAATCCGGTTACGCCGTACTCCTTATTGGTCAGGCCTTCGGTACCCTGTTCCCACCAATTTCGGGTGATTCGCAATTCCTCCAAAATTTCAATGGAAATTCTGCCGGAGTAGTCCTTGACATCGTATGCACTTGCATAGCATTTGTATTATGGTCTTTGGCCACGATGTGGATTATCTATGCGTTGCTCGCAATATACAGTGGTCTGCGGAGCTCCAAAATTGTCTTCCGGGTCAATTTTTGGGGTTTGATTTTCCCTAATGTCAGTCCAATGTTTTCCTTCAGCATGCCTCTTGTGTAACACATCTTATGCAGTGCGTTTATGCAACTCTTACAATACAACTGGCGAACGCCTTCGACTCAGGAACCTTACGTGTATGGGGCTCTGCCTATGCGGTCGCTGTATTTCTTCTCTGGATGTTAGTAGCTCTTCGATCGCTCTGGGAAATGAAGACATTTATTATTCACCACCATCCGAATTCGGGTACCATGGATGAAAAAATTGACGAGTTTGAACAGCAATTCGACCGACGGTGGATTCCATCTCACGACAGCGCCCGGACGAGTATTACGGAACCACCGTAGCTCAGGAACGCCACACACTACTTTCACTATCCCTTAGAAAATCCAGCAAATATTCATTGACAAGGTTCTCGTGAACTTTCTGATACCTTATACGTCCTGATTCAATTTCCATTGTAAATTTCATTTTCATTTTCATTTTCTTCTTCCATTTCAAACAGGAGAAGTTGTTTATAATGTACAGTCTAAACCTGCTTTATGCTTTTTCCCTTTCATTGCTGTTGGATACCTACCATAGTTATATATTATATTATATCTAGTAGTAACCGTTATAAATAGATTATTGCGAACGTGGGCGCTAGCCGAAATGGATGTGACGTCTTCGTGACTGCGTACATGTACTTGAACAATCTCTAACTCAGCCATGTCAACTCGTTCTCTACGCTCAGCCGGATACCAACCCTTACGTTCGCAAGAGGATGAAGCGGATCTTGGGGAAGAACAGGGGCATTCAAGCCTCCCCTCCCGCCCTTCTCCGAGTTCTCAACGACGTCCGTTAAGGCCAGGTAGCATTGACCTCACCAAATTGGACAATGCGTTTAAAAGGTACAGTGTGTTTATCGAAATTTATGTGCAGTCGGTTGACCAGTAAGCAGATGGACTGAGTCAATTGCCCAGAAGGTGAAACGTAAGAAGAAGACAGCCGATCATTCGAAAAAGCAAATATGGCGTAGTGTCTTCGAGCCAGCAGTCTTGCCGCTACCAAATCCAGGATTCGTACGCTGCAGTTCCAAATGACGCCCAATGAATTATCCTAACACTCAAACTGAACAGGACAAGACATTAGACCATAAACCTCCCATGACTCAGGCTGACTTCGACGCGTGAGGCCTGAGGTCCTGGGTTCTGATTTGAAGGCTCACTTCAAGCCTCCTACTTAATTTCAGACTAGTCCATTCTGTGAAAGATGCTATTAACGAAGGAATTCATCCCAAGATGATCACGAAAGGATCTTCTGGTTCTTACTTCGCCAGAGCAAAGGTAGAAGGAAGAGTGCAGACTGTGGCGTGAGTCCAACATTTGTTTACTCTTCATGCGGTTCTGAAATCAGAGTTCAGTGTCTTCAAACCTAAAGATGAAGAACCGTATGGCCGACTAAACCCAAAGGTGAGGGAACTGATACCATGCCCTTCCCATTCTGAAGTACCGCAATAGACAACAAAATGGCTGCATCGCCAATTCAGATGGATTATACCCTTTGGCCGTGCTTGTCTTATACCAAATCTCAGGTCTTTTTATCTTTTCCTCTGTCCCTTTACTATCGTCTATACCTTGCTATACTAGTTATATCTCAGAAGCAGCCGCCTCACTACTCGACAACCGGTTAGACCTGCATATAGTACCACCAACGCAGTTGGTATCTCTATCGAGTCCTGTTAGTGTCTTTGCATACGATTCCTAACCTTCCGTTCATTAACTCCACAGGCCTTCTTTTACGACTGGTTCGACCGCAATGCAGCGAAGAAAGGCAAATCATTGCCAGAGAAAATAGGAAGCATGCAGTATTTCTTGCACGGCTTTCAGGGTATATTACTTTCGCTTATCCAAACATTCGTTGTTACTGAGACTTATTTAGATGCTTCCGACTTTCTTCGTAAATACCCCTGGCCTGGGAGAGCTATATCTGATACATTTGACGACTCTACCCATCGCCAAGGAAATGTATCGAAACGCTTCATGAGTGCATTGAAGGTTATTTGTGGAAAGACTGGTGATATGGATGACGTTTACGACGATGCTGATTACGAAGATGAACGAGTTCTTTACGACGCGACTGAGGCATCGGATGTCCAGAGGCCTTTCTATTGGAGCCAGCAGCTGCAGCAAAGCTTCCGAGAAGAACTAGAAAAGTCCGTCTTATTCTCGTAAGTCTAACAAGACTCTGACTTATCTTTATAGGCTAGTAATATTGGGTAACTCCCGTTCCTCATGTCTCGTCGACATTTTGACTCTCTCATCTATGCAAAACAGATTATTTGATGCTTAACACGGATCGTGGCGCTGATAATTACATGATCAAATACTGTGAAGGTGATCACGAGAAGACTCTTGTTGATGTTGCCCCGTCTAGATCTGTTCGTCTTGAGATGCCAGTAATGAGCGAGCTCCGACGAACAGACCTTAATTCCGCAATAACGCGGACAACTTCATCATCATCGTACCAACCCACACTATCCCCAGTACCCTCTGGTTCTAATAGCCCTAGTTCGGACTATAGACGGAAACCTCACATCCATATCGCTGCTATAGACAACTCTCTTTCATTTCCTCATGAACATCCACAGGGTTGGCGTTCATATACGTACGGCTGGTTGTATTTACCGGTCAGCATTATTGGTCGACCGTTCAGCGAAAAGACCCGGAGTCATTTTCTGCCGTTATTAACATCAAAATCCTGGTGGGAAGAAACCACATTTGAGCTAGAGAAACTTTTTGCTGTTGACCCAGACTTCCATCCAAAAATGTTTGCGGTAAGACAATCCTTTATGCACCAATATACTCTGCTGATTTTGCACACCAGCGGCAACTAGCTGTCATCAAAGGTCTGGGACATCAAATAAGCAGTTTCAATTGTTTAATTTTTTTACTCCAGGGCAAGCTTGGAATATTGTTCAATCCTTAAAGCACATAGTGAGTCGTAGTCTTTCTTACTTTCCATTCGTCTTATCAACTATCTATCTATAGGATGAAGGTAAAAACCTTCTTTATTGGAGTATCTTTTGGTCCTGACTGTTACGCAGGTCCACTGGAATTGACGAGAAGGACGAAAGTACTCGTATGGGACGAAGAAATGGAAGTGCCCGAAGAAGTCATTCATGATGTACCAATGGGACCAGTCGGACCTGGCTCTCCCCAACCTTCAATCAACACTGTTCCACTCCCTAGGAGAACTCGAAGTCAGAGTATAGGTGGCGAGTTTCCCCCTCCAATGCGTCGAACTTCGACAGATGCAACAGGAGCCCCACGTCCTGTTCCCTTCGCAGCCAAGTTCCAACGCGTGCATCCAGGTACGACTGGTGTTACCGTTCTGGAACATCTTGAAAGATTGGACGCAGTCGAAGCGAGCTTGCAAAGACTGGGCGTAGATGAAACAGAGGAAGTCGACGTCGGGGAAGTCGTTACGCAAAGTCCCATGTTTCCTCAACCTGAAACATCGTCGTCTACTATCCCTCCCACGTCTCCATTTTCGCCTCCAGGCAGTCCTTTGCCAGCAGTGCAAGAAGTACCCTCGGCACGAAGTTCTGTTGACGAAGAAGATTTGGTTGCCCTCTCGAAATCGACTTCTCATGTCGAGGGGCAGTACCCTTTCGGTCGACGTGGTGGCCTGGCAAGTGCAGGAATGGACTGGATACAGTCGACTGATATACCGTCTAAACGTACTGTAATATCTGAGGTCTGTCTTTCTTTCCCTTCCAATACAACAGACGGACTAATGCATATAACACAGCGACTGGAAACAGTCAAGACGCAGCCTTTGTGCTCATGCTGGTAATGTTTCGTTATCTCGTACATAAATGAGTAGATATAAAACAGTTACTTATGGACCATCCGGAACTACCTAGGGAACCTTAATCCCCCTCTGCCATTAACCATTTAGCGAAGTCATCCAATCGTTTCTTCTCCGCTTCGTCACCTTCTCCACCTACTTCCTCCCCTGTACCACTACGTTTGAATCGTTGTTTTCCTGTGAAAAGTTCTGCTTCAATACGACGCTTGTCAAAGAACCGGCCGTTCATTTTCTGTTCGACCATGAGATGACATCTAGAACAGAAAGATATGTGACTTGCCAGGATACATGCTTGTGCGGCAAGTGGATCTCTGAACTTGATGGTCATTATGCCATCTTTCTCCAACTAAGAATGCATTAGGGAGTGGACCTTGAAAGAGGCTCGAGTGAACGTACGTCATACAACACTACGTTCGTGACCTCTCCCAAGGATGAACATTCTTCTCGAACATCCTCTTTTAGGTCAAGTAGCAAGGAAGTATCCTTCTCCAGTTCTTCAAGAGAGAACATATGTTTCAAAACAACAACTCGGCTACTCTTTGGGGCAGTCTCTTCAACAGGATCTGGCATAGGCCCAAAACCATCATCTGCTCCCCATTCTTCAAGCTTCCTATAGGTGGAATCAGTAGAGCGCATGACTTCAGGCAAGACCGCTGTACTTTTGCATTTTACCAAGACGTCTTGTAATCTTCTTCTTGTTTACTGTCTTGCGCGGCTTATGTCTTCTCCCGTTTGGGCCTTGTGAGTGAAATCTGCCTTTGAGACTTTCATTACAGTTGATGGTTGACCAAGTCTGAGTTCTGAATCCTCCAGGATCGTCAAAGCTAGCGTAACAGACTCTTCTTTGAAGTAAACGATCAATGCCTCTCCATTAAAGGAGCCATCTTCCCTGGCGTACATCTTCACCTTGGGTTCGCCATCCTCGTCTTCTTCAATGACGCCACACTTGGAGAACACTTCGACCAGTTCTTCCTGTTGGGTATCTGAAGGTAGTCCAGTCACGTATACAGCTGTATTCTTGGACCTTCTTTCTGCAGGTGGCTTGTCTTTCTTGTCCCCTTTGCCTCGTTTTATGGATATAGGTCCAGCGGACGTGTAGTCTTCTTCGGCCTTGCGCTTCTTGTTTTCCCTTTTCAGCACTGGCGCAGCCGGGGTCTAAAGATCCCTTTGTCATAAATATGTAAATAAGAATGTCAATACAAACCTCTTCGTCGACGCCAGAGATCGAGTATGCAGCTTGTTGACGAGATATAGAGTCCTCGTCCACCTAATAGGGATTCTCGATGAATAATGTTTGATATCAATTGCAAGGCTGCTCACTAAGGGAATCCAAGCATTCTTTGCAGAATCGAATTCCAACTCTGAGCCATCGTCTTGTTCAAAGCGCCAAAAGTTTGCTTCTTTTGAAAAGTATATCCTGTCCAAATTATGTCATGGTTGAATACTTTGCCTCGACTTTCCAGAGAGCAACGTCGATAGAGATAGGTCTTGGAAAGCAAGCATACCGTGGATCATCTGCGAAAGCTGCTGCTTGGACTTCTGCGGATGAGCCCGCTGCGGGAGATGGTGGTGGTGCAGACATGGTTCAGTGTGTACACTTGTTTGACTGACAGAAACAGATGCTTATGGCAAGAATGAGAGAATGTGGATGCAATGCATGTATGTATTTGATCTACTAGAACGATTCTACGTGGTCTAGTGGTAAAGAACCATGGGGAAGTAGGAATGTTCGTCATGGGGAGCAGGAGGGGATAATTTGGGTTCCCACCGACTGTGAGGAGTAGGGAGAGCGGGAGGCAGCTTGGACTCGGAATAGACTTTGACGGTCGAAGTTATAGCAGCAATAGCTTGAGAAAGGTCGAGAGCCTTTGGCTGTTCAGCAGGGACAGAGGCCTGTTCGGAGCCAGTTGAAGGGGCGGAAACACTAGGAAACGGAGTCAGGGACTGGCCACTTGGGATGTGTTTATGAACATACGCCTGAGGAGTGGAGTGCTCAATCAGCAGAGACGAGAGCTCCGACTGGGTGATGACGGAGAGTTGGGGGTATGCACGCCTCACGTCGCGCTTCCAGTAATGGTTCTGGGCAATGTCGGAAGCTGGAGAAGGGGTCAGGGAGAGAAGAGGGAAGCGGGAGGTCAACGGGCCTTTTGTGGCGGGAGTAGAATACCTCTCTGGCCTGGATGCCGGAGGAGGAAATCGGTTGGCATTGGGGAGGGGGAGACCGCTCGAGATTTCGGGGTTGACGGCGACCACCTCACCTGGAACAAAGAGTGAGCAGGGGAGACGGGTGAGGAGGGACTGAAGACGGACGGAATTTCTTCCAGAAGCCCTTGGAGCTGAGATGGTAGAGGGTCGAGTCGGCAGACAGTCTCCTGGCGGCCATGGTTAGAGACGGAGATAATTTGTGACATTCGCTTGTGACATGACATTGAGCTCTTAGCCTCTTACTGCTACGACTGAATTATGTAGTAATAGTGTGTGTGTATCCCTTCATGTATGTCATGCCGCTCAGCCCTTATAAAGTCGGCAGCCAGCACAGCAGGATCGCGCCATATTCGCCATCGCGCAATAGCTCGCCTTCGTGCCACTTGCCATCCGCAAACTTCTCCCAGTGATCGGTCTATATATTTTGCGCCTTTTTTTTACCAATGAATTCTACATACTTCCCCTCCTGCTCCTTTGTCCTCCCAGAGTCATGCCCTCTTCCCCTCTCCCTGATCACTCTGCTCCATCCAGAGATCCGCATCTGCTGCCCGACTTTGATTCCAAGGCCGTCCCTTCAGCACCGACGCTCTACTTGCCCCCTTTGCTCTCTTCTCTGCCCAAGCATATCTCTCATCAGCATCCTCCAGTATCAAATGTCCCCCCTCTAGTCACCGAGACCAGGCTTCCTGACATCGACCCTGCTTCCTTGTCCCTTCACAAGGCTCTCCACCATTTCAGGCCTCTGACCCCCAAATATGCTAGTGTGTCGTATTTAGAAGCCTTCAACTGGTCCGAACTCGTGTTGCCCGAGGAAGAAGAAAGGGAATGGTACTGTGTCGTTTTCAGAAGCAAAAAGAAATCTGACAGAGATGATATTTGTAAGAATTCCTTCATTGTAAAATCTTTATTACTCGTCCACTTATGTCCTATAGCCCTTTATGATGCCGATAGACTTGCCCACGAGGAAGCAGTAACCAATGGCGGAGTACGCATGTCTTTTCAATCCCTTTGCCCATCCCCGTGCTCAGTGTTTCATGACAGTTGATTCTGTATTGGTATGGAATTCCCAACCAAGACACCGGAATGAACCTCGCCACCTGCATCTGGCAGAGTCGGAAACATGCCGTAGCCGCCAACTCAGGTCCGTATCATATAAAAGCAATGCGGCTGGCCGCCCAAGCGTATGAGATCTACACTCTCGAGCGATACAGGCTGCGAAAGCTCAAGGGCGACTCGGGTGTGTCCATTGAGCATTTTGAGGGTGGTGAAGTTGGGTGGTGAACCCCGAAATATTCCCAATATTTCCTCTATTTATTCATTGCTTTCTTGCTTTCGTTTTGCTACTACGACGTTCACTATCTATCCCACCTAGACGCCCATTATTTATTCAACTTTCCTTTGCCCATGTATTTCTTACATCGTTACCCCACGACTCTATGGTATCATTAGAAGCTTGAGAATGTTCGTGTTCACCCTCGTCATAAGCGTAGAGAAACGTATTATCTGGCGTGTTTGTCAGCTCCACATCGTCGATATGTCCAGAAAGTGATCTAGAGTGCTAGAAACGGGTAAGTTGAGACCGAAACCTGCAAAAAGCCCCAGATGAACCAACTTGAAAAATTGGAGTCCGGGGAGACGTCGGCTCTATCTGTTGTGAGGCAGAAACGCCATAGGCAGGCTGGAGTGAAATATGAAGAGCCCGCTGCTCATGTTCCAGTACTTTAGAAATATCTGGCCTTTGTATTTGTGTTCCTCTTTCCAAAGGAGGCGAGAAACGGAAAGGACTGGGTGAAGGAGGGGGTTCGGCCACATAGGTCGAGCCCGTTATTTTAGCTGGTTCTGCGCCGCGAATATTAATGGAGCGTCGTAACGGTTTAACCTTGGTAGGGGTTCGTGCCAAGGAAGGAACAACGATGTGCTTCCTGTCAAACGTCTTCCACTGAAAATCAAGCTCGTCTTCCCGTATCTCCAGTCCGAGGCGTCTATCAAGTGACATAGGGTCTTCAACCGGAGAGACAAAGTGTGCCATAGGATGAGAAATATAATATCCTGGACCTGGAGTCGAGTAAATATCTGAAAACAGAGAGCTACGAACAAGATCAGGTGGGAAAGAATCAGGTGCAGTTTCGTCAGTAATGTCTCCAACATTTTCACTGGTATTGAGTACGTCGGCAAAGTGGTCAGACTCAGAAGAGTTGTCGAATATATGCGGTTTGAAAAGATGAGAATTTAGGTCAGCATGCGAATCAGCATAGAACGTAGGAGATGAACAGGTTTCTAGAGAATGGGCAGAGAATGCGGTGGCAGATTCCACAGAGGAGCCAAGCAGAGAGATGAGATACGGATCAGCAGCCGAAGAAGATGCTTATTAGACGAATCAGTAGAATTGATCAGAATGCAATCAGTCAGGGATCAAGGAAAATTACCGAATGTTTTTGGCGAGTGATGAGGGGACGGTTCGCGGACAGGCATGCTATATGCAAACAAGTTCTCTTCTGACATAGTCACCGCCTCTGGATCTGAGGGTTGATGGTTCGAGGTATTTTCCTCAGGAGGAGACCGCATATCCAAAGGCAAAAGAAGGCGTAGAGGATGCTTCCTTGCAAGCGACATGAATGTTTTTTCCAGCCAATTTGGTAAAGACTAGTAGAAGGGATATAGCGATATTATAGGTAACGCGTGTTAAAGTGACCTTTGACAGAGTGCTGTCTCTAGATGGACACTTCTCAACTGAAGAGGACCGGGTCGTCTTCTCCGACGAGAAATCTGAACCGGCGCTTCTTGTTGGATGTTTGTGAGGTGTGTGGTCAGGTCTAGTAGGCCGATGGGGAGTCTTCCGGTTGCTGCTCTGGCGAGAGTGTACTTGAGGATAGGAATGAAGGGTGGACATGGTGTCCACCATGTTGTCAAAGCGAGCATTGGTATCGATCCTACGACGCTTATAACTGACTCTAGGTGAGGATCCTGAAGGCAAACGAGAGGACATTCGTACGGGTCGCTTGAGCTTTCGGCCACTCTTTTATTGGCGGTCATGACGGAACAGGGGCAAGGAACAACCGGTCCGGTGACTAACATTTATTGCTTTCTCTGGGTGCCGAGCTTATCTTTCTCTTGACCCTATCGGTCTCCTCTAGCATGGGGATCCCAAAACTTGAACGTCTGGACGATGACTACGACCTTTTGCCTATAAATCGCTCTTTTGTGCAGCACCCAAAGCCGGCGTTCAGTAGGCTTCGCAAGATTACCCTTCTGACCTTGGCTGGCCTGGCTCTCTTTACTTTTTATGGCTACCACCACTGTCTTTATTCCCCTCGGAATATTCCTCCACACAAGCATAGGAACCCCGCCTATTTAATTCATGCTAGGAATGGGGCAGTTGCCTCTGAGAACAAACGATGTTCAGATATAGGCGTCAATGCCCTGAAGGAGGGCGGAAATGCAGTAGACGCTGCAGTTGCCACGACATTTTGCATCGGCGTCGTTAATATGTTTTCGTACGTCCTAACATGCTATGGACGTCTCATCACTACTACGTATGGTCAGGTCTGGTATTGGAGGTGGTGGTTTTATGACCATTCGCATACCGTCTAGAGGTCTGAAGAATACCAATTCCGAAGTATATACTATTGATTTCCGAGAAAGAGCCCCCTCTTTGGCAAATACTACCATGTACATTTCAGACCCGAGGGCTTCGAGGTTTGGTGGCTTGGCTGTGGGCGTTCCTGGTGAAGTTAGGGGCCTTGAAGAAGCTCATCGTCGGTGGGGTAGTCTGCCGTGGAAACGTCTTATTGAACCAAGCATTACGCTAGCCCGAGGATGGGAGGTCGACAAAGAGTTGGGTAGAAGAATTCCGGTGAGCGTCATTTTGTTATATCTTCTGTAGGATGGCTGAAATTAATTGCGTCAATCAGTGGTTTGCAGGTCTATTTTTAACGAATCCAGATTGGACGTCAATCTTTGCACCGAACGGGCGACTGTTGAGGGAAGGCGAAATAATTCGCCGCACCAACCTTTCCATAACGTTGACCAAGATTGCTGAAGAAGGTGCCAAGGCATTTTATACGGTATCTCTTTTCTCCCTCAATTTCTTAACCTCAGAAGTTCCAATGCTACAATTCTAGGGCTCGATAGCGGACTCGATAGTGCGCAAAGTCCGACTGGAGGGAGGAATCCTGTCTCATGAAGACCTGAAAAACTATACTGTCAAGGTCGAACGTGCCCTAGAAGGGACATATAGGAACAAGAAAATCTATACGACCCATGCTCCTACTTCTGGTCCCGGTATGTGACTTTCAATGTGAAATGAGTCATGCTTACGATTTTTTTCAAGTCCTCTTGCACATGTTGAATTTGATTGAGAAATATGACATGAAAGAAATGAACAGTCTTAATGTGCATAGACTTTTAGAAGTCATGAAATTTGGTTTCGCTGCACGGTATGGCAAATTTTATCTGTTTCAAGCGCTGAATTCGTCTGACAAGTACCTAGGACTAGAGTCTCTGACCCGAATTTTACTAACTTAACTGAGAGGATTGATGAAATACCACTCAAGTTGTTCGCGGACAAGATCTTTCCCAATATCACTGATGTAAGTCAACGTGGTATTGAATCAAGGCTTCAAGTACCATATGTTTTATGCTAGGATCAAACCCACCCTCCCGAATACTACAATCCAACTTTCGATGTTGAAACCGACCACGGCACTGTATGTCTTGATTTTCTATCACGGCTGTATGTTGATTTCTGCCCCAAAGAGTCATACTTCTATAGTGGACAAAAATGGCCTGGCAGTAGCTTTGACGTCTACCGTCAATCTTGTCTTTGGATCCCAGGTTCTCGATCCTGTAACCGGCATCATTTTTAACGATGAAATGGACGACTTCTCCACACCGGGAACCCCCAATGCATTTGGTTTATGGCCGTCGCCATGTAAGGTCTACGAGAATCATGCCGAACAGACTAATCACTGACATGAACTAGTTAATTATCCAGAACCTGGAAAACGCCCTTTGTCTTCTACAGCGCCTACAATTATAGAAAATGCAGATGGATCGTTCCATCTTGCCATTGGAGGTTCTGGTGGCTCCCGTATATTCCCATCGATTTTTCAGGTGCTTCTTAACCTTGATTGGGGCATGGATATTAGCCAAGCTATCGAGTTTGGTAGACTCCATGATCAACTCTATCCTCTTGTTGTAGACGCCGATGATGTATACCCTCCTGAAATTCTTCAGGACCTTCAGAATCTCGGCCATAACGTGACAAGTGCGTATACTTTGCAAGTGTCAATCTCAGAAGCTTTCTGAACCCTATGCTTGCAGTCTATGATATTAACAGAGTGGCTGCCGTGATTCAAGCTGTACAATCGGACAAGAATGTCATTTATGGTATGCCAATACCGGGTTATTTTTATTTTTTGGCAAGCACCATCTGACTTGAATACAGCTGCTAGCGATTCCAGGAAGAACGGCATTGCCGCTGGGTATTAATCTAACTCGTTTAGCAAGCAGCCTTCCACCACTTTGCCTTAAGCTGAAGTGTATATCAATAGAACTATTCCACATGTCAAATCTCTCCAGGTGTAGATACCCATGAAGAATGACAAGGGTTTACACTCCCTTTCGACTCACGCTATGGCTTACTGGAAGCCAGCCTTTATTTTAATTGCTTTGCAAGAGGACTAAAAGACATTTGGACCTTTCCCAGATGACTGCGCTTTAGGTTCTGCATGTACTATTACTGCGCCTGGACGTGAGACAGCCACCAAAGAGCTACTGCCTAATGTGCGTCACATGAATTTACCAGCTATGCAAGGTCTGTTCTATAATTTGCTCCAAGAAGATGATGCTGTCTATAGTGAAAGACACGAACATGCGCAAAGCTCGAGCTGGTTGCAATAAGTCTTTATGCAGATGATCGTTTGGCATGGGTGACGTCCACGCCAAGGGGTAGAGTGGGTACAAGATCCGTGTTAGTGAGAAATAAAGTGTACTCACTTAATTGGGCGCTGCGCGATTCGGGCGGTTCATGACAGTGGTTTAATTTAGTTGACTCTTGGACCAGGGTGAAGGAGAGATGAGGGAGATCTTGGTGTACATATATTATATCAAAAACTCGTTTGACAGGAGCAGCCATCATGATGTGGCGGGGCAGACATTCGGTTACAATGTACATGAAATAACCTAACCAGTAGCCAGAGTCAGGGTGATTGAGAAGGGAACACACGAGTCTCGTTCTGGGGTGTCATTGTTTGGACGCAACGAAGGAACAAGTCGACACTGGCCGTTGAGTATTCCATCCGGGATGACAGGCGCAGAAGTAAAAGTCAGAGCGACAATCGGCAATCCAGACGCTGCAAGTTAGGAATTGAATGCCGAGGGGAAGAGGCACCGCGTGGATCCATCCATCCATCCATTCTCGTCTGGCTTTGGGGCGTGTCGACATCGTGGACGCGGCCAACATTGTTCAGTGCAGAGACAGGTACGACTGGGCTAAATCCAGGACAATGGGTCATGAGGTTCAGAGTGAATAGGCAATGTCTCCATATAAACGAGCGGAGCTGGTAACTGTCTCGACTCTTCCAGGCAGCATGTAAAGGCAATTTGAGCCCGATGCGTTGGAGTGGAGTGGATGTTGGGAAGGGGTGATGGCTCGATATACGCATTGAGTCTTTTGAGCGAACATGCCGCGAGACGAGTGGCAAAACGATGATCGCAACTCGATCAGGCGCGCAGAAGACATCGGCGTTTAATCGACCAAGGAGAGACGGCTGGCAAATCGGGTTTAAATATTTTATATGTTTACACAAGTCCAGTGATATACTCCATACGGGCAGCAAGTGATGCGGCTTCCTTCACATGTTCAGTATGCGCCTCAGCGCGCATACGTGTTTGCTTTAGCCTTACCTCTCGATTCTTGCCATGTATTAATAAATGTGATCAAATTTTAGGGGCGCCTGGTCAGTTGAACATCGCCTAGCGCCCCATGCTCTATTCAAAATAGAACGCCCGTGTAATTCATTGGAGGAAAAAAAAGAGAAAAAAATGGAGAAAGCGGTCTGGATTGTCACAAGGGACCGTGATCGAAAACGGAAGCAAATAGACACAAACGGGCGCGGGACCGGAACCGGAGGGACAACGGGCGAACGATGGTGGTTGGCAAGTGATTCTTTTCGATTCTTATACATATGGCGGCAACGGCTTTGCATATGGCGGAAGGAATATGGATGAAGATGAAAGAGGTGGATTGGGATCTGGTGTGGTCTTTTGGGGGCTTGTTGGGGCTGGCGACGGCGTCGATCTACGCGGGAGCGTTTGGGTCGCTTCCGGTGAGTTTCTGGCATAAACAACATTTAGGGTAATAATGGACACGGTGAGGCAGAAAAAGAAAAAAAGCACAGAAAAGGAGACGGAGCCGAAAAAAAAAGAGGAAGATGATGATGATGATGACGAGGACGAGGAGGATCTGGAACGCATGTGGTCGAGGGATGCGTGGCTTTTCCCGGTAGTGAGTGTTTCAAGCACGAAATGGAGGAAGGGGGAGTTGACAGAGGAAATGCAGATCGGGTCGGTCGCGTTGGTGGGACTGTACATGATTGTGAAGTACTTGGGGGAGGTGTGGATAAACTGGCTACTGGGATGGTACTTTGCTGGGGCAGGGGTGGGGAGTGTATGGAATGTAAGGAGACGGGCGATAACGGAAAAAAGTACTGAAAAAAGCTTATCTTTGCAGTCGTCTATTTCATTAACGCGGTACCTGGTCGGAGAAACGCAGTGGAAAAAGTATGATCAGTGGAAAGTAAGCGTGAAGAAGGGCTCGCGTGGTATGCATCAATGATGTGATTGGGGGCGCCAATTTGAAAATCAACTGCAGAGATAGTGCGGATATCAAGTTGTGGTGATGCCAGGGTGCACTGGCGCTTAGACACGACTGGGAGCGGGGACTGGGCGGCCGGCCGTACTTTCACGGCTGCCTGATTGGGTATGTGATCGGGTTATGCGTGACGATGGTTGTGATGGAGCTGTGCGGCAAGGCGCAACCGGCGCTGCTGTATGTGAGGTGAGATCTGATTTTGTGAGGTTCTAGAAGAGGTGAAGAGTAGACAGCCCGGGATGCACAGGGGGATTTGTAGTGACTGGGGAGCTGCTGGAGGCATGGAGGGTGCAGTGGCAGACACGGAGAAGACCGGACAAGGGAGTGTCATGGGTCCGCGGTCGGACCGATGTGTAAAGTAGCTAGCAGAATTCGACTCGTTCTCACTCAACCATGACGAGCGACATCCACCACCTCTCGCCGCAGGAGTGGTCCCAAATCTTCTCTGGCCCGCTCAACCCCTCGCTCTTCCAGGCCCTCGCTGCCAATGGTGTCCTCCCCGCCCCCGACCACCCCCGCCCCTCTGCCGCACTCCCCCCCTCGCTCTGGATGTCCGCTGCCTCCCCCTCCTACCACCAGCCCCCCGCCGCCGCCTATCCCCGCCCCGACCCCGACCCCGTCGACCCCGTCTCCCCCAGCACTGACTCCAAGTCCACCCTCTTCACCGACATCTTCTCCGACGATCTCTTCCCCCAGCAGCCCTCCCTCTCCCCCCAGCCCACCTCCCCCTTCACCTCCCCCCGTGTCTCCGGCTCCCCCCTCCTCAACTGCTCCCCCGATCCTGATGTCGATCCAGAGCAGCTCGCAAAGGACGATCCCCTCGCAACCCAGGTCTGGAAGATGTACGCCCGCACAAAGGTCAATCTCCCCCATGCTCAGCGCATGGAGAACATCACCTGGCGCATGATGGCCCTCGCCCTCAAGAAGAAGAAGGAGGAGGACGATGCGAAGATTCCCGATGGCCCCGTCAAGCACGAGTCCACCCCTCCACCCCTCGAGTCTTCTCTCCTTCCAGATCAGCGCGGCCGCAGGATCGACAAGGGCAAGGCTCGCGTCCGCGTCGTCGGCTTCGATGCCCTCCAGCCAGACAGTCTCGAGGACAATAAAGAGTATGTTTGTTTTACAGCTTTTGTTTCTTGCATTGATTTTTTTTTTTCATTCTAGTGTCATTCCTATGGATTGGAGAGCAATGAGCAGATCAAGGTCTCGTCTCTCCATGGATTGGAGACCCACCAGCCGCTCTCGCTCTCGCCCCCCTGAATCAACCACTAGTGCTACCACTTTTGATCAACACGGGGTCCAACCTTCCTACGATAGTCATTTCGCCTTTCCCACCAACGGCCCGATCAAGTCCATCCATCCCCTTCCCACCTCCCTCTTGTCTGCCGGCCGTCGCAGTCCTCCTTTCGATCACCAGCTCGGCGTCCTCTACGAATCCCAAAACGATTCAAACCATGGCTACTTTGACACCACAAACGACTCTTTTCCTTTTCATAATTCTATTCCCTCTTCTCTTCCCACTCCTGGTCTCCACGGCTTCAACAGGCACCCCGCCCCTCCTCAGAGGCAGCCTGATAACCCTCAGCGCACCTTTCCCCGTTTCGTTCGCAAGACCAGCTTTGACCACACCGTCAACAAGGACGGCATCAACCAAGGCCCAAGAGGTCGCCATCAGTACAACGGAAAGCCGATCCCGGTCGACATTCTCTCGGGCACCAAACGCCCCGCAGACGCCCTCCATACAGACAGCTTCCTCAGGGCTGATCCTTCCAATCTAGACAACAGCAGCAGCTCCTTCCCTTCTTCCTCGTTCAATTTCTCTTTCCCACCTTACGACGGCGTCTTTGATCTCCCTCCTACTCACTATCCCTATCAGCGCAACTCGAATCGTCTCTATCACTCTACCTCCACCTCGTCTTCCGAGGGTCTATCCGCCGCTGCCGTTACCGCATCTGCCGTCATGGCAGAAGGTTATGCGCAGCTCAACGCCGTGGACGAGAACGTGCTCGATTACCGTCAGCTCATGAACATGGTCTATCCAACATGGACAACTCGCCCTCCACCTCGTACACCCACGTCGATCCCACCCAGATCCTCAACCCCATCGACACGGCTGCCGGTCCAAGCACTTTCCCATCTTTCCACGCCAGCCCGTCTAGCGACGAATGGGGCAACGGTCCGAGCTCTAATGCTTCCCCGGAACCTTATAACACGTCCAACGCTTCCACTCCCCCTTCTACTACCGAGAACACGGGCGCACAAACGTCCACACGCGCTGCCAACCCGCGGAAATACATCTCGTTGCAACAGAGCGCTCAGGACGTACAACGAAAGTCTTCCCTCAGCCTGCCCGGTCATTCTCCCGGTGGAACCGAGCCGAGCACCCCAGAATACAACAGCAATTCAGAACAAACCGCTAAAGCCGCTGCGGATGAAGGGTCCGAACAGGCGCCTACCCTCTGCACGAATTGTCAGACGACAAACACACCCCTTTGGAGAAGGGATCCTGAAGGTCAACCATTGTGTAATGCCTGTGGTTTGTTTTATGTGAGTGCTCGGGATCGGGCAAGGAGCGCTTGTTTGTTCACCTTTGTCGTCTTTAGAAACTTCATGGTGTCGTTCGTCCACTTTCTCTCAAAACAGATGTCATCAAGAAGAGGTGCGTTTCGTTTGAGTGTGTGTGTGAGTGTGTGTTCATTTTGAGTATAATAGAAATCGTGCATCAGGCACCCCAAGCAGCAATTCACGGAAAGGAGGTGTTTCTTCTCTGCCAAAGATTGCTTCCTCAACCACACGGCCTCGTTCTCAATCAAGTTCTCTTTTGACGGGTTTATCTAGAGGAATGGCGCCCCGTCCGCCCAACGCTGCTAATGTCGGTCCGATCACGATAAAGCGCCAACGGCGGACGTCAGGACCTGATAGTTGATCATGCTCTCTCTCTCTTTCTCTCTCTTTTAATAGCTTTTTATTATGTTTCTTTTTACGCAAACCCCGATGTATAGACTGTAGTAACAATTTTTTTTTTTTGCGTGTGTGTTTTTGGGACATTTTTTCCTTCTTCTTTACAACAACGCAAATAAATATAAACCTCGCGTGTATGTGTGTGGGGAAAAAAGCACGGTATCTTTGTGTTCCCCTCCATTCATCCTGGCGTCTCTCTTTAGACAGAGCAACGCCCGCCCTCAGGGACCGCCCACGGCTTATCCTTCTGGTCTTCAACCCGTCGCTTCCAATGATCTGAGACAGGTCCATCGCAGGGTGTCGCGTACCGACCTCGATTTCGAGCAAGCTCTAAGGGCAGAGGGCACAGTGGTCCTCAGGGAGGGTATCGACGTTAACAGTCTCGGAATAGAATCTCCTAGTCCCAACCGTACCAGCTCGGCAGCAGCGGCGACGACGACGACGCCTGTCAATCGCACCATATCAAGGGTGGCATTGCAACCTTCCACTCCCGTCGTCGTACCTCCTACACCTTCTCCTGTCGCCTCAAGCCCGTTCATACCCTCACCCGCAAGACTTGCTGCAGGCCCTTTACCTTCCTCTCATGATCTCCTCGCCACGGAAGTAGAGGAATCAGAAAGGCAGACGAACAGGCGGTCCATGTATCGTTCTCCGGGAACCTCGAGTAGCCCTGATTTGGCGACGTTGTTGAGAAAGGCAAAAGAGCGCGGGGGTGCATTTGTCGGTGGCCCAGTCAGACCCCGACGCGAAGAACCGCCGCCTTTACCCCCCGATCCATATTCCTCCACAACCCTCGTGGCCTCGACCTCTTCCAAGCCGCTTGAGGAACCCAGTGGTGCCGAATGGGTCCTCACCAGTCCTCATCGCTACAAGGACATTGGCACCATCAAGGCAAGTTTTTTTGTCATTTCTTTTCCCTCCCCTGACACAACAAGACTTGTAGGCCAAATCTTCCGTTCGAGCTAAAACTAGCGCCTTTTGGGGCAAGGTGATGGGACAGAGCACCGTCAGAGAGCGATCAGTACGATGATTCAATCCATCCCTCAATGTCGTTTGCTGAATGATCACAGAAAACAGATGCATCGCTGCACCCAAAGACTGTCATGGACACGTTCGCCCCACCCGTCCCAGCCATACCCGCCGAGCATCGACAGCCCGTTGCCTCTTCACCCATCGCAGACGCCTTTTCTACCACACGCACACCAGATTCTAAAAGGGCTTTGCCGAGCAGAAAGCCTTTACCACCCATCGTTGCGATGCAGGAGAGACCCAGACCTTACGCAGACAAACAGGACATGCTGCCCCTCTTCCTTCGTCCTCGACACCCAAACGGAGGAGTTTTAGCGTCGCCGAGACATCACCCCAACCCGATCATACGCTGCATGGCATGCTGGACGACGTCTTCAAGGTTTCCTCGTTGGAGCCCATCTCATTGGACCTTCGAGATCCTTCCAGAACAGAGAACAAGACGTCCATCGATGATGATGATGACGACGTATTCTCCCCTACCCAGCCTGCCATTATACCTCCTCGCAGCTCGTCCTTGCAGTCCCCTGCATGGTATTCCTCCAACAGTCCTGCAGGACATGCGACCAGCTCGAGGCTCTCTCCTTCCAGCACACCTTTGCGATCAAGGAGTGGTCCTCCCACCGGGCTAGGCATCCAAGAAGGCAACTCTAACCGTCTGCGTGTGCTCCATCGCTCAACGGCCTCGAGTTCAGAGCCTTCCCTCATCCCTCCGATTGACGAATCCACAGACACCAAAGCGCGAGGATACCCAAGACCTTCCGCTTCCCTTACTTCTTCACCCCGACCCACCTCCCTGCTGGACATTGTTTCCCCAGTTGATTCTATTCCGTTCACCACTCCCATTATTACGGGAGAAGACACAGAGGACATGCAGACACGTGGCAAGGAAATGGCTTCAAGGTGCTGGAACGAAGATGAAGGGTTTCTGGCAAAGGAAAAGGTTGCAGAATGGTTGGGTGGACAGTGAGTCTCTTGGCCCAATGGGGGTCATTCACTGGCTAACACTTTTCTAGTGGACTGATCAACAAGGTTGCACTGAAGCACTATGTGGATTTTTTCGATTTCGCTGGGTTAAGATTGGACATTGCTTTCAGGCACGTTTTCCCCCAAATCATACAGGAAAAGAGTAGGAGCTTAGCTTGGTGTTCAGACGACTTTGCGGCAAGCTGTATCTCAAAGCAGAAACACAACAAGTCGATCGTATTCTAGAGCAATTCAGCCGTCGTTACTGGGACTGTAACCCCGGTGGTCTCTATGGAAGCGCCAGTAAGTTTTGATTCCTCCCCCTCTTTTTTTTTTTTTTTTTCCAACCACGCCCCTGACGCTCAAAACCAGACATCGTTCATGCCGTCTCCTACTCGTTATTACTGCTCAACACTGATTTACATGTTGCCGAATTGTCTTCACGAATGTCTCGTTCACAATTCGTGCGCAATACGATGATGGCCATCCAGATGCAGTTGCAGCCAAATTCAGCCGCCTCCTTGTCTGCCTCTGATCTTACTTATGATGACTGTGGTAGCAGCGTCCGCGGGGCTGGCTCCGAAGACGCTGAACTAATGACAAGGTCGAAAAGAAGTAATAGCATCACCAGTTGGAATAGCGTTTCTCGAGAGACTCTGCCAGTCCAGCTTGGCGCCCACCAATCCAATGGTAGCACTCCCTCAGTCCAGATTTCAAGCGGACCCGAGCCGTCGATGCCCAGTCGTCATGGTCGTGCATGGGAAACTGAGATGGAGAGTCTGCTCAAGGTGTGTGTGTTATTGGGATACCCCTTCCGCGCGCGTTTGCTCACCTTGCCTTTTTTTTTTTTTGTTGGCAGGAAATGTACAACGCTATCAAACACCAGCAAATTCTTCAACCCATTTCCACCAGCGTGACGAGATCCTCGGTATCATCACTGAGTCCCGGGGGAAATGGGATGATGAGGAACCGCAGCTTGCGAGGGCCACCCGACCGACTCACGACGCTCAAACGTGGTAGTATTCGTGGAATACAGTCCATTCTCAGCGTTCAATCCGGAGTTAGTCCTTACAGCAGTAATAGCAGCATTGACGGCCGTGTTAGTCCTTCTCCTAGTTTTGCTACTTCCACCCACGAGGTTTTTATTTTATTTTTTGGCGTGCTGTGCATATACGTTAACGGTGAGACCAGGCCATGTATGGGTCAAGCTCGTCCTTTCTCAATCCCACCTTGGGCTTTGCATCAAACCTTTCGCATACGATCATTCGGGAAGCCCAAGAAGACGACGATCGAAGTGTACGCAGCGTCGACTCCACATCCACGACGATCAGCATTTCAGACGAAGAGCTCGCTCTTCTTGGCGCACCTTGGGCTAAAGAAGGGATGCTTTGCCGTAAACAGTACTGGGAGTCCGCGGGAAAACGAGCCAAGGACAAGGCCTGGTTGGACGTTTTCGTTGTCATTCAAAAGGGTGAACTAAATATGTTTACATTTGGGGACCATACATCCGGGTCATCGGGAACCTTTGGGGGAGGTAATTGGTTGGTAAGTTTTTTTTCTTCTTTATTCCCCCTCCGTCCCAAAGAAATTAAAAATTAAACAAACTTTTTTGTTGCCGTAGGCAAATGCGCATCCTGTTGGGACACTTCATCTTGCTCACGCACTCGCTCATGCGTTGCCTCCGCCTGGATATAATAAGAGGCCGCATTGCATGGTTCTTACGTTGGCAAACCGTGGAGTCTATTTCTTTCAGGCAGGCACAGAAGAGCTCGTGAACGAATGGGTATCGACCTGCAACTATTGGGCAGCTAGGACAAGCAAGGAGCCTCTCGCGGGCGGAGTTTCCAATATGGAGTATGGGTGGAATCGGGTTGCCGACGTTTATGGGCATGGTCGTTCTCAATCCCAAAGCAAACTCCCCAGGGAAGGCGACTTTCCTGATACTGTCAGTGTCCGTAGCGGGAAAAGCACGAGAAGCAAATATGGCTGGAAAGATGGTGTTGCCACTATTCGAGGACCGTATTCTCCAAGACAAGACAAGACGTTCATTAACGAATGGAAACCTCCTTTGCCACCCACAGTCTCAAGTGTTCATGATGAGGAGACGCAGCTGGATGCGTTGCGAAAACATGTAGCATCACTCAAGAAGGACCTCGAGGCCCACAACGAGCTCCGCGAGCACATGTCAGCGTTGGTAAGTGCACTGATGCTGGTTGGAAAATACGCAAGCTGAGTAGGCTCCTATTAGTACCCTCCACGGTCAGCGAATGCAATGAAAGCGCAGAGTAACTGGGAAGAAAAGTCGCAGTATTTGTTGAGGGAGATTGTGAAGTATGATTTATACATTGATTTCCTTCAGGCTGCAATGTCCTTACGTCTGAAAAAGCGGGGAGAAAAGGGTAACGTACGTTCAATTGCTTGGCAGACACCGGCTCACGGTTTCGTTCTGTTAGCGTTGGAACATGCCCTCACGGCCTCCTCTAACCCTGTGGATAAATGGAAAGAATCGATTGAAGAAGAACCGGAGCCTACGACACCTGCAGGGCAGAATAAACATCATGACGACTGATACCCCCCCCAAGAACGATTTCTGTATTTACGTGCTATATGTTATTAAGCTATTTTCGGAATTCATTTAAAAGTAATCACGTGTCAGGTACTGCCCGCAAGTTGACTTGGAATGTAAACCTTTGAGTTGTGCTTGCAGGCTCAACTTGCATTCGCACTGTCATGGCCCAGCCAAACGACACCAAGTCTCTTCACCGTCTCATTCGCTTTATTTCTAGTCTCGCTGTCGACGCGTTCTTCCGCGAGGTCAGAGTCATCGGCGGCGAAAACGTACCTAAACATGGTCCTATCATAGTGTATGTCGTCGTCTCTCTCTTTCCAAGTGCACATCTACTGAGACGCACGGCAGCACTGCTACTCACCACAACATGATGCTCGACCCTGTAATTCTCTGTAAGAACCGCTGTTGCTTTGTCCCTGGCTAATTAAGCAAACCCAAATTGCAGCGGTAGGATTTCCTCACCAACGGATGCTAAATTATTGGAGCAAAGGCGTGTCTTTCTCTTTGCCAATGGATACCCTGGCTGACTCTAATTTCAGCAAGTCTTTTTGCTCATCCCATAATGCGCTGGATTTTGTTCTCTTCCGGCAATATTCCTGTGGACAGAAAGTCCAAAGACCGTCAGATCTTATTTAAAGGAACTATCGATGCTCTGTCTCGGGGCGAAGCCGTAGCACTTTTCCCTGAAGGGACCAGCTATACGGAGCCCAGAATCATGCAAGTGAAAGACGGTGCAGCCTGGGCAGCTATGGAATATACGAAATGGGTTCGCGAAAATCCAGACAAAGGACTACAAAATGTCACGATCATCCCAGCGGCCATTGTGTATACCAACAAGTCGAAATATCGGAGCAGTGTAAGTCCACTTTCAAGACCGCTTTCAAAGTCGTTTCCTAACCACATTTCAAATAGGTGGTGATGGAGTGTGTCATTTTTCTGTTGTAGAACTGCGCAGAGACTGATTCATCTCTCTCAAAGGTTTGGTAGTCCGATTTCTGTTGACCCGTACATGGAGCAATTTTTTTCTGGCGTTGAAGGCGAACCTCGGGCTGCTGTTAAACGCTTGACTCGCACCATTGAACGTGAGCTGGTCGAAGCCACAGTCAATGCACCAGACTGGTAAGTCGTGGGGCTAGGCAGCATTTGCAATTTTTGGTAAATCCCTACTTTTACTGTTCAGGAACACTCTTTATGCTGCTCGAATGGCTCGAGAATTGTTGTGGGAACAGGAAGGGTCCATCAAGCTCGAGGACTTTGTCGTTGTGTCGCAGACGTGAATTTCATCAAGTTTACGTATTAATTCTTGCAAAGCTGACTTTTTTTTTATCCTGTAGCCTCGTTGACCTTTTTTCGAGCACGGAAACAACTTCAAACCTCAGGTCGGCAAAGCGACATCTCCTTGGCTACTATTCTCTTTTACAGTCATCTCATCTATCAAATTCTGTTCTATCATCTCTACCATTGCCTCGGTCGTTGGAACCTAATACACCTGCTACGCTTCCAGGTCGCTTGTATACCCTTCTAATTCTTATTCGGGACTCTATTTCTGCTCTTATTCAGCTTCCGTTCTTCTTCCTTCCACTTATTGTTCACAGCCCAGTCTATATCATGGGACGCGTTGGTGCCAAGCTGGTGGAGGACGAAGAAGAAACTCAAGCGCAAAACAAGGTTGCCTTTGGTTTGCTTTCTTTGCTCTTGATCTATCCGGCTATATTTTTCTTCCTTTGGGCCTTGTTTTCTTATACTGGTCTTGGTGCCTTGTTGGCTGCAGTCATGGTTTATCTGTTTGCTGTCTACCATATCAAAATGATTGACGGTAAGTTATCAAATGTATTCGTATCAACATTCCGAGCTTGATTTATTTTACCAGGCAACTATGAACGGTACATTAAACATCAATTTACTTGCGAACTTGTCTAATTATGTCACTTTCAGTGCAAAGCGGTTTATCGCCGCTTGGCGAGTCCTCGTTGGGGTTTGGACGCCGAAGAAATGGGATCTCTCGTTGTCAGCTGTTTCTCCATACACGCAACCTCGTCCCCCTCCTGCCAATCCATGGATTGACCGACCGGCTGGACCGTCAACAAAAAATGAAGAGAGGCAGGCACGGTCAGAAAGTCCGACGGACTTCAAGCTACAAGAGGAACCGTTGGTGAAAGAGCGACCAGCTCGTAGACCTCCTTCACGTCGACTTGTTCGCCACGTGTTGAGGTCGCGAGTAGTGGCTGTGAATGGACTGGCTGAATTCTTTGACCACTTGGCACGCTCTGGTCGAGACAAGAAGGTGAAGGCAAGTCCGCATTTGGCGAGGATGTTTGGAGGCGAAATTAGTGTGTCTGCTTCTGAAGGTGGCGCAGAGGCCTCACCTGCAGAAGCGTGGCGGTATGCTACTGAGGTGATGGGATTCTTGGAGAAACGGGGGGCAAAGATACCTACTCTGGGGCAAGGGCCATTGAGAGACGCATGGGCGCTGAGTAGCGAAGGGGAAGGCTATACGACAGGAGAAGAACAAGTGCATTGAATAGAATAGCTACACGCACAGACAACATGTTGTTGCTAGATTTCATTGATATTGATTAGATTAACCCAAACGGCGCACTGGGAGCGCAAATGGAAACTAAGTCGCTCAGGGTTGTGAAAGGGTGTTCAGAGGCCAACTACCATGTCCCACCCGCAGAGATCTCCCTACCAGCAGACCGTCGAGACCATCGACGAGCGCTTCTACTCTGTCTTCCCCGCTGCCAAGCCCAGCGACAACGCTGACTGCTTCACCGGCCAGTCTTTCCGCTACGACCCATCGGCCACCACCTATGTCGAAGATAACGCCCAACTCCCAGGCCCCTCTCTCTCCTTTCACTATCCTCCCCTGTCTCATGATATCTCATCCAACGAGTTCAAATCATTCTCGCTTCCCACCAGTGTGCAGGTGGGAGATGCGCCGCCCGCCGCCCCTGTGAGCGTCTAGATTCGGTCTGCTCGAACCACCGAGACTCATGTTTTCTCCCAGAAGAGCCCTCTTGCTGCTTCAGCCCAATTTCTAGCTCTCCATCCTGATACTGGACATTACACTTCCGTAAGCATCAGCTGCCACCCAGTCATCACCCTTTCAACTTTTTCTAGGCCGCACATATAATGTATCCTGAACCAAGTGCATCCAACTTGAATCAGGTCCCATCTCCTCAAGTACAAGCCTCTCAGAACTACGGGCCTTACCCTGATCATCATCCGATAAGAGTCCCTCTCCACCTTTGCAAAGCCCTGTCGCTTCCCGCTCTCCCCACGGACATGTCTTTTTTCCCGCGGAAGACCCCTCGATTTCTCCCGCCAACGAGCTAGCTGTTGCAGTCAATACAGTAGCAAGTAGCAGCAGTGCCATCGGAAACGCTCTTCCAGTACAGTTCCCCTTGGTCGCTGAACCCCAGGAAACTTCAGCTCACTTTGGAATTGCCCCAAACTCTGCCCCACTGAATCCCGGTTACCACAGTCGTCCTGCCCATCCATTCACCCACAGCCCCTCTCCAGACAAGGTGCCCGTTCGTGACACGGCGTGGCCTGAACCCCATACTAGTCCTTCGTCTGCTTCACCACGACAGTCGATGCGTTTAAGCCCATTGCCTTCAAAACGCCAACTCGAGAAAAAGCCTCCATTGGCGTGTTTGTTCTGCCGTGGCAGGAAGATTGCTTGTGGCCCTCCTCTTCCGGGGAGCCGTGATAAAACGTGCAAGTGAGTATGATAATTCACCCCGTCGTCTTTTTTTTAATTTCGCCCGCTGACCATCCGCTTTTTGACAGCCAATGCCAGAGACGTTCCCTCCGTTGCGAATACCCTGCTGAGAGTAGACGCGGTATGCGAAAGAAGAAGACGACAGACTCCACGGACAAAGGCAACACACCAGCTACCGATAATGCAAGAACTGGATCACCATGATTGCTGCTTCTTCCGTTTTTTTTTTGGCAAATTTTTCTATATCTTGTCTATGTCTTGGCGTCTAGAAAACAAGGATGTGTTCCTGTATAATTACTGACTGGTTTATCTCGGGTCTTGTACAAACTGCCACTAATGCAACAGAAGGAAGACTACAACAAACGACTTTCCACACCTGTGTATATAATCTTGGGGCACTTAAAATAAACGGTGGCAGAATATTTTAAGCCACGCGTTGAAAGCTTGGTCAAAGAACAGCCATTGTAATACTATACACTATTCAGGATCTCATGTTGCTTTGAAACTCTAAAGCGGGTATCGTACCCTGCCGGTCCGTAAATGTTGTGCACTGGACAAGAAAAACGTGTGTTTGCGCAGGCCGTGAAGTTCACGGTGGCTATGGAATGTATGTCAGAACTTGTGAACTGCATTGCAATACAGGCAGAATACTATTGGGCGGCCTAAAAACATTTATGGTACATGATGTGTATATAGGACAAGGGGATATCATTAAATTCACGGAATATGCAAGAAGGAAAATCAAGACATCCGAGCAACTTTAGTTCGACGAGTGGAACGGCGAGGCTGCATCTCCACCACTTTTGCCTTGGAGTTGGTTGTTGCAGAACCAGAAGCATTCACACCAGCCTCAAAGGATTCTTCAGAAACCGGGGTCAAATCAGCACGGACACGTTTGTTTTGACCTTTGGCAGGTGCATTTTCATCTTGAGCAGCTGCATAAGCTATCATCTCCACAGAAGGTTCAGGTAGGTGACCTCCAGCCTCGGCAGCTTGGGAAAGGACTAGACTTCTGCGTTGCAGAGGAATTCGCCTTCCTTGGCTAACTGGTAGACCAACTAGTGGCACGCCTCCGTGCAACAAATCCTGCCCATCGTCATCCTGGTCAGGAGCCATCGCTGCATCCGAGCCTTCATCTGCAGGCGGTTGGCTATCCGAAGTGCCGTGGAAAGGAACATGATTCTGCAACCACGGATGTTTCAGCGAGTCCGTTAGAGAGCGGCGGCGGCGAGGGTTATCCTGGAGGAGACCACGGATAAATGAATAAGCTATATGGATGTTTGGCATCAGAATCATGAATACAGACATGAAGGAAAGAAATCATCATCACCCTCATTAGAAACAGGTTGGCATGTTAGAGTACCCCAATCAACTCGACGTGACAGAATCCGAGCTTTAATCTCCTGAGCTTCGTCTTCGATGAATGGTCCTGCATTTGTCAGCCTTCCAGGATTGGTAAGGATGGAATCGTGGTGAAATAAGGTGGAAAAACTTACATTGAAAAAACAATGACACCGACACTCCAGCTATCTACAAGGTTATCGTATCCATCTCGACCATTTTGCTCGACCACTTCCGGGGCTAGATAGCTTGGGGTGCCACACATAGTCTATGGGAAAAAGTCAACTTTATATAATTATTGGGAATAGCGGCGCAACCCACTCTCAGCATTGTCAAACTATCGACAACTTTAGCAAGCCCGAAGTCCGCGACTTTGACTATGGGAGGGTCATCAGTAGTGAGGAGAACGTTCTGTGGACATGTTAGGCTCTGCGATAGAAGTACAGCAAAATGGACAAACCTCAGGTTTGAGATCCCGATGGGTTACTCCTTTGGAATGAACGTACTAAAACAAAGGTGTCAGACCATCATTTGATGAAGGAAGGCGAAGAGCTTACAGCCAAGGCATCGCATATTTGATATGTAATATCTCTCGCGTTTACTTCCGCTAATTGGCGCGTAATGAGTAATGAATTGGCACCAACATAGAAAGACTTTACCTAATCCTCCGTTTTTGAGAATATATTCCAATAAGTCCCCACCGTCCACAAGTTCCAGAACCAAATCTAATTACGATTAAAAGGTGACTACACGAAACAGGAAATATAGGACTTGCTTATGCTGTTGTCATTCTGGAAGAATACTTCTTTAAGCTTGCAAATGTTCCGATGCTCGAGTTGCTCCATAATGCTGATTTCACGAGAAAAGGCGTTCGACCGCGATGTATGGCCTCCTTGCCGAAGGAACTTGGCACCATTGATCATCTTCACGGCAAACCATTGGCCACTGACACGATGCACTGCCTTTCTAACCATGGCGAAAGAGCCTTTGCCAAGCTCGGTACCAAGATCATAGTGGGCATAAAGACCTTCGGTGGGAGGACCAGAGGCAGTATGACGATACACAAAACCTTTATTACTAAATCAGGCTAGCACGATGCAAGCTACTGCTTGAAAGACTCACGATAATCTTCTATGCCACCGTTTTGGGGCTGAGGAATGGACGTGCCAAAAGCAATCTCGCTTCCTTCGTTGAGAATACGCGACTGGTTCTTCCCAATCTTCTCACCATTGATCTGGGGACTGGAATGAGAAAGGCGCGTAGCAAACTGAATGCACTTACAAAGGTCCCATTACTAGACAAGTCAAGGACGACGACACTGGAACCGGTTTCTCTTCCGTCCCAAGTAATGGTGCAGTGTTGATTACCTGGAATAGACGCGTTGAAGGGAAAGATCAGAAGAAGAAAGAAACGTATACTTACTGACTTTGAAGCCAGGTAAGATGACCTGGTTCAATTCATTGTTTCTGCCTATGGTATAACGGGGGTGTATCTTCCAAAAATCGATCCGGGTAAGAGCACTGCTACAAGGCTGGAGGTAACCCCAGAGATGCGCGTCACACTGAACGGTCTGAGGCTGGGAAGCCTGCTGTGTGGACTGTGTCTGTGTCTGCGTCTGTGTCTGCTCCTCCTCCTGAGAGTCGTGATAGGGATCGCCTTGCTCGTCGTAGTGCATATCGAAGTTGTCGTAGTCGGGATCCATGGTGGTATAAAAGGAACAAGAAAGCGATGTTGGAATTTATAAGGCAAGCCTAATTGATTGATTATATAATTTCTACATGGCCCAAACAATAATTTCAAGTTGAAACTTACACTGGCCCTGCAATCCTTCCTAGAACATCCTTTAGCTTGCCGTACCTAGAATGTTAATTCAAAAGCCAGGGCCCATATCGGCCTTCGTACCTACATCTCCGGACCATGTAAGCAAATTTATGCATAATAGTGCTCGCGTTGAAATAACCTGCAGCCAACCTGCAGCAATAGCAACACCCCGCCAGCCCAATAGCAACCTTGCGGGCTGGCAACAGAATTGCTTGGACTCTGATGACCAGCAGGATATGAAATGCAAGATGGACTTACTCCCAGGCGTGCGGCCCTGAGGGGCATGGTGTATCCCGTATAGCTAAATGGAACATGATACTTTGCTCTGACCGCAATGCAGAAACGTTGCGCCCGAGTCTATAGAGAAAATTCGACCTCGACCCGTTGTTCTCTTCGCAGGAGCGTTCGCATGCCTCAGGCCTTTAGCATGTCAGAACAATCCCTTTTCCAAGTGTCAGCCACGGCCATTACGGCTGATTCCTCGGAGCAATAATCAGCAGTGTTCACCAGGCTCCTACTTTCCTACTCACAAAGTGGAGAGGATGCACCTTTTCACAGCTGCAACCTGGAAATCATTTAAATGATAGGTAATCTGGCCGTGATAACGCGAAGAGTTTAGAGGGCATGCTAACTGTTGGCATGCTTTTCCCCGACAAACGAGGACCCAGGTTTTAAACTCATATTTAGCACAAGACTTTGCCACCAAGGCAACATAGTCAATCCGAAAATGTGCGATCTGAAAGGCCAAGGATACGCCTTTACCTCACCAAACAGCACTTAAATCAGTGGGTCCGTTCTCCATTTGTTATTTTTGCCTTCTTAAAAAAAGTTTATCTAGTTTATTCGAGCTGTTCTACTGACTTCTCCAGGACATGTCAGCTTGCAGTGAACGACGATGAGCATAGAACAAGAAATCAAAGGTTGTGACATGTCAATCGTGTAGAATAATCATGATCTCGCCAGTTGGATGGCCGTGTGCTTTATCATTCTTCTCGGAGCCGATGTGTATGTAGAGCACTTACTGAAAACCAATTTGTCTGTGATGCAGCTAGGATCAAGTGGAAAATTTTGGTACATACGTTTGCGCCAAAGAACAGCTATGTCGCCTGGTCCTACTTTGCAACATCCACCCACTATAATCCCACCTACTGACTGACCTTGTGATCGTTCTTCCTCCATCTCTTTTACAACGACGGCCACTTCTTCTGCCCATCCCTGTTGGTTTCCAGCAACTTCGCCTCGACTAACCCAAACCCGGCTAGCTTCATCGTAAGTTTCATTTCCGTTGGGGTAAACAACTATCCACGGATGGGATACGAGTGCTTGTTTGAAAAATAGCATCATCTTGGTTATCAAAGCCCGGATATACTTGGTGTTTGTACAGTTGATGCCAAACCCAGAGGGCATTAGTTGTAGATGGTTGGACTTCGACTTAGGGGCCTCCCTAAATGCTGCAATAAGAAGGTCCTCGATTTCAATCTTCTCTCCTCCGGGGTAACTTTTCTCAGGAGATTCGCCGTCAGGAAACACGCAGCTAATCCACCAAGGTTTAAGGAATCCCTCCCCTTGATTCTTCCGAATTTCGGAGTACAAATCTGTCACAGCTCTCCGAATAGCGAGAACTTCTCTTCTCAATGGTATGGTTTCAAACGCAAGGAAATCGATGGAATTCCACGTTTCTGTGTCAGACGCAAAAACCGAAAGGCGATTGAAATGGAATTCTGAGAGAGCATCTATCGCTTGATGTTCGGCCGCTTCATCAAGACCGAAAGAGTTGATGTCCATTCCCTCACTGGTAAATTTGCGGGGACCGTATGGAGGGGGATAAATTCCACGAAACTCTTGCGTTGGCTTGAGCGTAGCCCCAAAAGGTCCAAGAGAGAGCGCAATAAAGACCTTCTCTGAGATACTTCTGCTCCTTTCTTTTGTTTCTTCTTGAAACCTTGCTTTCGCCTCCTTCGCAAGATGAACTGCCTTGAGCATGATCGCTTGCGCCTGTGTAGGCTGCATACCTGCAGCTTTCAAAGTCTCCATAGAACATTGATACCTATATAAGTACTCAGTAGGAATTTCTGCGAGGCTATACCGTACTGAACGTTGATGTCGATATGATTCTGGCACCGGCACGCAGGAACAATAAATGGGCCTGGACGATAGCTTCACCATTACTCACGACTGGCTGAGTGGACCATAGTGGGGACTGGGATATGTTCAATGTCAGAACATCTTCAAGCGTAGTGCCCTAGGGTTTGGGGAAACCAATTATTGAACCCGATGCATTCAGAAGAACGGATGATAGTTACTAGCCCGCCATCCATCAATGCCAGTCTGGAATCCTTCAATACAGCATCAAACTTGGTTTGCATGTGTATTCGAAAACCGCAGTCGAATGAGGTGAGTATATGGGTCCAAACCTGAATTGTAATCGTAGACCGAGTTGAGAGCGAGTGGTACTAAAGTAAGTACTTCGCTTTAATCACCATGGCCAACTTCAGATCTGCTAGTAAGTTTTCCACGCGATCGATCATCGCACTTAGGTAAAGAAATCTTTGCGGCTTGCCAGTGGTATGTCATGATCACATCATCTACTTAATTAGAGGCATTAACTCAACACTAACTAACCACGAGCTCTATCTGACATAAGTACATAAGAGTTACAGGATATCTAATATAGTCCTTTTACAATGACTTGTCCAATGCCCTGCGTCAACGCCTAGGATATGCAGTTTGCTTGAGATTAAAAAGATTGCCATTGTCATCTTCGTCATTCACAATGGCTTTACGGCTCTCTTGGCGATACTGCTTCGGCAAAAAGCCAAGACCTGCAAAATAAGCCAAAGGTAGAAACTGATAGTAAAGTTTGAGCTTTACAATGATACCTGAGAAAGAATGAGTATACTCACCACAAGCCATACCCAGAAAATGATGCCCACTACTTTGGGCAGTGGCTTGCGTCCAGTTGTCGAGGGCCATTCATAATGATATCCCGAATGCACTTGATATAAAGCGAGACCTATGATAGCCAGACCCAAAATGGCGTGAAGATAGTTTTTGGGGGGTCGGCGTTTCCGGTCCTTTTTTTTGATGAAATGAACGAATGCCCCAAATGCACATTGGGCAAGATAAAGGATGAAAATAGCAATTCCCCATTTCTTGTTGAAACTTGTTGAGCAACCAAGGTCAAATTTGACAAAGATGGACGAAAATACCTTATGCGTGTCATTCAAGTGAAATGCTTTGGCCTCCGCAACAGATTCAATACCGAGAATGACTCCGATAAGGATGGTCGGTCCAGCTATTGGAAAAGATATATTTTGATTAGACCAAGGCTATTTCACCCGAAAGGAACAAGTAATACCGATGACGAATTGTACAATCCAGTGAGTCTGGAACCACGTTGTCGGGAGAAAATTTCTGAGGTATCGAGCTAGCAAAGCGCCAGCGGGCAAGAAGAGTAAAAACCCTACAGTGCAAAATATCGCATGGGCGACAATCAGCCTTTGGTAAGGTAGAAGTGGAGAAAAAGAGTCCGATGATCCTGTAGGTGGCAAGTTTCCCGGGTCGCTATTGTTGATCTGTTTTGCTAAGTCCAGTTGAAGAATTCCATAATCCGTGTGTTGATTCAGAGTGGCGTCTTCGGCTGAAGAACCCGGATTGGTGGTACCAATAGCGAATATGACTGGCTGCTTAGTGTCGCTGTTACTCTACATAACATTGATACGTCACTGGAATAGATCAAATAAGCAAATGACCAACAGGTACAGAGAAAGCAAGCTGCGCGGCCGAGGAGATCTAATAGAATGTGTCAACTGTCAACGACGCGACTTTTTCATATTGACACAAACCACAGTAAGACCTGACACCTTAACGGCCTTCCTTGGAGGACTTGAATCAACAGTTGGCATGACCTCAGCAGCAGCAGACCGTTGAGAGAGGGTGACAGAGCCATCGTTGTTGATCCACATAATGACCATTGGAGTGTCAGGCATCTGTTGGCCGAATCCCCTGGGTGTATATTCGCTTGACTTCGAGTATAGAATCAGAGCAGTGGGCATGCTCACATGGCCATCCATCCTAAATTCAGATTCCCCAGGCTGGAAAGAATATCTTTGGTACACCGTCAAATCTTCTCCTTGTTGAAATTGCAAAGGCTTACAGTTCGTGGACGATCCGTTCACTACAGCTCGGATGCACATTGTCTAGGGTATGCTATTATGAGCAAGAATATTCGAGTCAGAAAGGAGACGTCCAGACCGTGCTGCATTGCGTATCGCCAGTAAGATTTAAAGCAGCAGCTTGCAAGGCACAAAAAAAGATAGCAAGGAAGTAGAAATGGTACATGGTGAAGGAAGCCCACGGTGTGTAGATAACCTGTAGCTTGTATGAATCGAAGGTCTAAGGAACCAAAACCCCTTTGCTACCACTTAACTCCCGTCGCCCGATGATGGTTACATATGCATGTTCCAGTCCAGATTAACGTCAGAAACTTGGATGTATAGATTAGATTTGTGATACCATATCTTCAATGCCCTTGGCGATCTGGAAGGATTTGCGCAGCAAAGTCTATGTAGTGATGGCTTTGTAGCTCATTGCCTTGTCAACGAAGGCAAGTGAAAGATCAAGTGAAGATCAAGAAGATCAGCGTTATGCTAAAGTGTAATAAGACGAGTCCTTAAAATAGACGTTCTATATCAATAAAGTTCGATTGTATATAAGATTATTATTGTACATACATACAAGTGGGTATGTGTATAGGAGGATCTTGTAATATGGTTTCATTTTCGAAAGGGGCTGAAATTCCTTTATACTAAGCAACAGTCGACTGTCAGGCTACATGATCAATGGCTGCATGGCTGCCTTCAATTTGTAGAGGCACAAATAGTTGTTCGAATTCCTCAGGCGTTTGACCAATCACCCCAAATGCGTTCTGTAGTGTACGACCAAGGAATTCCAATTCCATGGTCACTCCTTTCATCGTCAAGGCGTAGGCAAAGAAGAGCAGTTGTCTCGAAACCTTAACATCACGATTCCTAACCACATCGAGTTTCCGGATTGCATCCACCTAACGTATGCCTCAGAGACCCGCAGCACTATGCATACTAATAGACATACCAGTTTCAGTCTCGCTTCTTCTACCGGGGGTAGATAAGGAGGCAGTGGCGCTTTCAGCCGGAATGAAGCAGAAAGGAACGAGAAACTGAGCATTATGTTGCCCACCATTTCTCGTCTTTCTCTATTGACCGGAATAATGAAATCTTTGCGTACAGTCTAGAGTGAGGGAAGGAATGAAAATTGAAACTGGGGAACCTGAGGCAATACTTACAGTATACCTGTAAAATATATTGCGAGGTTATCAGTTGAGAGTGTGTAGCTGAGGGGATGCTAAATTAATATTTACCACTCTTCCCGCGTAGTCACGCAACGCATACTGTGTAGCTTGTCTAATATGGTCTGAAGACTGGCCAGTATCTGACGATAAAGATCCACTGGGAACGGGCCCTTTAATCTAGGTTCATGCTGAGCTTGTGACAGCAAATTTTGCAGTTCGATGAGTTTCAGCTGGAGATGCAATTCCCTGAATACGGACTGTCAATACCACGCTCAATACAAGAAAACAGACGCACATCGCCATAAACTCATGGATAGAATTGGTTAAGCCTGTGGATGATCCACTTTGATCGACATCACCAACTGTAAAAGAATTGGAAGCAACCAGCCGGGTATATAGCCATCCAATGTGCAGACAGAATCTGTTGGCAACGTGTTAGAACCGTCCAACTAATGGGCATTAGAGTCAGACGCACTCGCTCAGTGATTTAGTTAATTCGCGACGAGCTTCTGAGGGCCACCAGAATCTGGAAACAAGGACTGCCCAAAGTATGCCTGCTGTAACGGCAATTGCTCGGTGAAAAGCGATGCCAATTACGGAGGCATCCTTCTGCCGAAGATGATAGCTGACATCAAGACACATTAAGCTGCAGCCAAGACATAAAAAAGAATGGACATACCAAAACAGACATGTAAGGTTGTAAGTCAGGAGAACAAAACGGGAAGCAGAAAGATATTTAGGCTTGGAAACAGCAAAATAGAAGCATGGCAGAGAAAATACGAAGCCTGCTATCGACAGAGCAACGGGATCTTCTGGGAAAAGAGAATAAAGCCCTGCTGCAACTGCTGCGCCAAATCTAGGCAGTCAAATTAATGCAAGTCCAATAGAAAGGGAGAGGATCCACACAATGTCCCAAGTAATCGCTGGAAGCTCATGAAATTCGTCTTTAAACAAAGGAATTAGCAAAGTTCAAGGCCAATCTAGGGAAGATGCTGCTCACAGCGCCGATTGTGGGAGAAATGACAACAAAAAACTTCAGAAGACAAGGTGTCAGTGAAGAATAAGAACAAGCAAATATCAATAGTCACCGAGATCAGTGCCCAGTCACCCCAGTAATCAACAAACGTGGGGCGAGTGGCATTTGCAAAAGCAGGGAATGCTAAAACAGCAGTCGCAATGCCAACTTTGATAGCATATCTAGTATCCCTCTCCTTCAGGCGTTTCCCAATGGCCCACATACTTTGGTTTAATTTTCCGAGCAGACTCAGTTCATTGCGGGGTGGAGTTTGAATTGTATCAGGAGCATGAGGAAGAATCTTCGGGAAAGCTGGATGACGCATTCGATGATAAGGAATTATATGGGCTTCAAAGATCTAGGTCAGCAAGGGCAAAAAAAAACATGAATTAAGGCTACACACATAAGCTCTGCCTGATATTCAAGCCCCTCCTTTGGCGTTCGATAGTTTTACGAGAGAGCGAAAAATAAGCAGCAGAACTTTGTAGCAGGCTCGATAATTTGGTCCACCACGACGGTCTATGCAATACGTGCTGTTCATAAGAGTAAATTCTTTCAATGGCGTCCACGAGGAGCATGAGCTCTTTTGCGAATTCTTGCAGTGTAAAAATGAAGCTAAATGCGTAATGTGAGCGATCCTAGCGGGGAGAAAACTGCCATTTACATACAAATAGACAAGGAATACGCTTTCGTGATCTGTATCGGGAGACCGTTTCGACAACAGATGGCTCGTAGTGAACTGGTTCGGCGATATCATTGGGAGTATCGGGGAACTGGTGACACTTCGACGATAAAGTCGCAAAACTGCATGATTTGAAGTACTCTCAAATCGCACTAATGCCGCTTCGATACCTGCCACAAGGTCAGACCATTCATGTGGCTGCACAGTATCTGCATATCCCTTCTTCTGCCTAGATGTCACGCAAACGTCCCTGAGATGATGAAGGGTTGATGTCGATGTCGACTGTAATAGACATATCAGCCTTCACAAAAAAATAAGCAAGATGAATGGTAAACGACACACAGATAAAGCCTTGAGAGGCGGCCCTAATTCATCGACTAAGTTATCAAACATAGCTGCTGCTGCTTCCAACCTAGCGTCGTCCTCATCCAGTTCGGATTCAGGAACTTGGCCTGTGAGCTTGCTAGCTTGACGTTTGTTGCTCGCTTTCATCAAGTCATGCTGAAGACGAGTACTGCTACGTAGACCATTCAGATGTTGTGCTAACCGATTCAGACTATCGACTGCATCTTCATATGACTGTTTTCCCGGATGTTCACCACTTGTTCCATACGCTTCAGGCTCTCCCCCAAATATACGGGAAAGTATCCATTCACTTTTGGCTTCTCGCAAGTTCTTTTTGAGAGTAGTGAAACTATTTTGATGATTTTCAATGGCTCTTTGTATCTCATCCATGTCCATGCCGATCGAGGTTTCATTTTCCAAAAGAAAGATTCTGGTGAGCATTGGCAGCAGGGTCGAAAATGAATCCAGTGTTTTTATCATGCTTAACTGCAAGTTTGTGATAGCGCTTTGTGGCCAAAGCAGGTAGCAAATAAGATTTGCGACGAGAGAGCCGCAGACTATCATCCCTGATACCTGAAGCAGAGTGCCTAGGCCACCTTCCTTTATGATTCTGACAGAAAATAAGTTAAGGGGGTTAATATCACAGATACAAAGGAGCTTACACGAGAAAGATTATGATTGAAGTCATGCTGCAAGCTGCAAGGTAACAAATAAAAAAAAGGTCAATAGGGCCATAGATCAATTAAACTTAAGAGACGTCTTGCCAGTGTTGAAGGACGGATTCTCCTGCGTTTCATACGGTTATAGACCGAGAAATCTTTATAACATGGGCAATTCTTACCATCCAGAGTTTCATCCATGCTAAAGTACCAACACTGAACCCAATCCAAGCGAGGGCAACAGAGTCAGCCAGCCATTCCCATCCAGGTTGCACTTCGAACCACCAGAACATTGACATCGATACTAGGCATACTACGGCAGCATATAACAGTCCAAATAAGCAGAACATGTCTGCTTCGACCATTGCGCCGACCGTTTTCGCGGGATTAAAGTACACAACTCTTCCGAAAAAGGCTAAATGAGCACAAGTTTGAAGGTATGAAAAAGCCGTGACTCACATCGTTGCAACTAAATGACCGCTTGCTGAGGGACCAGATAAATTCATGCCACTAATGATTTGGGACAGACCAGGAGAGAAGGTGAACAAAGAGGCAAGCAAATATGCTATTGCACACTTCAGAACATTGCGCCAAATCAACGGCAGGGAAAATATATCAAGAAAAGAGAGGAAATATTGTTTCAATGCTTGGGCAGGTGGGCCAGTAGGGGAGTGATCGTCCAGATCCTCGACGCGTTGCGCAGACGAACTTGCGCAGGGCTCTTCCTGGAAGTTTTGCCTTCCCGGAATGATGCTGGATGCAGTGCTTGTTGGGGTACGCGTGTCATGAGGAACGAAGAAATGTGAATTACGTCGTCCTATGCTAGAGTTTGGGGAGAGGTGGCCCTCATTTTCCATTAATTGGCCAAACAATGACCACTGGCGTTCGGGTGATCGATCATGGCGACTTTTATCAAAACGACTTGACCAAGAGTGTGCATTTCTAAGGAATGGAGGTCTGCTTGAAGGTGAAAGTGTTTGAGACTGGGTGCCGAAGACAGCTGCTGGCGAAGCGCGACTACTACTCTCTGCGTCCGCTTGGGAAGGGTGCCTTTGGTAGGCGGCAAATGATTCAGGTGAGCCCACAAACGGATAACTGCTGTCCTGGGAGGCCAAGTTGGAGATAGAGGAACGTTGAGAAGGAATGTCTCGTGGTTGTTGCATTGCACTTAAGGAGGGTTCGCAGCAAATCATACACTGGAGGCAGCTGACTGAGGCATTTAACGTTTTTAAAGCAGATGCGTTAATTCGTACTGCAACCATTCAAACGAAGTAAATCAATAATATTACTTTATGTGCAATACTGTTCAAACCGATGCAAGGTAGATACAATTTGTGCTACTAAAATTACTAATGATACAGTGAGTTGACTTGGTGCTGAGCGTGGGGTGACTATGTACCGCAATCCTCGTAAAGTAAGCAGTCCATATACTGTCCAAAGGGAACACTGTAAACTATAACCTATGCCAGTGTCCGAGATGGTCCATTGTCCGCGAACTACAAAAGAAGGTAGGGAGCGCTGGGGCTCACAAAGGCAAAGCGTCCAAGAGAAGGCAAGGTGCAGAGTCCATATCTCGCGATAGAAAAACGAAAGCAAAAGTGTCGTCGTAAGGATCGTGAAATATGGCACGTGAAAGAAAACGTCCACGCAGCGTACGAGTCCGAAAAAGAGAGTGAGTGAATAGTGGTGGTATCTATGAAAGTCCGTTGTCCGTGAGTAAGAAATGCAGAAAAAATAAGGGCCAATAAACAAAACCCTAGACTATAATGTGTATTAGAATCGTTGGAAAATTACTGTGAGGCCAGGCGCTTTTGGACTTTGGACACTGCAGGGACTGTCCAAAATTTAGCGAAGTCAAGTGCGAGGCTCCGAATAACATACCGATAATCGGGAATCGCGTGCTGAGATTGGTCATTGCGTAGAGGAGGACACTGAGGTCGTTGCGCAATTCGCTGTGATCCACAAGTGGCCATGATCTCTCGAGGGTGTCCAAATCCCTTATGACAATATCCGCGACGGACCACCAGCACGGCTGTTTACAGGACATTTAGTATGCAACAAGAGCAGTAGGACAGGGCCTTACACCAATGATAGGTTCGAGGAATGCGAAGTCCCGTTCCGATATATGCTTGATGATAGATATGCAGGCCCGCGAAGCACGAGAACTCTTGTCAAAAGATATGGCATCATCCATTGCGAAAGAGCGATGCAGGTAAATCGTGGCAGAGTGCGCTAGCGTATGTGTCATAATGAGGCTATGCCGCTCTTCAGGTAAGACTGCATCCAACTGGTCGATAGGAATTAATGTCGACATAAAAAGAGTTATTGTATGCTCAAGAGTTTGCACATCTTCGTTAAAGCTGGCACTTTTCGAGCCTATGAGATTATAAGAAGAGCCGCAATCACGGCGAAAATACGATCAACCTACTAGATGTCCATTTACTTGCGAGGTGGTCAGCATTAGCAAACAGAGCAGACGCCTTCACTCGAAGTGCCGGAACTGAGAAACCTGTAGGCGAAACTGACCCAGAGAGAAACGAGCGAATAGTCGGTAACGACTGCGTAGTATCAATATGCCCCTGGAAGAGAGACCGATGAGGGCTGAGACGGATCGACTAATAAATAAGCGTACATTCTCATAATCCTTAATATCCTGAGGCCATGGGCAAAAAATTGACTGGCGCGAATCAGACTTGTCCGGAACGATGCAAGGCTTGCGAAGCACCACAGACCAGCAACGATCTAAGTTGTACACCTGCCAGAAGGCTAGAATTCTTTCTCCATCACGAACGTCACTCATGGTGGGCTTGAGATCGATACTTTCTGTAGACCATCCTTGTGAATCCAAAGGTGACCTACCGCCTAGACCAGTTTGCACAGCAAGGGATGCGGCCGCACTGGAGTGGTAGCTTCCCTCTAGAAGTCGGCCGTTAGCAAGAAAATACAAAGATAGCAGACAGGAAGCCTGGATGACATCGATTGTCTTATCGTTGGAACGAAGAGCATCTGGGAGAGACTCCAGGGCGTGTTGCAGATAGTGCTCCTCGTGCTGGCTTAGAGGTTCGGGACGAGATATGAAGCAAGCCCAGAGATAGATCGCGTTCATGAGCACAGGGTGTCTCTGCTCCGAAACTGGAAGGGTAAGGCTTTCACGAAGTCTACCCAGATGAATCTCCAAACCACATTGACGGCTGTGCGGTGAAAAGATATCGAGCCTATTTTTCGTTGGGGCATATAGAAAAGTATATGAACGATCAAAACCAGATCTCGCATAAATGATAGTAGATCTTACAGCATCTGAGCAAGTTCCAGTGGCGGCTGAAAATGCGTCTGCTGATCATCAAAGTAGACTTCGGATACAAAGGGGGTTGGTGAGGGAGAAGGCATGCCCTTCACGAAACGAGATCAGCATTGGCCGGGGTCATGTAGAGACATTAGTTACCTGATGCGTTGCCCATGAGGCTTGAGGAGAGGCAGCAGAAGAATCTTTGGGGATGCATTAGAGAACCACCGTGAGATAATGAAAAAACAAGCTGCTAAAGCATTACCAGATGGAAAGGGAGAATGTGAAGCTGAGAGATACGAGCTCTCAGGGGATCCGAACGAGGAAGAGGAAGAATTTGAACGAGAATGAAAGTGTGGATCAATTAAAGTAACCGAAGGAGAGACGTATTCGGGGTCTTCCAACTCCCTTATTCTTTGTTCAAGCTTGACGATGGTTTCACGGAGAATCTGAGTTCGCGTTTTGCCTTTTCCGTCGTCGTACTCGCAACCGTCGGCTTTTTTCGCTCTGGTACATTGTTGGCAGGAGGGTTTCGCGCCGTCACACCGCTACGAGGAGGTCAACGTGGGCAGACACAGTACAGAACAGAGAGATAATTACCATCTTACGCTTCCTGGAAAAAAAGATAGTGGGATGAAACGCGAGAAACACGGTAAAAAAGGACATATGTACCTGCAACGGAGACAAGCCTTGCCGCGCTGAAGAGTGCCCTGGACAGTAGTCTCGGAAGGTTTGTTGGCCATTATGAGAGGGGGAGAAATATATTATAATACAAAGAAAAAGAGTATATGCATGAAAGAAGGAAGTGGAAGAAAGAAAAAGAGAGCCGGAGGAAGATTATTATATGCAGACATGTCCAAGAATCCGTTGTGCACAGCCCACTGCGACATGCTCGGCTGATCATGAAGATATGTGCTACTCTGCAGGGGTCCGGCCAGTTGTCAGGTCGCTCACTCACTGCGGTCATTCCACCCCGTCCGCATCAATCTTACGGCCTTTTCTCCCCTTCCTGTGAACATACTTTGTATTCGTACATAGGGTATACAAAGGGTATACTACTACTTGTATCAGATTCAGAACGCCCCGTTCGGTTGATTACCAACCATCGCATTTTTACCATACACATTTTCGGTAATTTGTGGGTGTTGCTGGTAGTTTTCCGCCGCTACTAATACCATTTTCCTTTCTTTGGCATGGGCTTGGCGTACATACGCGTATCGCTGGAAATGATTGAGCGCCTGCAGAAATAGAACACCGACCTGCGCATATTTCAGCCTTGTCGCCTAGCAATACCTCGATCTTCACCAACTCACTGGATAGGCACGCAGCTGGTTGAACAAGCTGACAGTATATTCTCGAATCGCTTCCTTTTGATGGAAGAGAGAAAATCCAAGGTACATAAGACCTCCTCCATGCGGAAGCGACGCCAGAAGCTAGTAGCCCAGATTAGCCTCCACAACAGAAATTCGGGCTTCTACTCACTTCGACGACTTGGTCATATGTCTTTACGCCATCGGCCAGACTTTTCATGATCGTTAGTGCTTCCGAATCCGACATATTTTTCGTGTATCGAAGGCGGAACAATTGATGGAGAACATCGAATCCTTTGATAGAGCTGTTTGTGTGGTATTTGGCGCAATCCTTCAGAGACCCAGCGTCACACCGGGATCAGGGCCACAGAAAAAATTGCAACCTACCAATACTAGATATCTGTAGCTGGTCGTTTTTCGCCATGCTTCAATGCGATGTGCATTTGCAGCCAGTTCTTTCAAACATGTTGCCTCGTCACTAAACGCAATCCCGCTTCCTAATTTTGGTGGCCGACCGAGGACCTCTGTGAATGGAACACTTGGAAATCCAAACGTAGTCGTTCCTGTTATTTCTTCTTCATATCGAGACGCCAAGCGAACAAACCGCGTCACATATTCTGTGAACCGCATACGGACGAGACTCTCGCCGAAATGATCCTCGATGGCGGTTCGGATCTGCATCCAACTGTAAACGCAAATAAAAATCGAAATGAGAATACACAGACGTCTTCGATAAACATTTTGTCAGCATTATTATCTTTGCTCAGGTCGGTCTTCGACCCTTCTTTTGTCATTCTGGAAATTTCATCTTCGCTTCCAAGAGATGACTCTGCTTTCAATGTCCCTGATCTTGCGATAATTGGTCCTGCTAGGCCAACTGTGGCTTGCGTAGGATAGTTGGAGTGAATATCCTTAGAAACCATGACGCTTCCGGTGCTGATATCCAGGAAGAGGTCCCATTGTCGTGATGTTCCAAAAATGGGATTAGTTACACCTGCTATGTAAGCCGGTCTGGTAATATTTATTGTGAGCCTTTAATCGTGTCGGAATATTGGTGAGACACTCACACAGCTTCCCATTCATCTCGGTTTTTCAAATTGGCATAAGGAAAAGCTCGTTCAGTGAATCCTCTAAGAACAGCACCGCAGCCTGAACCCAGCGCACATGCGGAGAGAACAAAGTTTGAAACTAATCCTGCAGGGCGTTTGTGTCCAAGAAAGATTATGCGTTTCCCTGTGACCAAAGCGTTGAACAGCACAATTATAGGATGAGTCTGAGGCCCGTTTGTGTGCAAATGAGGATGAACCGGGCCAGACACAACTGGATGAACAGAGAAGGTTTTGATGAGAGTGATGAGAGAGTACTATTGCATTGATCAGCTACAGGTCATAAGCCCTCGAATACGGGAAATTAAGTACATACGTCTCCGACTTCTTCGGGGAACGTCGACAGTGGCATGTTTATCGGCAGGTGGTACTCCTTGTAAGCGACTGTCGTATGATAGAAGTGAGTGTCTTTGACAATACCATGTCTTTTTTGAGGATCGGGAAAATTCTGCTGCGAGTGGGGCAGTCGGTAGCTATGTTCCCTGCCTTGAGCGTGCGAGGATATAGACGAAGCATCTGTCGATCTTCGATTTCTCGTAGACCCAACGAGTGTACTATTTGCCGTCAAGGAGGTAACACTGCTGGCATCGCCTCTTTCCTTGTACGAAAGATCCAGGCCACTTTCATCTCCTACCCAGACTGCACTCCCTCCGAGTGAAAAAGAAGAGTCGGAAGGAGAGTTCTGACCATGAGGAAATTGAGAATGTGCCATGTTTTCGAATTCTGTCCTCTCTTTGACATGCTGATTCTCTCTCCTTCGGTTCCTACCATCGTCTTGATGTTTCTCCCGTTCTTTGTTTCGGAAAAGTATACCCTCTTCAAAGCTAGAGTAGGAATCATTGGAATTTGTGGACTTGTGTTGCGAAGCTGTCTTGGTGACAGAAGTAGAGTTACCCATGACCCAACTTTGCTGTGCCGTTATGTGTGCAAATTTCTCAGCAAAAATGTCTTTACGCTCAGAGGAACGCATGACTAGTTTTTCGTGTCTAGTTAAATTCGGTGCTGCCGATAAGTCCATGGAATTCACGGCATCGAATAGTCGGGCAAGGCAATCCTGGGATGGGTCCAATAGATAGTCATCGAGAGCGAGAAGCAAAAAGGGCTCCAATATACAATGAGCTTGCAAGATTAGATTGAAAGCCCTGGGGGGCTCACCTTGAATATCTGGATAAAAGGGTGTCTTGTACAAATTGCGAGTGCAAGTACTTGAGCACCGCTGGGAAGTGTGTCAATTGTAGTGGAAAACATATGTACATGGAGGCACACCGGTCCAAGGATTTGTCATGCTTGGTTCGGACTAGATTCAGGACACAAAGAAGCTCAGGTTTGTCGCCAGCGGTGTCTTCTCCAGGTAAGCCTACGGATTTAACTTCTGGGCTTTCGAGGGCAAGAACAGGAGATATAGTATTTAAAGGCGTCTGGTTCAAGAAGAATATTGTCCAGTCATCCAGTTGGGTCTCCGCGCCATCTGGTAGCATGGACATAGCAAGAACACTTGGAGAGTTCAATTCGGCGGTTTGCAGAAAGAGGTGGAAGGAAACATACCCTTCATCTACTCCGAGCGGTTGGGGAAATTGGTACTTGAGTTGAGCACCTTCAAGAATATGGAACTCTGCAAGTAGGACGAACGAGCAATGGTTTCCATGGCCTGCCATTACCACTGTTCAGGAGTAAGTACAAAGTAAGCACCATCATCGAGCGCTTGTGATGGACAGTCATGTGATTGGTCGCTCCTACATAAAGTGAATCGAAATCTGCTATCTGAACCCTTACCAACTTACCATGGGACTCACAGAAGTCAGTCTTCAAAACTTTTCCCTTTTCTCTGAGCCAAGTTGTATTTTTCAAGGTTACCACCACAGGCATTGCCTACATATGCCTGGCCGGCTTTGTTGTAGCAGTTCGTCTCTCTCAATTTTTTATGTCGTTACTCGTATCTAATCGTTCGAGCTCTTAGTTCTCTATGTTCTCTCTTTTGGCAAGGGAAAGGGTAATTTCCAGTATTTCCGTCTCATATTACTGTCTGTTTACAACCACCTCAGATATACGTTAACGAGGTTGTTCTCGGAACTCTGTTCGGCATTTTCATGGGCCCTTATTTTGCTGGTATCTTCGATCCCCGCTCCTGGGGAGAACATACAAACGCAATAACGCTCGAAATAATGCGCATTGTCCTAGCAACTGGTCTCTTTGCCATTGGTGTTGAACTCCCAAAATCCTACATGGCGAAGCACGCGAAAAGCCTCTTTGCGATGGTCGTACCGACCATGGCCATTGGCTGGGCCATCGTAGCTGGTTAGTTGATATCGTCCTCAAGTTAATGCATCTTTTTACATATTAATTTAGGTCTTATACGCGCCTTGTTTCCTCAGCTAAATTATATTTCCTGCCTCGCAATATCTGCTTGTCTAACACCCACCGACCCAATCATCTGTGCTGCCATTGTCGGTAGGTGGGAATTCCTTCGGTTCTTCTGCTCCTTACGACTAACTGCAAACATGACAGGGGGGAAATTTGCCCGAAAACATGTTCCAATAAATCTACGACAATTGCTTTCAGCCGAATCCGCTGCAAACGACGGCCTTGCTTATCCATTTCTATCTTTATCGCTGTACTTGACGCTGGACAAAACTCGTGAAGCAGCGATCACCCACTGGGTTCTCATCGGTTGGCTATGTACGTGTCACGTTTTTCAATCTCGTTCATTTTCTTCACGAGTTCCTTTTAAATTTTAGACCAAGTCATCCTTGGCATCGTCCTAGGCGCAATACTTGGTGAGCTGTATAAGAAGATTTTGGTGATCTTAAAATTCACTTTCACAAAAGGTTTATTGTTTTCGCATCTTATGAAGTTCTCTCATCGTCATGGATTCATCGATCGAGAATCATATGTTGCACAGTACCTCGCGCTCGCAATATTCATTACGGGGGTCGTCAGCACGATAGGTAGTGACGATCTCCTAGCGGCTTTCGCTGCAGGTCTGTAAAAATAACTGCTCAAGCGCTGTATGTCTTATTTTATCATTATTGGCCTTTTGACAGGCAGCGCAATCTCATGGGATGGGGATTTCAATGTCCATACAGAAGGAGAAGTTTTTGCTTCTGTCATTGACCTTGTGCTTAATTGCGCTTGTTTTGTCTACATTGGAGCTTGGTTACCTTTCAATTCATTCACAATCCCTGACCTTGGCGTAGTTCCCTGGCGCCTAGCTATATTAGCCTGCGGGATTTTGTTCTTGCGGCGCATCCCTGCAATTTTGGCATTGTACAGGTGGATACCTGAAATCACTTCCTGGCGTGAAGCGCTATTTTCGGGCCATTTCGGTATATTCCTTTCTTTCATGGGCATGCTGTGTTCATGACTGACGGGCTTTTCAACCTAGGTCCGGTGAGTATCTGAGGAATCGCGATTGTGATGTTCACTTAGATGGATAATAGATGGGCGTTGGCGCCGTCTTTATTTCAACACTGGCTCTCAGCAGACTGCCAACTCCAGCGAGTCCCCCTTCGTCTCAACAGGAACTCTTGGCTTCAGTTCTACAACCGATTGTTTCGTTCATTGTGTTATCATCGATTATCATACGTACGCCTTTAACTCGTCGCCCTCCCAGGTTTACTGACAACGTTAGACGGGTTATCGATTCCATTCTTTAACCTGGGCATGAACGTTTCACGGACGGTTTCCCTTTCAGCCACTCTGACATCGCGCTCGAGGGTGTATCCAGATTGGCTGTTAGGCGTCAACCGCAACCCAAGTTTACCCAGGGAGCCAACCACCGAAGTTGGAGATCTTTCCAATCGAGAGTCCACGGGAGAAGTGCCTGGTAACAAAATCCAACCCCATGTGGCAGTGATGCATACGGAAAGCCTTAATGACTCTCAAAGCCAACTACCTGACAATGCTCCCACAAACACAAATGACGTCCCGTTACCGAGTATTGCTCCTGTAGAGGCAATAGAACAGAGACATGATTTGGCCAATTTACGACAAGCTAAAGTCGTCCATTTCCCACCACCAGAGTTGAATCCTAACACACAGGACGATATAGAGGGTGCAGCTGTTATTTAGTACAATCAATTAGAGCGGACATAAGTAGGCTATTCAGATTTACACGCGTCTCTGTTTGGCTTGAAATCTACCGCCTTTTTTGGGAACATTATTAAGGTATCGAAAGTCCGTGAGAGTGAAGGCCTCCCTTGGAAGGACCAAACAGGTAAGATAAAATGTACGTCGTGAATCCTACTCAAAAGGGTTTGTGCGACCAGCCTACAGAAAGAATTTCGCATGTGCATGTCATGGTTAACATAGGACGAGAAATTTACCTGATAATCACCTCCACGATCGGGTCCTTCACCACAACCACAAAGCCAGTCGTGCCACCAGCGACCGGGTTCTGCTGCCTCCGATTCTTCTGTATCCGCCGGGGTAGGGGAAAGTGGCATGGCAACTGGGGGGGGAGTCCGTGGAGGAGGTAAGTTCAGAGGCTTGGGAAGTGGAGGACGGACATGGTCGGCTTGGGTATCTGGATTGAGGGAGGATATAGAAGGTGCATGCAAGTCCTCAATTTGATGGGCGTCGGAGAATGGAGAAATAATTTCCGATGGATTTGCAAAAGGGTCCGTTGGGTGAGGGTTATAGCCATCGTCGGAGTCTGTATGACTGGGAGAAGGTGTTGGGCTCACGGTGATCTTGTCTAGCGGAACAATATCAATGGTGTCCTGGGATTGGAGGGCGGTATGCGATGCACCTATAGAAGCGTGCTTGCTCTTCCTGCCTGTCCAGAGAAGGCTTGCATGTCGGGAGACATCGCCGACTAGAGAGGAGGTGGGGCTATGTGCTGAGGCTCTCGCGGCCTTCCTTCGTTGGCGCTCTGCAATTTCCCATCTTCTGAGATTCTGCGCAAAAATTGAGAAAGAGGAAGACGAGGAAATACAAAGGGAAGATACCTCTTGAACCCTGCGCGTTTCTTCAGCGTCGTCACTGGCCGGGGGGTAGGCCATGTCGTCAACGTCAAGATGCTCGGACGACGGTACTGGACTGGGAAGGTCTATATGTTGTCTGCCTTTGCCTTTCCAGCGGGGGGAATCAATAAGGTGGGTGTCATCTTGGGGTGTGTAGGCAATGTCCTGTTCTAATGACTGGAAGGAAGAGGACATGGAGTCGCAGGAATGCGCATTGCGGCATGTACAGCCCCTACTAGTTTTATTGACACCTGTTTATAACACCATTATTCAAATAGCTAAAGTATCCGCCGCTGTCCGTTACATTGTCTGTATCTGCTTAAAACCGTCCATCCTTCCTCATCATCAACCCTTCGTCGAACTCGGTGCTTCCGTCCTCCGCCAAGTGGTGTCTTAGCCCAGATCCCTTTGGCCCGGCACTGTGCAGCATCGGCGTTTGCGATTCGTCTGATTCTCGACCGCCCGCAGTGTTGCGCAGAGACAGGATCGAAGCACGCGCCGTTTCTCTCATTTGCATCAGGTTTTGATGGAAAGCATTCTATCCCAGGAATTTCATGTCAGCCACATTTGCCCAGATATGTTCAAAGCAATACGAGACCTGTTCCCTCCAGTATTGGGCCCGCTTGGCACGTTCCCGTTCTCGCTGCTTCCGGTGAGTAAAGTATAGTCCAGTGAGTGTGCCCGACATCCCTGAAAGGAGCATGACGTGAGTGCATATTCATTCCACTGTGAAAACACTTACCACCGATGATACCAATGACAACCAATACATAAACCCAAACTCCGAAGTGGTGAGGGGTGGACGCTGATACTCCGCAAACGCCGGTGCTGAGGCAGTTCCATGAGTCACATCTGCAGGAGTTTGAGTTCATCACGAATTTGGCGGATGCGAATAAGCCTCACTCTTTGTCCGCCCCACAGGATTCACCCAACTGCTTGTTGTTCATGCAGGTGTGCGATGCACTATCACAGTAGAGGCCAATTTTGCAATTCCCTCTGATAATAGTTAAGATTGACACTGCCCCTGATCATGCAGAGTTTGCGCCTTACCGTGACACAATGTCAATGAATTCGCCTGATGCCCCGTATGCAATATAAGGTGTATTTTCGACTGTGCAATTTGAGCCTAGAGTAGCATTTGCGAACCTATTTTTTTTTTTTAAATAAAGTTTAATCGGGACATTTGGAAAGTGATCATACATGCAGACATTGTTCAAACAAACAGAACCGTTGACATTGAGACCGCGACCACTGGTATCAGCCAGTTCTTTGAAGTTTTGTGGACCTTCGCATTGATCTAAGAGTCCAAGTCAGAAACGAAATGCATGCTAAGGCATTGGTTCCTTGCCGTCGCGGTTGAGTTGACATGCGCTACCAACTGCTAGAAGTGGCTGGCAGTCGCTGCCTTCATCAGGACAGAATTCTCCCTTTTGGCACTTGGGTGGAAGATCTGCGCCTTGCTGATAACCGAAAGGAAATTCGTCTCTGCGGCATCGTTTCGCTGTGCAGACACCTGCGTCAGAGCAAAAGGAAACGGCATCGCAATCGCTCCAGAATTGATATGTGCCAGCTTGGAGTCTGTTATCTCCCACGGAGCAGTTTCCACCTATAGTAACAGAGCCAGCATAGATGGTTTGGAATGAAGCAAATAGAAAGAGTGTGAGGGGTATAAATCTCATAGTAGTAAAAGAACGGTGGAAAGAGAAAAGATGATGACCGTCGGTGGGAGCGCAGCGGATTAAGTAAGTCACTCAGTTCTTATTTTAGCACAATGTCCTGGGTTCAATTCCTCAAGGCCGTCTTTGCTTTCTTTTGCGGCCCCCAGCCTGAAAAAGTTCCAGAGCATCCGCTTCCTGCTCAAAAGCCATCTGCTAGGCATGATGTGCGTGACTCTTTCCTGATCTCAGAGAACCGTCCAACTATTCATTTCTTACAGGAGGGCAACGAGTACTATGCCTCTCTTCGTGCCCAAGCTAATGAGCACGGTGATCAGATGAGCAAGTGCTTTCAGCAGAGCCATGATGCATACGCCCGTGGAGACGGCGCACTAGCTAAGGACCTATCAAACCAAGGAAAAGATCATCAGCGAGAGATGGATCAGCTTAACAAGCAAGCCAGTGACTATATTTTCGCGGGTTCGTTTTTGCATCTTCCTGTTCAATTCCTTCTTCTGACACGATATCTATGACTAGAGAATAATAAGGTGCTACTATCCGTGATTGGTTGCATTGTATATAAGCTAATGCAGAAATAGGATTGCAAGCCAGGAGAGGTCGATCTTCATGGTTTATATGTAAAGGAAGCCATTGCTCGGGCTGACGAGGCTATCCAAATCGCGAAAAGAAAAGGACAAGCACAAATACACTTCATCGTTGGTCGGTGACAAAATTACAAGACAACATTACGACCTCATTGAAGACTTTGACAGGCAAGGGCCTTCATTCCCAAGGTGGCGTGGCCAAGATAAAGCCCGCAATTGAGGCTCTAATGCGAAAGTGAGATGTTTCTTACTCATGTCACGATCAAATTACTCATTTCAAAGGTATCGGCTATCGGCTGAGCTCGACCCCCATAACTCGGGTGTGTTAATCGTTAATATTGAATCTGAAGCTGGTGAGGGAGGTATAGGGCCTGAAGAAATATCACGTCGACTGGAGGGTGAAAAGGAGAGCTGCGTTATCATGTAATTTGTAGATACAAAAAAGTTAGATTCCCTCCTTTACAAAAAAAATACAACAAGGACCAAAGATGACTGCATAGCATGTCTTAAAGATGAACTCCACTAGACTTCTAGACCAACCAAAACAAAGGCGGGATCAACTTGAAATGGAGGTTTCGTTACTACGGTGCCCCAACGTACATGAGGGAGTGGAGGAGACTGCCGAGATTAGGGCACGATCTTTCGAGAACAATGATAAGGGAGCTACAAGCCAGGCTTTCATCGGCAAGATCGAGCAAGGCGACTATGCTAGAAGGAAATAAAGGAAATGAATAAACAAAGTTGTAATATAGAATGCCGCCAAATGTATGCACCTTTCGCGTAAACTGACCGACTCTGCACTCTTGCCGTCGACGTAGAGTGTCTTGGACTTGCCTGGTAATTCCAGAACAACACCATCAAAATCAGCACCCAAATTAGGCGCAGAAATATGAGCGCTCTTTGCGTAAGGAAGAGCAGAGAGGCCTTGATGGGGGAAAACAGTCATTAAGAAATCAAGAGCATCTCTATTACGAGGTGTGCTGGCAATGGAACTTCCACTGTCCTTGCTGTAGTCGCTGGAGTCATCAGGGGTAAGAGGCGGAGTCGAGCTGAGGGAGCTGCTCCTGCTGGGGATGTTTCTTGGTGAAGTCTTACTGGGCAAAGTCGGGCTAAATTGAGTTCTGGTGGGAACCGGGCTGGCGGTGATATACTTTGGGAAGGAAGGAGAAGGAGGAGAGTCAAAGTGGTACGGAGAAAAAGACGCCGGACTGCCTGTCACACAGTCCGACGACCCTCTATCTGGAGGGCATTTTGCTTTAGGGGCGTCAAAAGCGCCACTATACATAAAAGTCAGAAAAGAGATTTAAAGATGAAAATGGTACGGACCCCGGGCCCTCCAGAGAACGTAGTAGAGTAATAGTACATATCTTCGGTGCCTTGGAGGTGGCACACAGCAAGCACGCTAGGCTCGTTGTCGAAGGTGAAAGCCCCATCCCCAACGGTTTGACGACCGTTGCTGATGAATGGGAACAATAAGCATGGGCAAGGTAAAAAGAAAGAAAGAAAGATACGTGGGGCAAAGACTAGATCTCTGATTGGATATATTGGACATTGTAGATGACCTGATCAGCTGCCAACTTGATAGATTCGACGGGTTAAAGACTGAGAGAGATTGCACTTTGTGTAGTTAGTGGTTCTGGTCAAGAGTCCGATTCAAAACGGGGCGCATGACTAAGCACACCTGTTTCGGCATTTTCCGCCAGCCCTCATCGATTCTAGTCGTCGAGCCGAGTTCCTCATCGTCGGTCCACACAGCGCCCTCAACCTTTGTAAGTCGTCGATTTCTCTCCCCAGATCCCTTCGCCGATCTCCCTCGCATCCCCGAGCTCTTTCCTGTTGCCTCGATGTCTTTCCAATCGGTGGATGCTTGTTTCCCGGTTCAGATGTACTCACTCCTTCTCTCCCAGATTTCTCTCAGAACTCTTTTGCTCTCATGGCTGACGCTGCTCGTGGACGTGGAGGTTTTGGTCGGGGTCGGGGTGAGCGTGGAAGGGGTCGTCGTGGTCCTCGCCGTGGAGGCCGAAAGGACGAGGAAAAGGAGTGGTGAGCAGAGTCCGTATTTCGTGCCGTTCTGTCTGTTCCTCTGACATTTTGTCAAGGGTCCCTGTCACCAAGCTTGGTCGTCTCGTTAAAGACGGCAAGATCAAATCCATGGAGGAGATTTACCTCTTCTCCCTTCCGGTCAAGGAGTATCAGATCATTGACTTTTTCCTGCCCAAGCTTAAGGACGAGGTTATGAAAATCATGCCTGTACAAAAACAAACTCGCGCTGGTCAGCGTACCCGCTTCAAAGCATTCGTCGCCATCGGTGATTCCGAAGGCCACGTTGGTCTCGGTGTCAAATGCGCGAAGGAAGTCGCCACTGCCATTCGTGGAGCCATCATTCTAGCCAAATTGTCTGTTATTCCTGTCCGACGTGGATACTGGGGAGCTGCCCTCGGTGAGCCACATACCGTTCCTTCGAAAGTCAGTGGCAAGGTTGGCTCTGTTATGTGTCGCCTTATTCCTGCTCCTCGGGGAACCGGTATCGTGGCTGCTCCTGCATCCAAGCGTCTTTTGCAGCTCGCTGGTGTCGAAGATGTTTATACACAATCCAAGGGCTCAACAGCAACCATGGGCAACTTCTTGAAGGCCACCTTCGCTGCAGTGCGTGTATCCACTTTTTATGATCTATTATACTTTTGCTCAGTATTTTTCAAGATTACAAAAACATATGCCTTCTTGACCCCTGACCTCTGGCGTGAGATTCCCGTCTCGAAGTTCCCATATGATGAGCACAGCGCTCACCTGCAGCTTGCCGGCAAGAAAGTGTACTAGATATCTGCATATATTTTACCCTGTCTCTGTCAGGCATATTATTCAGTTCATTGCTTCTTGTAGATTAAAAACTGGAGAGCTGTTGGTCTGAGTTTGGACATCAATCATACTTCTGATCGTCCACAACCTTCTTTTCCTACTGTCACTACGGTCGGTCTTTCTTTTATGCCTGCGTCAGAGAATGCCGCCGGTCGCTCGCCAAGGATTCTAAACAATTCAGTTGATACATTGGACTTGAAGCAGTCTTATGCTTCCCGCAAACTTGAATTGTCTGTCGACGAGTCTGGCTTGAACATCGTTTATGATACCCGTCTTCTGCGTAATGCGAGAAATACTACCCGCCCAAGGTGATTTCAGCCTCAATGCTTGTAGTGTCCATTGTAATGCTTTGCAGACCTCTCTCTTTGTGTCCTGCAGCAGCGAGTCGTTTGGAGTACAATTCTCAGCAGCTAGCTACGCCAGTCTCAAACCGCCGCTTTTCTACCATAGATAAAACGAAGGACCTTATCACAAACGCTAAGCCCGAGCAAGAATTGAACGCTGGGCTTGATTTCAAGGCCGTGTCCAAGCTTTTGTCATGCGTTGACCATCGAGCGCATCGTGAGGCGCCTGGATCGGACGAAGAGTTAGACATCTCTACGCATGATGACTGGAACTTTAGCTCAAGGATTGGCTCCACAACCGATTCTGTCAGTATTTCAGACGGAGTTCCTTCTCTATGTGACATCAACGCATTTGACTTTCCAGAACCACCCCCTATAGGGAGCCCTACAATTCGGCGTATGCGAAGTTCCCCTTGGTTCATGGCTGCCTGTCATGCTGACCACAATAGAAGTCTTTCTGGCAGCCGTTGGAGGTCAATAAAAACAGAAAATGAAATATTGCAATCTGCCCGCAATTCTTATTCTCCAAGTATCGAGGCTTTGCTTGTCACCGACAATGAAGGAAAGCTTTCCTGTCACCCTGGTAATGAAAACCCCTACCAACCTTGGGAATCAAACACTTCAAACACTTCCTGCCTTACAGATCGACCTGGGGCAAAGGTCTTGAGCGGAGAAGTTAGAGCACGAGCCGGCCTTGGTCTACATGTAAATGTGCCCCATCCAGCTTGGCCGGGACGAGAAACTTCGGATGGTCAAATAACAACGCATTCCAGCGCACCGTGCCTGAATTCGAATCGTGACCGATACCACAAGTCAATAGTTTGCACCAGAATCTCAAATAATTATTGTGGTGCGGAAGGGCGTGAATCTCCCTCAATGCCTGAGCTGCAAGGCTCTAGGTCACTAGGACCCTTACCCCGCATCATTCGCAAAGTTGCTAGCATGAAATCTGATCTGCAGAAGGTGAACCACTCGGATCATCGTGTATCAGACAACGTCAGACGGACGCTTCCCAAGGCTCGCTCCTTCCTTCAAGCTTCGGGTGAAAACAAAGATACCATCAGCAGGATTCCACCAACCCATGAAGTGCATATAACCGAGCAATCTGTGCAGGACCAGAAGACAAGTCGCCATTCTGGTTTATTAGCAGGCACGGCGTTGCCATTCAAAGATCAAGGGTTGACCACTCATGACTCCAGAAAGGCGACTCAGGATCGCCTCACGGAACATTTCTCTTATAAAAAGGCTTTTGCGCAACATGAGGCAATGACATCGAGATCTTTTATCGATTTTACACCGGACAAAGGAGAAAGGTTAAATGCAGGGGCCAAACGAGAGCGGGTTAGAAACTTTATTGCAAAAGCAAGTAATGTCGTCCTTGGTCTGGGGAGAAGAAAAAAGGCTTTATTTGATAGTTGAATTGTTGTCCGGTAGCGATCATCTTGTGAAGACTTGTATGTATGAAAGAAGGGGTGGTCATTAAGGGATTGTACAATATGTTTGTCGCTGTGATATATGAGTCCGGTCATTGCTTTACGAGGATGCTGGCGGGGGACTTGAGGGGGGATTGGTACCAGATTTCGAAGAAAGAGTATTCTCTTCTTGCAGAGGCTGAACGTCTTTCAGTTCAGCCTCTATTCGCTCTCGCGCACGGAATACTTTGGACTGCAGATAGTAAGAGTGGAAGGGAGCAGCCGACTTCTTTCCCGGTTGCGGCTTTTCGGGAGATGGAGGAGGGGAGTTGGCTTTGAAGAGATGTTCATAATTCTTCAATGAAAAGTAGTCGTCAGTGATAAAGTACCGAATAGATTTGCTGAATCAGAACCTTTAGCACTTGCTCAATTGAATCATCACGCTTCACATTAAGTATCAGCTGGGCTTCATCGAGGGTCATACGGTGCTGTCTGGTGAGCTGGTCAGTCGGAGATCCAGAAGTTGCGTGACCGACGCCGGCAGCATCATTCCCTATGGAAGCCTGGGGCGAGCTGGTTGCATCTGGTGAGGAGTCAAGGATGGGAAGGAAAGCGAATGTTGTAAACGCACTTTTGGCAGCCTGTCTGCCGGCCTCATAGAAGGCTTTGCCGAGGATCCTGGTGCCAGTTATGAATATCTGAATAATGGCTCTGGGGGACGACTAGAATGCAGAGAGTCAGTAAAAGCGCGAAATAAGGCGAACTCGAATAAAAATCACCATCCTGTGTAGTTGTCGCTCACTTCAATTTTAGCAGCACCGAAAAGGACGCCTGTGTCCACGTGATCCTCCAATAATTTGTTTTTCCTGGCCAACATCCATGTCCGCTGATGCTCACTTCCAAATTGTCAATGCATCCCTCGTCCTCTCCGTGCCCCCTGTTTTTGCCGCAAATCCCAGGGCAGGCGTCGAGGAAATGCTTGATTCCATGATAATGAGGTCTCTTTTATTCCATGTTTTTTTATTATTCCTTTTGCTCAGCTCTATCTCTAGATATATACCCTCCTTGCAAGGCGTCGTCCTTTCCCATGAAAATATCACTTTCCTCGACAAAGCCGCATCCATTCAGTGCGATTGTCCCTTTTTAGTCTGCACGGTCGCCTTCGATGCCACTGTGTGGAGTCCTCGCGTAGGACTGAACCTTTGTGAGCCTCTGGTCGCCATCTTGTCTCTATCAACCCCTCTCACACAGCGACGAAGCCGGCAAAGTCAGCTTATGTTCGCCCGACCATATATCTCTACTCGTCCACCGCACGTTCAATGTTTCGATACCCCGCAGTCACATCCCCACAGACACATGGGAATTTGAATACGAACCTGCTGAAAACGACCCAGAGTTTGGTCGCACCGCAGCTCAGGAACAGGCCTCACCCAAGGAAGAAAACGATCGTAGTGATATCCAGCAAAGCAGTGGCAGGTGGGTGCACAAGGCCACTGGTCAGATTTTGGGAAGTAAAGATGGAGTTTTGGAGTTCACAGTGATTGGGTACGTTCATTTGCGTCTAGATACGTCCACTGTTTACTGAGCAGCATCTCAGGCTCACAGTCGCCAATGAGATGCTCTCTCTTCTGGGCTCCCTGCAACCCGATCCATTCTCCCCGCGATACTCTATTTCACTTAATCCTCGTACTACGGCTAGTGAAGGGGAGGAGAGTCACGAAACTTCAGAGGACGAGGACGAAGTAGATAGTCTGGCATCTGAATCGGATAGCGAGAATGACAAGAGCGCGTCAGATACATTTCAGTCGTTAGGCAAGCGGAAAGATTTACAGGACCAAGCTCAAGGAGCAAAGGAGAAAAGAAGGCGGATGTAGAGAGAGTATATACTCCAGTGGCTGTGTTGTATACATCTTTGTACTTGACCACAATGTCCACTAATCCGTCCCACATTCTCATCGCCCGCAATTCGCGTGGGCTCAGTAACCCTGCCGCTTCTCTGAGCTCTCCCACCGAAACTCACGCTGCGGCCTCTGGAATATTTCGATCTTCTGGCTCGCCTCCGTGGTTTTTGGAAGATTGCGAAACGGATGAGATTGACTCGGAGCTTAGCACCGAAGACGATGAAGCGGCCATTCAAATTGAAGAAATCTTCACAAAAAATTGCAAATTACCAGGTACTGTGAAAATTATAGTTGAGAGCACAACCTTCTGGTTTGCATTTTTACAATTGTCCGCTTAGTCGTGCCACTGCCATCTCATCCTCTTCATTCTAAGGGCGCACAAGGAGATCCTATTCTTTACTTCTCCGTTCTTTGAAGCCGCTTTAAGTGGAAACTGGTCGGAAACTGGTCGCCCTCAGTCTATCTCATCTATAGTCACAATTTCTCAGTCAGAATTCGTAACCGATGGCGAGGCACCTCCCACTAGAGTCTCTGTCAATTCTGCTGAGCTTGAGGCTGTTGCTGAGCTGGACTTGTCCAAAGCCGACATGGAATCGGGTGTGCAAGCGTCACAGGGGTTCACGGAGCACCAAAGAGAACAAAGCCTATCAAAATTGCAAGGCTTGCACCGATTGTCTCGGCATGGAACTCCAAGCACTTCACAGAAGGAGACCGAATTGGCCTTACCCTCTAGTGGCATTGACGCCGCTCAAGCAGTTATTCAACGTAACCCAAAGAATGGTCCAGATGCAGTCATTGTTCTCCAGGAAGAGAAGGTTCTTAGTTGTACTCGATCCTCCGTCCGTTTACTAACTCCAAGAAATCGATGCAGGCGAGCACATTCCATGATTTTCTCAAGTTCATATACCCTCAGTGAGCTGACTCAATTCCAATTGGCGACTTTGCTCACCCATGACCAACTTTTAGGATGGAATGTACCATTACGTGGAACAATGTCGCGAGCCTGATGAACATCTCCCACAAGTTATCTGTTCCATCACTGCAGAACGAATGCTTAACATTCCTTTTGACTCATGCCGCTGGAAAGCCGATTAAAGCGATGCGGATCGCGGAGCTCTTCCAAGAAGAGGAGCTCTATCGCGAATCAAGCCGCTTTGTACTGGATAATCCAGGAGGGTGGACTGAACAGGAGTTAAATACCCTTAGCCAAGAAACATTGCTCAAGCTGGAAAAACGGTATGTGGTATGCATTTCCAAGCGGATTAGTTAAAGTGACGTGTTATTAGTCGCAACTGGTTTCTAGAACGTGTCCTCAAACTGGGTCTGACAATGATAGCGAAAGAATACCAATGTGTAAACACCCTTCAATATGCGTACATTCCAATGGATGTCTGACGCAGCTCTAGTGTCCTACTTGTCCAGATACTTCCGTTTGTGCTCGATTGCTAGAGGAAAAGTGGCGTCAAGCATATCACGCTGTTTTCCGGTTTGGCAAGTCCAAGATGGTCTTTCCAGGTCTTCGTGCAACCATTGACCATCATTTAGGTCCTCCACAGCCATCAATGGTTTTCCGTTATCTTCGAATGCTAGAGGGAGTAAGTCCTCCTCTTGCATTGACACATACAGCTTGTCAAGCAAGTGCAAAATCCTTTATCGCTACATGTACGTTCAATTTCAGGACGAAAAGAAGAGGCCAACTTACTGTTATATACTTAATCCAGTGTTTGATAGAATGTTCTCCCTTGGGGTTCGTGGAAGTGGTGTAGACTCTGTTCCACTGGGAAATCGGGTCGCTGCGGCAGCAGCAGCAGCGGCCACTGTTAATGGGCCTCGTCGTCATTTTTTGTACTGCACCTTGAAGCCCGATTCAACCCATAAAATGAAGAAGTCAAGAGAAATATAAGCATAAGTCAGAATAATGTCATATTTGGATGTACTACATCTAGAATACATGTCGATATTCAGAATACAATGAACGGGTATGTGGGACAATAAAAATGTTGGTCCTAGGAGATAATAGAAGCACTCTGAACCCAAAAAGAGGGGAAATGAAATGAAATGGGTATAGTTTACTCGGGCAATTCGAAAACTCGTGGGGCGTTTTCAACCAGCCATTCAATGAAAAGAGCTTTCCCCGCCATATCACTAAATTCCGCGCCTGGATCCCTAGATCTCATAAGAGTGGCTGCACCGTGATTACGATATGTGAGAATGGAGAGACGTATGAAAAGCGAACAGAATACTTACGTCCGAAAACAACGCCTAAATTTCGCGCATTCATCAGGTTTCTTTCAGCGCGCTTGTGAATGCTTTTAGTAGACATTGCATCAGTAACACCGTAATCGTGCTTAAGCAGGGGTGCATACCGATGAAGATGTAACATAAGCATTCTGAGAGTGAAAAAGTGCTCATCCGGAAGCTTGTGTACAAGATCATGTAAGGTTTGATGTTTTGTAGATAAATCTCTGATAGCGGTCGCAGCGGTAAATTGATCGTGCAAATCGAAGGTAAGGAGAGGTATCGGTAGAGAGCGAAAGTATGTCTTCAGAACAGACGTCACACTGCAAATATCGTTGAACCGGTCAATATCACAGAGGTCGAATGAGTCATAATCGCCCCTCTCGAACATCTGTGTTATAGCTTTAGACTGTCCAGAGCCTCCGGTCTTTCGATAAATGCCTTCATAATCCAAAGCTAAACGTTCTCAGCATAACTATGATGTCGTCGAAGGCCCAAGACACGGTGGTGACTAACCTCGAGCTTCAACCGCCTCTATACATTTTTCCACAATAACTGGCACATGACGTTCCTCGTCTTTGGAGTCAGCCTGAACTTGCTCGCTTAGGTCTCTACCAAACATCGAAGGTTCTAAAGAAGGTAGACTTTAGCAGTGTCGCTATACGGAAAACATGACGTACGTAAAGGGATCTGTTCATCTCTGGTAACATTTTGATGTTGGTGCTGAGCACACGACGTTTGGACATTCGCAATGCAGCGAACATGAATAGAAGTGGAACATACTAGAACAAGGATATAAGGGGTTGGCTAATGGAACTTAGGAACGAAGAACTGACCAGTGCAACGAAGTTGTGACCCCCACATCTTATCTCCACAATGGTCACATCGAGTAAATCGCAATATGCTCAATTGCTGGAAATTGTGGTCAACACGAGCTTTGCTTTTACTTGTGTCAGCATTCGGAGCTGGAGATGTAAATTCCTTCGATTTTGAACCTGGCCATTTAAATTTGGGTTTCGCGGGAGTGTGCAATTCATTTTCTGAGCGGTGCGATTTGATAGACCTAGGTTCTTGATTTTCATCATAAACTGTAGAGGAGCCACTTGTCGAGATACTTAAAGAAGGAGCGAGTAAATTGTTCGGCAGCTGAGAACGACCTGCATCAGTAGAGGACTGGGGGACATCTTGAACACCCTTTCCAGGAGTTTCTGGAACGATGTCTATTCGACGAGCATAGACTGCGCTGAGTTGTGCTAATTCTTCATTGCGGGCATTCAACACGGACGTTTCCTCCAGAAAGACGTCACGAACAGCCTTAAGTTCGGCAATTTCTCGGGCCAAGATCTCCTTCTGCTGAGTCAGGGGTTCCAGCTCTCGTTGATACTGATTTCTTATGCTCTCCAGTCGCTTCGTCAAGGTTCTTCCCAGATTAGTCGGGACCGCGTCACTTAGACCGCCAGTAGATCTGATAAGCGAATGGCTTCAGCAAAATGAAATATTTAATATTGAACTTACAAACCTTCTAGCTGCGAGCTCCTCTACTTCGGCCATTGCGACATCACGTTCTACTTTCAATCTTGAAAGATCATGTTCCAGCCCTGCTAAACTATCATTAAGTTCTTTCGATATTTGCTGTCGAAGTTCTTGACGCCGAGTATCTCCAGATAGTGCTGTAAGACGAACAGCCTGGCCGGAAAGCAATACCCGCAAACGAGTGACCTCAGCTTCGGCATCGCGACGAGCCTTAAGTTCGCGATCGTACTCTGTTTGAGCTACTGTGAGACCATCGATATACCGCTTACTTTCCCTCTACGAGGGGTGAGTTCACGTTATATATCGAGATCACAAATTACTTACGTTCATGCCGTCAACTTTGTTCTTCAATTGGCTGTAGTCAGCATCCCGTGATTCCAGAAGATCTACGATGGCCTCTACAAAATTAATGTCCACTTTGAGGTATCGAGCACCCTGCACCTTCGCATTATCTAAAGTTTCACGAAGTTTGAGAACGACAACGTCAGATTCAGGCGTTGTACGTCGATAGGTTGGCACTGAGCTCGACGCTGTTTGTCCAACATTTGCTGGATCTTCATTGGCGGTCTGCGATTCTACCACAAGGTTAACTTCAGATCCTGGTGTGGAATGAGGAGCTTGGGCTAAAGGATTTTGATTTGTCTCCTTTTCAACCACACTGTCGGGAGAGTGCTGTTCAATTTGCCTATCTGATGGGGAATTGATTGAGGAAGCAGTTGGAGGAGGAGTTGACGGAACCCCTTGCGAATCTCGGGTGATTTTGGCGAGGCTGTCCAAAGATTTGAGAGATGGAAGGCCTCCGACAGAGCTGAATAACTCGGAAAATTCGCCCGCGTTCATTGAAAATCGAATGGGAGGCAATGCAGGTGCAATGAATGTTGTATGGGATGTGCGTTCCACAGAAAGAGATTCCCCCATATCGTCCTCCATGTCACCCAACTGCAGTACTTCGGAGGGCTCCAAATCAACATCGCTGTATGCGATGCTCATGTTTGTCATATTTTTAGAGTCCTTGGGTGGCGGAACAGGTGGCAAGGGGTCATGATTACCTGAAGATGAAATATCAGTGTCGTTCTCGGTTTCCGTGTCTGTTCCACTTTCTACACCTCGAGGAACATCAGCATGGAATGAAGATCGACCAGAATGGTTGGTGTCGGCACTATGGGTAGAAGTAGATGAAACGCGTTTTGGGTCCGCTGGGCTTAACGCTACAGAAGATCGGTGGACTCGCGACCCATGATATATCGCAGGTTGATCGCCATTGCTTTCTGAGGACAAAGCCTTTGATGATTCAGCAGGACCCTGTAGTTCAACTACCATGGCGGGCGGAGACATAACTATTGCGTTGTCGGAGCTTTCATCCTCAAGATTCTGGGGGATGGATGAGGATTGAACATGACGTTCAACTTGATCAGGGAGAGGTGAAGGAGTACCAATGGGACTGGAATACGAGGGTCGCCCGGGATCTGGCCGCTGGAAATATATGGATTGCTGTGACTGACCATTAGGACTGGTGTGTTCCTGGCTGAGTGGTGACGTGTGCCGTGTAGAAATGTTTGATGATTGGCTCAATGATACGTCTCTAAGAGGCGAAAGAGATAGACCTGGATTAATAGAACGGCGTCTATCGCCGCGTGGTGTAGCAGAAGATGTGTCAGGTAAATTACTTGGTGCTGTCAGAAGGGATTTATACTCTGGAGCCAAAGAGTCCTGTCTTGGGAGGACATTCAAAAGGCGAGTACCATCGTCGTAACTGCTGCGGCGATTCAGGTTGCTAGATGACTGAATGGGAGTAATAGGCAGAGTATTCGATTTCAATGGACCGGTTACTTGATTCACAGAACCATGAATTTGTTGAGTATTTGCGGTTTGCTTCGTATCTCTTTCAGAGTCTGATATTGATGCAATTGTGATCGAAGGTGACTGGGAGAGTAAAGGGGCCGGTGAGAAGTTAGGAATGAAATTATCCTGAGGTCTAGTCACTGCTGAATGGGAGTACGAAGGCGGAGTAGGGTCAAATGCATCATTATTTAAGTGCAAGCCTTGAGTAGGCCTGGTGGGCGACCTCGTATGCTCGGTTACACGAGAAGTTTCGGAACGGGTGACGGACAAGGGAGGGGGAGACTTGGCTGCACCAGGGCGCGTGTGCTCTTCGGGATTGGATCTCTGCAATTTGATTAGAGGAAACGCGGATAGACAAAGAGTGCATTCTTACGTCTTGGTCGCGATGATAATTACGAGACTCATATTCTCTGGTCCTGGACGAAGCGCTGCCGCCGTTAGCCTTTTCTCTCTCGGCCTTCTTTTGAGCGTGTTTCCTTATTTTGATCATGCGCTCGCTGTGACAGTTCATACAGTAGATGCCCTGACTGGTCTTTGCGAAAACGAGCTCGTCAATACGATTGCTACAGACTTTGCACTTGAAACAATGGGCATGGTAGGAATCGTCACCAGTCATAATGGCTTCGTCGAGGATGGGGAGGTGGCAAATGTTGCAGCTGTAGGAACAATTTGCGCATATGGGAGAGCCGTCGGACAGGAGGAGGAGGTTGGTGTCTGCGGTGACTTGGTTTCGGCACTTGGCGCATTTAAAGCAGTCGACATGGAAGAAGGATTGGCTTGATGCGGAGAGTGAGAAAAAGGAAGGAGAAAAGGAGAAGGGCATACCCAAAGGCGACGACGAGCCCGCCCTGCTCATTGACAACGGAGTTCTTGCAGCCAGGACAGAGCCTGTCCTCGAGAGCCAGGGGATCTGGGTTGGAGGAACGAAGGTCGAGATGGGAGTGCTCGCGAAGAGGAATGTCGTGGGGAACGGTGGCCAGCATGTCTGGAGGATATTGGAACCAGCCGAGTATCTACCAGAGACGATGAGGAAGCAGGGATGAACAGAAATGGTCACGGGGTCACTGTCACGTATTACATTAGACTTGTTCTTGATGGTGGCGGTGCATCTTCTTTCAATGGCGCTCATCACTCTCTCTGGTCTGCCCTGTGCCGGAAAGTCTACGAGAGCCCAGCAGATCGCCGCCTTTCTCGACCAGAAGATTGGCGCTGCCGACTATCAGGGGCCCATAAGCCGTGTCGTCGTTCTCTCCGACCACTCGCTTGGTCTCGACCGCAATTCCTACGCCGGTAAGCCCTTTCTGCTCGTCTCTCCATCTATTCACCCCAGCCAGACACCAAGCTCGAGAAACCCGCCAGGGGCGCCCTCTTCTCGGCCGTGCAGCGCCAGCTCTCCAGCGACACCATCCTCATCGTCGACTCTCTCAACTACATCAAGGGTTTCCGCTACCAGATGTACTGCGCCGCCCGAGAGATGAAGCTCCGTACCTCCACCGTGCGCCCTCTTCTTTGCGCCCCTGCTCACTGCGTGTCCGATCATCACAAGGCAGGTGTACGTCGTCGCAGGCCCCAATCAGTGCAGGCAGTGGAACTTGGCAAGACCATCTCATGACGCATATTCTCAAGACACGCAAGCTTTCCTGACCGTCCAGCCGCTTCTTTAAGCTTACTCTCTCTCATAGTCTTGAGAATCTCCTCATCCGATTCGAAGAGCCTTCTTCTATGGTCCGTTGGGATGCCCCTCTGTTCACCATCGTCTGGGACGATCCAGATATCCCCGGCTCTCAGATCTGGGAAGCGGCCACCAAAGGTAACTTAAAGCCACCCAATTCGGGCACACTCTCCGTAAGTCCCTTTCTAGTTTCATTTTATCTCCTCAATCCAAATCCCTTTTCCAGCCGGCAAAAGCTCCCGTCGATGCATTGCACATCCTAGAGCATACTACGGCAATCATTGCGTCGGCCATCGCTTCTGCATCCAACTCTCAGCCTACAGGTGGTTTAATGACAGTATCTGTTGGGCAACTCAGTCTTCCAGCCACCCTTCCGCCTCGAAATGTAACCCTTTCAGAATTGCAGCGACTCAAGAGACAGTTCGTAACGGTACACAAAAAAGCTATCACATTGGGCACAACTGAGCGGGGTGCTGTTGATTGGAAGGAAGAAAATGTGGCAAAAAAGTTTGTAGATTACGTGGAGGCTCATCTCCAGCCTTGAGTAGATTACATAATCAATGACAATGGTCTTGGTGGCATCTCAGCCACTCATTCTTCGACATCCACTATGCCTCTTCCTCCCAATACAAATCTTTCAGTCCTGGGCTATTCACGTCCTGGGGATACCTTACAGTCAAAGCCCAAGCAAGCCATCCTTGTTCGCCTCTCCTCAGAGACCTTGGATGCTCTCGAATCCTTTTCCACCCAACCCAGTCAGATTCAATTTGAGTTTGGGGACAATCCAGTACGTTTCCACTCTACTTGCCGCTTGACCTAACCCTAAATTTCAACAGGGTATCCATGTCGGAGATGCTCACTTTCCCATGCGACACTACAAAGAGAACGCCATACACGAATTGTTTCTACGTGCATCTTCAGCTACGAAGAAAAACGCTCCGTTGAAACTCCATGCCAATGTGGTTGGTAGATTTAACGTAGAGCGAGAACTGGCTGGTGTTCGCGATAAAATACGTGAAAGCACTCAGGACGCTGCTAATCAGCGTAATTCAAGGACCACAGTGTTTATCGAGACTCCCCCTGATATACCCACTCTTAGGAAGAGGAAAGAGGCACCCTCTTCTTCTATGTTTCGCAAACCCCTTCGCCCAGCAGATAAGTTGACAGCTCCACAGCTGACTAGCAATGCGTCTGCGCCCTCCAAAGGCGCCAACTTATCGTCCCATTCTCACCTCGGCCTTGTTCGCAAACAAGTTCTCCAATGTCTCGCTTTGGGTGAAAAGACCGAAGATCAGGTCATGAGAGGACTTGAAAATTCTGATCGCACCCTTCCATCCCGTCGCGAACTCCAGGATCTGTTGGACCTAGTAGGTAGATTGCATTCTTGCTTATGTTCTCACCCTGAACTCCGTATGACAGGTGGCGGAGCCTTCCATAGTCAAAGGTAACCCAATGGACAAAACATTCAAGTTATATCGCCTCAAACTTTCCTCATGGAAGGAAGTCCGTCCTTATGAGTGGTCCACATTGTCAGAACCAGAGCAAACCTCAATAGCGCGTTCAGCTAGAATCGCATTCAAGAATCTCCGCATTCCTGAAAGTGATCCTGTTTGGAACCACGTCCGATTCAGAACGCCAGTTGCCACGACGTCTACAGCAGATCATGCTCAAGCTTTAGACCAGAAGAAACAAGACGTCCCTAAACGAGCGGTCACATCTCATGAAGCTAGGGAGAGGAAAAACAAGCCCAAATTGGATACCAAAAAGTCGGAAATAATGATGAAGGATGAAAGCCTTAGGGTGACACCTCGGATGGCCTTGCACGATAATAAGTTGGAGACTTCATCGGAAAGTCGGAGGACTGCAGAAACGTCGCTGACTGAAACCACGCGCGGCCAGGGCTCTCAAGTTTCCAAGACCGCCAAATCCCGGGTATCTGATTCGTACTCTCCGTTGACTGTAGGCAAGGCGATTAGCGTTCGACAATCAAATAAAGACAATATATCTTTCGCTTCGAGTAATAAGCCATCTCCAGACGACAAACACCTTCCCATTTCTTCGTCACAAAAGACGAGAAAGAAACGGCCAGAAGACGAAATATCTATCGGGGAGTCCGATAGAGAGAAAAGACGTTCCAAGGGAGAGAAGGCTAATTTAAATAATACATTAGATGGTACTCGTGCCCAAATTTCAGGCTCGTCTACAAAACGGAAAGCGCTGGAACATAGCGTCGAGATATTTCATGAACCAGTTGCCTCGTCGATTTCGAAACGGCGTAGAACGGAATATGAAGCAAGCTCATCTGTGCCATCTTCGGACCGAACCAAGAACGCTGCCGCAAAAGAACCTCCTGTAAGGAAATCTCATCTAAATACTGGGCCATCTGAGAGACCCAGCCAGAAACCCCTGCCATCTTCATCTACGTCTATGCGGTTCAAGAAGGATGATTCGCCTCCGTCGAAACGAAATACAGTACCTAATAATGCGTCTGAAAGGACCTATTCTGAGTCGTCATCTCGATCTCGTACGTCTGGTTCCCAAAGCAGTAAACCCAGTGGATCCAAGGCAAGACGTCCTCCAGTTTACACTTCTTCTGAAGAGGAAGAACCTCCTGTACCTACTTTACGCCCACCTGGCAATGGTTCTGCACCAACTGTTACTCCTTCGAGAGCGTTGCACTCGCAGAACAGCAGCGTGACACGAGCACTCCCAACTGACCATGCCGCTCTTCGCGAAAGGTATAACAAGTGTTACGTGGAATACCTTGACTCGTTTCAAAGACTTTTTGTTCAAAAGGGCAAAATTACTGATTGGCTGAGAAACAAGGATCGTGCTGATAGCATAACTGATTCCGAAGGAGATGCAGGACTCATGGACTCGGAAGAGCTGGCTCAGCTTGCTACCGATCATAAAAGACTGGAAGAAGAACTAGCGAGTATTAGGCAGGTATTTGGACATGGGGAAGTGGTTGCGCAGTAAACGGAGGTGTGTGCTTAGTCATGGGCGTTGAATGAATTTAGAGTATTGTCTATTGTTCTAAGTACGTTGAAAGACAATAAAAAGATGACCTTTACCAATCCTGCGTTTCGCTCTTTTTCCTCATGGACTACTTTCTCTTGTCCAAGCTCTTCCTGGCTATTCTTTTCTTTGCAATCGCATATGCTGGCTATTTGTTAGTCATTGTCCCAAGTCTGAATCCTCTGCAGCTCCTTGCTGGGCCTCCAGACCAGGGTTGGTTCAGGAATCATCTTCAGTCTGTTCTCGAGTGAGAAATGCAAGTCCAATCACCCTTTCACACCTGACAATGCTATGCGTACAGTCCAGCAGTTTCGCCTCGCATGCACGAGTATTTTGTACGCAAGTATGGTCGCTCCATACGCATACGAGGTGTTGGTCCCGTAGGTCAAACTACTGTATCAAGAATTCGCCTTGCAGTTGATTTCACAATCTCTTTAGTGGGATGTGAGGCTCCTTACTCTCGATCCTGTTTCCGTAGCGCATGTTCTCAGAAATTCGACTATTTACGAGAAACCTTGGCAATCTCGTCGATTGATTACCAGTCTCATTGGATGCGGCATGCTCGCAGCTGAAGGGGGTGTTCATAAGAGGCAGCGAAGAGTTGCTACTCCAGCATTCTCTATCCAGAATCTGCGCGAACTCATCCCCGTAGTCTTCAACAAAGGCAACAACCTGAAGGACAAGTGGTTGGAAATACTAAATGTCAGCTCTGGGCCTATTGCTATTGATGTCTGCCATTGGGTCAGCAGAGCTACGTTTGATGTCATTGGCCTTGCAGGTAGAGTGATGCACCCTCTCTTCCTTAATCTCTCTCATCACCTTCAAGGTTTTGATTACAATTTCAATTCTATTGAGGACGAGTCGAATGAGCTCTTCTGTGCGTATAAGGAGATGTTTGAAGTTGCAATATCCCAGAGCCCTCCCATACGAACAGTATTAAGGATTTATGCACCATTCCTTGATTCCTTATTTGTATGCACTCCCCTTCTTTTTTGATTGCGGTTGCTAACGCCCTAAAGCCGGATTCAGCTCTGAGAACAATACAAAGGAGCCAAGACGTCATCCACCGGGTTGCCGGTCACCTCATTCAAGAGAAGAAATTCAAGATCGCCCAGGGACTGAAAGAAGGAATTCCCTACGGCGGCAGAGACTTACTAAGCCTTTTGTGTCAGCTACTAATATCATCAAGTTTGTACATCACGTCTTACCTTGCTTCTCTTCACAGTGAAGTCAAATGTGGCTACGGATCTGCCTGCCGACCAGCGCATTTCGGATACAGACATCCTTCACAACATAAACACATTTATGTTCGCAGGCTCTGATACCTCATCTCTCAGCCTCACTTGGACCTTACTGCTTCTAGCTGAAAATCCCCTTGTGCAGGATCGACTGCGTGCTGAACTCTTGACAGTATCTCCTGCATCATCCGGCAATTTATCCCATCTAACAGAGGAAGAAATTCATTCTTTGTACACGAATATATCCAACCTTCCCTACCTCCACAATGTTATACGTGAATCCGTTCGATTGATACCACCCGTACATTCTTCCATTCGAGTCGCCACGCAGGACGATGAGATACCCGTGTCTTACCCAGTTCATGGAAAGAATGGTACTACTTCAAACCAGAAGTCCCAGGCCACAATCACAGTTCCGAGAGGCAGTTTTGTGCATGTCGCAATAGAAGGGTTTAATCTCGACAAAACTTTCTGGGGAGACGATGCCTGGAAATTTATGTGAGTATGGGTTGAGATATAGCTGGTTTACGCATTCTTTTTTATACCCCTTTCTTGCAGGCCTGACAGATGGGATCGTCTCCCTGAAACTGCTTCAGAATTGCCTGGACTTTTCTCCAATACCCTAACATTTTCGGCAGGTCCTCGCGTAAGTCTTCGCCTTGCACATCATTCCACTGGCTTACACATATTTAAGTCATGCATCGGCATGAGATTTTCGATTCTTGAAATCAAAACTTTTCTTTATATTTTGCTTACAAATTTTTGTTTCCAACCAACTGGTGACAAGATAATCAAAGCAAATGTGTAAGCAGCATGGTTCTATGATAATATGATCCTAACTTTTGCTTACTTCAGGGTTCTAACGCGACCTTATATCTCGGGCAGATATAAGGAAGGTAGTCAATGCCCGCTCATAATCACACCTCTCAGTTAAAATAATTCTGGCTGGTCAATTTTGGGCATCACAGATACGCTGCTTGACAATGTATAATATATAACAATCCATTAAAATACTATACTGTGGCTCAATCCAATACGGCATATTTTTTCAAATGGAGAGGAATGCTTTGATCGAGTCCTTTGCTGGCGAGCCATTTCTTGGAAAAAAGTCGACTTTGGTAGCGGTAAGCCCCATCACACAGAATAGTAACGATGGTGGAACCTGAGGGTAAATAATAGAATGCAAATGTTATCTTGTAAGTGGAATGCATTTACCTGGACCAAAGCGTTGGGCAAGCTCAACTGCGGCAACAACATTAAGAGCAGAACTAGCGCCAAGATACAACCCTTCGGTGTCAAGCAGTTCGTACAACATAGCGATAGACTTAGAGTCCGGAACAGTAAAAGCACCCGATAGGTCGTTCACAAAAGTAGCAAGGTTGTCAGTAATACGACCTTGGCCAATTCCTGCACAAGGTAATCGATATGATGTCGAACAGAGATATTGAAGTCGTACCTTCCGTGATAGAACTTCCTGACCTTTCCACCAATTTGCCTTCACTTGTGACATAACTCGTCAAAACGCTTCCCGGAGGATCAGCCAGCCAGATTTGCACTTTGCTACCGCTCTTCTCTTTCAAATATTTGCCAATACCAGCCAATGTGCCACCTGTCCCTGTGGCACAGACAAAACCGTCTATTTCGCCATGTGTCTGCTCCCAGATCTCAGGGCCGGTAGAAAGGTAGTGCGCATTCGCATTTGCAGTATTATCAAACTGGTTGGTCCAAATTGCATTACTAATGTTTTGCGCAAACTCTCGCGCCTGATGATTGTAATTTCGGGGATTGTCAAACGGCACTGCAGGGACAGGACGGACATCTGCTCCAAGCATGCGGAGAAGATCTATTTTTTCTTGACTCTGGACAATGCGTTAGCCCTTGAAAGAGCGCAATAGCATCATAAAAAATACCTGGGTGTCAGGCATGTAAATCACACAATTATAACCTTTGGCCCTACAAACGTGAGCGAGGCCAATACCGGTGTTCCCCGCTGTGCCCTCAACGACAGTGCCACCCGGTTTAATGCTACCGAATGTCAGCATTAGAAGTGAAAGAAACGAAGTGGCTCGCACAGTCCTCGCTCTTCGGCATCACGGACAAGTCCAAGGGCAGCCCTGTCTTTGACACTGCCTCCAGGATTCTGAAATTCTGCCTTCCCAAATATTTTAGAACCAGTCTTTTCGGATACGGATTTTAAATATATCTAGGAGTCCGAAAAACACCGTAAGAGTTTCAATTGGACGATCCAGAGGAGCCAGGCTTACAAGAGGTGTATTGCCTATAGCTGCGCTGAATCCCTGAACATATGAATGAGAAGAGAAGAACCTTGCTCCAGAGACATGCCGTAGTGGTGAAATCATCATTGCAGTTGGAAAACTTCCACGTTCAGCAGACACTACTGTTACGTAACATCACTACACAGGGGTCAAGTGAAGCTTAAGTGCTTTATATTTTATGAGCTTGTAGGAAAATCTGACCTACGTGTACATGGTACAAGCAAATCTGCATAAAAGAGAAAGTAAGGTCGAAGTAAGGTATTAGTTATCAGTCAAGAAAGTCATTGACAAGGTCACAGAACGAATGTCTGTTTACACCTTACTAATGGGAGGGGGCATGCATTGTGTGGGACCGAAAGAAAGTTATATGGGTATTCGACAGAGAGAAAATTGGTATAGAAAATGGATCTGATATGGGCGAACAACCCTCGCGCATTCAGCATATCTATCAAAGTGGAAATTTCACTGCTGGCGTTTCTTGACGTTTTGCGACAGCCACTGGAGGCCTTCAAACAACCCTTCTCCCGTTGTTGCACAACTAAATAAGTTAGCTGCTTTTAGCCCGGCAAAAAAAAAGACGTGAGACGCATACCTCGGGTGAACATACCAGGAGCGGTCACGCATCCTGTGTAAGCCGAGCTTTTCTGTAACTTCAGCAGGGGACATTGCTGAAAGTAATTCCCGTGTGAGAATCATGCAAGGAAACTGATACTCCATAGAACCGACCTCCAGGTAAGTCTTGCTTATTCGCAAAGACAAGCAACAAGCATTCCTTCATCTCTCGATCACTCAGTATCCGGTGCAGTTCTTGCTTAGCTTCATCGATTCGTTCACGGTCTTGACTATCAACAACGAAGACAAGACCTTGGGTCCCAGTATAGTAGTGCCGCCAGAGAGGTCGAATCTTGTCTTGCCCTCCTACATCCCACACATTAAACTTCACATTCTTGTAAGTGACTGTCTCAACATTGAAGCCGACTGGATTAAATCGTAAGTGCATCCTTTAGGGTTACAATGGTAGTGTTCCATACCTGTGGGTATGGTCGTTACGGACTGGTTGAGCTTTAGCTTGTATAGGATGGCTAGGAGTATCCAAGCGCATTGTTAGTGTCGTGATATAGGGCCCAGCAATATCATTTGTTACAATACATACTCGTTTTTCCAGCAGCGTCCAAACCCAGCATGAGCAATCGCATTTCCTTGTTCCCGAAGATCTTGCCTATAGTGTATCGTCGTTAGCTCGTTAGGGACGCCAGGAGTGACTAGCCTGTACCCATGGCCTTGGAAAGATTTGCACCCATGATTAAGCAGTTTCTGTAGTAGTAAAGAACGACGTGTCCACAAACGGTGACGAAATTTTAAGAAAATAGAGATGGAAGCAGTCAGAACGTCGTTCAGAAATTAGAATGCAGACACGACTTGTACAGAATGTTAAACACCAATCACGTGAATATATATATATAAATACTCTCCATTTATGAATTATTATAATGTACAGAATACAAGAAACAGTGACATGGATAGTATACTCTCTCAAGGATTCGGTGAATGACTCTGACTAAACACTTTCAACCAACCATCTCCCATGTCTTGTTTCAGCGATTCAATTCTCTTCCTATAAGCATCCATGTTATTCGCAGAGTCATCATTCCGCGAACGCATAGTCGACGGTTCAAAGGAAGACGCACTGACTCGAGTTCGACGTTTTTCAGATTTTGACGGAGAAATGCTAGAACCAGGACCTGCAACTTCGCTCAGAGGCGTAGAATCCTCAATTAGAGCGAATAGGGGTGAAGGAGCTACACTGATGCAATCCGTTCTATGTCGACTGTGATGTCGGCCTGAAGTTTCCGATCGTACTGCATGCCATGGAACCTGAGTCTCTTGCGCGGATTGTTCAGGAGCATCACCATCGGGTTCTCTTGCTTCCCAAATATTCCCGTATGATTGTTGATTCGGGTTAGTCTGTGGATTCCTATCTAGCAAAGTGTGCTGTGCCTTTGTATCATCCCTAAATATTGTTCGCGAAGGGGATCCAAATTGCAATCCTCGGTCACCATCGTTTCCCCCAAAATCAACAATGCGTTTCAATTTCTTGCGCTTCTGGCCAACACTGCTTACATTCACAGGAAAAGAAGGATCATGAGACGGCGTTGACGACGCTACATCTGAATGTTGTGTCTTGGGTGCACGGGAGTGCTCAATAGATATAACAGGTGCGGAGGATGTGGATTGGGTGGCAATAGAGGGGAATTGATCTGGCAGGGCGAGATTTCGCTTCTCGTACAAGCTAGGATAACTGCCTTCCAAACGGATTTCCTTGCCCTCTTTTGAGAAATAGCTGAAACAGGTCACTCGGAAATCCTCCTCCACTTGCATGAAAGGGTTACCGTCCACCCAAAGCTCTGATAAGTTGGGTAAAACAGACAATCTGCCAATTTCTAGACTCTCTTCAAGCATATTGTATCGCAAATCAATGCGTTCAAGAGCCAAAAGGCGGTCAAGCCCGCACAGGGACTCTAGTCGATTGTGGGCCAAATTGAGATAGAGAACTTGACCAAGGCTAAGAAAAATGCCTTGAACAGAGTCAATCAAATTGTCCGAGATATTCAGGCTGACAAGGTTGGTGAGCTCGCCAAGTCCAGGGGGAATGGAAACGAATAAATTGGAGGAAAGATCTAGATGGGTGAGGGAGGTTAGATAAGGCAGTATCTCATAGGCGAAGGAGGTTAACGAGTTGTCCGGTAGGTAAAGGTGTTTCAAAGACGACCATTTTGACCAAGGAAGTAGAGCTGAAGGGGTTGACTGCGTTCCATCCTCTACTCTTGGACGCTCTTGCAGTTGGCCACCGACATCCAGGAGCTGTGATGACAGTGCAATCGGTTGCTGGGTGGGTGTTAACTTGGGCTGGGAGTGCAGTGAATTTGGTCCATATCTGCGAGCCTGATCTTGGATGACGGCTCCCAAGAGGATCTGGGATATGTCGTCCAACCCACTTCTCTTGACTTTGAGACTCCTTAAGGAATCTGCCATGCGATCCCAACCAAGCAATGTACGAGGGTCGATATCTTCACATTCTAGCCGTTGTAAATTTTTGAAGATATCCAGAGGAACGGCAGTTTGGCCAGTGGTGTCTTCAAGGAGTTCAGCGACAACTTTTTGACTCGGCGCATGGATGGACAGGGCAGGAATCTTGGTGAAGCTGCTATAAATGTATTTCAGTTCACCTTCTATCGAAGAAGGGTCATAGGCAGTCCACCAACTTCCACTCAGAGAAAAATTTGAGACCAGAGACAGAGAAGAACGTAGAGAGGTCAAAGAAAGTGTTTCGGGGTCTTTCTGAACCGGAAAGATGTGAAGATAGGACATTGGGCGAGACGGTGAGTGAACGGGCACATCGAGAGAGCCGACCTGGAAGCCGATGGCCTCCAAACGAATGAGGATGTAGAAGAGATGGTGGGTGTCTGTTGAGAGGGCAACAGGTTTGTTGGAAGGGGTCGATAGAGGCCAGGAAAAAGAAAACCGGTCGGGAGCAGATTTGATCTTGCGACGAAGAAAAGCAGACTCTGCGAGACCTTTCTCGTTGGTGCGAATGAAAGTGGCCAGACGACGAATGTAATCGTCCCCAGCCTCCTTCTCCATGAACGTAGTGGTGAGGACTCGGCCTGCTTACAAATCAACATGACAAAATAGAGATGTACTCGTAATCTACTCCTTTCATCCATTTCATCCAGCTACCATGAAGATTACCGTAAAGACCACCCAACAAAAGGTCTTCCAGGTGCGTTCTCTTTTTTTGTCATCTCTCCCTTCTCATTCTCGCCCAGGTCGATGTCGATGGTGCAGAGACCATTGCCGACCTCAAGACTAAGATCCAGCAATCCCAAGGTCATCCTGTTGCGGTGCAAAAGATAATCTACTCTGGTCGCTCTCTATCGCTTTTGTCTCGTTTTGCTTGCTCATACCCTCACAGGAAAGATCTTGACCGATGACAAGTCTGTAGATTCTTGTGGCATCAAAGAGAAGGACTTCCTTGTTCTGATGGTGTCAAAGGTAGACTTGTTGCACTTCTCTATCATCTCTCCCCCTCATCCTTGCCCTTCAGCCCAAACCGACACCTCCATCAACTTCTTCGACACCGGTTTCGGCGCCTGATTCATCGATTCCGGCCCCAGCGCCCCAATCCCCAGCACCTGCCTCATCCGCAGCTCCTGACGCCAGTCCTATCGTTCCTCAGAGTCAAAATGCTACCTCATCCGCTCCTCCTGCAGCTTTTGGTGATGTAAATTCTTTTCTTTCTGGAGAAGGCCTGCAAGCAGCTATCAGCAATATGGTGGAGATGGGTTTCCCCAGAGATCAAGTACTACGCGCAATGCGCGCCAGCTTCAACAATGCCGATCGTGCTGTTGAATACCTTATGAATGTACGTGCCACTCGCCTAGCATTTGCTGTATCTAACTTATCTAACTTTATTGTAGGGGATTCCGCCTCACCTTGAGCCAGATGCGCCTCGTCAGCCAGCGGATTCCCCGTCTTCAATACCGCCTCAAGCACCTGCTACCTCTGTTGCAGCAACAACGCCCTTGAGTCAGTCCCAAGATCAACCCCAAAATCTTTTCCAGGTAATTCTACCTGTTTTACAATATTTGGATCCTTTGAGGGATATCTCATTATCCTGTGATAGTTGGCGCAACAGCAACAGCAGACAGGTAGTGGCGTGGCCACTGGTGGGCCTACTGCTGGAGGACATGGTGGACACCTCAATCTCGAAGCTTTGCGCGACAATCCTCAGATTCAGCAACTTAGAGAACAAGTCGCCCAAAATCCTGCCTTGATACAACCGTTGATCCAACAGCTTGCATCTCAAAACCCAGCAATGGCTCAAATGGTAGCACAGAATCCCGAGGCTCTTTTCCAACTTTTAGGTATAGGACTAGAAGAGGGCGACGATGGTGCCCAGATTCCTCCTGGTGCCCATGTTGTCAGCGTGACGGAAGAGGAACGCGCTGCCATTCAACGAGTAGATGCTCATTATTTTGTTACTGTGTTTTTGATCTCACCATCTCTTGCACAGCTGGAGGCGCTCGGATTTCCTCGACAAGCAGTTCTGGAAGCTTACTTCGCTTGTGACAAAAATGAAGAACTTGCGGCTAATTACCTCTTTGAAGGTGGATTTGACGATTAATCTTGGCTTGGAGACATATTTTCGCATCGTAATGTTTTTGTCCTGTAGCTACTTAACTTCTTTTTTGAAAATGAAAGTTGAAAGCGGATTGTATCTTGTCCGAGACTGCGAGTCATGTCACAAACAGATAAACTGAACTTCGTTGCCACAGCACAGCACTGCTTACAAACTTGTTGGCTCCCTCGCATTGCCACTGCTAGTATGTTTCTTCCGTCCCTTCTACGATGAAAATTTTCTTCCTTTCTCAATTGCTCGTCGCTGTAGCAGTGGCCGGCGATGACCATTCGGGTTCTGGATCACCACTCTCCGTAACATCTTACGCTCCGTCTACCAACGTAGAATGTCCTGATCTGTCAACAACGTCTCTTATTCGCACTTTTCCTCCGCAAAACCAGACTCTTCATTCAGCCGAGAAAGCCTACGTTTCAACACGAGCAAATACAACGGTGCTTGCAGCTTGGAAAGACTGGCTTGGGGATGGCTCCTCTCTAGGATATAACCTTACGGCATACACCGGCCCTTTTCCGTCGATTGGAATCGCCATTCCGGGGGGTGGGCTCAGGGCTGCGCAATACGGGGCAAGTTCTCTCCTGGCGTTGGACTCCAGGAATACGACGTCAAAAGGAGCAGGCACCGGAGGTCTCTTGCAAGTTGCATCGTATATCTCGGGTTTATCTGGTATGCATCAATTCGTTTTTTATTTGTACTTTGTCTGATAGCTTTCATAAGGCGGCTCTTGGGTAACAGGCTCTTTGCTTTTCAACGATTGGCCAATGGCAGACGACTTAGTCTTCGGAAATGGCAATGAACTTGATGGCTGGCTCTTGGATCTGCCTTTTGTAACACCTGATGGCGACAACTTGCTATCTGACAAAAACCAAGCTTTTTTTGGAAGCATCCTGTGGAGCGTCATTGCCAAAGCAGGCCAGGGAGTGTAAGCTAGTATGATCCTTGATGATTACTTTAGCCTCTGACCCTCCTAATACATATAGTGATACCAGTATCACAGATGTATGGTCTCGTATGATATCGTACCATTTCCTCAACCAAACATCTCGTTCAAACTTCTTCACAAATGACTCCGCCCATGGTGCTGGTCAACTGTGGTCAAAAATACCACTGATACCTGCCTATCAAAATCTTTCAATTCCTTTTCCTATTATTGTTGCGGATTCAAGACCTGTTGGATCTAATTTAACAACAATTCTTTCATTTGACTCTGTCGTATATGAGGTATGTATATATTGTCAGTTTCAACATGTGTTTACTTATACACACACTATCCCAAAGATTACCCCATTTGAAATTGGTTCATATGATCCATTCCTTTCTTCTGGGATGAATCTGTCCTATGCAGGGACACATCTGGTCAAAGGAAAATCATCTAATGGTTCATCCTGTGTAATGGGTTTTGACCAAGCGGGATTTATCATGGGAACAAGTGCTAGTCTTTTTAATGTAAGTTGTAAGCAATATCATACAATTGTAAATCTGATTATATATTTCAGCAAATCCTAGACTTTGCACACAATACTCTTTCACAATTTTCCGAAAGTGACAGCACTGGTCTTCTTTATCTTTTATCTCGCCAATTATCAGAAGTTCGTACAAGGGCAAATGATGTAGCCAATTGGCCCAATCCTTTTCAAGGATTGGCTAGCAGCAATTTTCAGGACACAAATGCTTCTTGGTTAGAGCTTATTGATGGATCCTCTAATACAGAGAATATACCTTATGGTCCTTTATTTGTAAAGGCCAGAGGCTTGGATGTTATTGTTACACTTGAAGGCAGTGCTGATGATCCAATTAATAATTGGCCAAAGTAGGTGTATTATACAAATCTTGAGGCTTTATACTGATGATGAAATTTACAGTGGTTCTAGTCTTATTGCTAGTTCAGATAGACAACAAAATTTCTTGCAAATAACTCATCAGAAATTTCCACCTATTCCTTCTACTCCTGAAGAATTTATTGCAACAGGAGTAAATGCACGTCCAGCATTTTTTGGATGTGATCCATCATCCTCTGAAGATTATCCTTTGATCATATACCTTCCAAATGCACCACCACTGACAGGTAGCAATCCTGTTACAAAGTAAGTACTATAGTTAACTTGTAGAATTGGTGATTAATGCTATTTATTGACAGTACACCTACTTTTCAGCTATCATACACTCAGCTTCATACACATTTATTTTTTGATCAGGTTTACTTCAACTTAATTTCAGGTTTTACTCCAAATGCAAATATTCCTGATCCTAACTGGGGAAAATGTTTACAGTGTGCAGCTTTTGATCGTGCTCGACTTAAAGCCCAAACTACAATACCAAGATCTAGCTTTTGTTCTCAATGTTTTTCACAATATTGCTATAATCCTCAGGATCCACCTAGCAAAGCAGAATTGCCCAATAGAAAGCTGGTTTTTGTTGATCCTGACCCTCAAGGATTTGCCAAAGTTGAAACATTCTTCAGTAAAAACAAATTCAAGCTTATTGGTGGATTTCTTGGACTGCTGGTATTTATTGGAGTTTTATCATATTCAATGTAAGTCTGTTATTATTGTGTATAATATAAGGATTGCTAATCTAGAAAAAAGTTTTCTCTACAAGAAATATTATACTCATAAAAAGTACAAGAAACTTGATGATTCTTCAAACATTCTTTTTGAAGAATTTACTGAAGACCCAAATTCAAAAAACATTAGGATGCACACCTTTATGTAGTATAATAATACTATTATGATGTTTAACTAAAACCTGTAGTTTCTGAAAAAAATAATTATCTATATAACAGATTGCAAGTAAAAATGTAAAGTAAAATATAATCAAGGGCTTGTGTAACAGAGTGTAGTTGCTGAACTTCATCCAGAGTAAAGAGATCAAGACTGAACTGTTATGATTTATCTCTTATTTATAGTTACTGACTCTTTTTTTCTGATTATTGTTTTACTCACTGTAGGACTATTCTTACTTGCACTCTTTTCTGATTGTTTCTCATATTATTCCTGATAATCATTTTTCTTGATCATTATTTATACTAGTATACATTTTATGTGGATAATATTTCTTTTCTTGATGATCATCCCTTCTGCTACCCCTGGTTTCATTTCTAGTTTTATCTATTTATTACTCATTAATAGTAGTATATAAGTTATGATAACTACTATCATATACTTTACCTAGTTCTTGAAAATCTACTCTCTTGACTAAAGAGATAAACTTGAATCTGAAGGCAATCTTCTATTGAAGATCATATTCTCATCTTAGCAGAGCATAAATTTAGGGTTGCTGAAGTTCAGTTCTGAACCGACAGTTTGAACCTGAACTGGCTGAACTGGACCAACAGTTCAGGTTCAGTTCCAGTTCAGTCCAGCTGTGGGCTCAGTAGGTTCAGTTCTCAGTTCTCAGATTTCAAAATTTCTGAGAACCAGGTTTGAACTGGTTTGAACTGAACTTTTAGGTATCAATTTATCAATTTTTTTGGTCTCAAATGAGACACTAGAAGTCGAAATATTGAGTGTTTTGTGACTTGATGCTGTGTCAATGAGCAGTCTAAATTTGAGTCGGAGCTTGAAATGACTATCAGCCACATGAACTCTCACCCCATCACTCCATCCACCTTCCATCCACCTTCCATCCACTCACCCATCCACCCTCATCTCCCTCTTCCTCTCATCATTTCACATTGCCCCTCCCTCAGATGAGGATGTGGGCTGGTACAGGTCCATAAGGTATGTTACAGAACATGCTCATGCATCCCACGAGCACATTCTGTCTCCCTATCTCCTCTTTGCTCACTTTACTAACCTTGTCTTTCCTTTTAGAATGTTATAGGCTGACTGTTGAAGGATGGGGGGCTGAGATGCTGCAAGCAGGGACCCTTGAAGAGGGAGGCTGACTACATATATCACAGGACATGCTCACAATGGATTCATGTGCACATTATTTCTCTTTTTTTCTTATTTGATGATGTACTAATGATGTTTCTTTGCTTTGTTAGACAGTATTGGCCATCTAGCTGGCCCATTCCACCTCCCTCATTAGCAAGAGTGAGTTGGACATCAGGCACTGCTGCTGCTCTCATCCCCAAAACCACCACCACCTCTCTCACATTGAAGAGTGAGCCGGAGTTGACATGTTGACCCCCCTTCCTATGCTGCCACTGCCCTCCCCTCTGCTCTGCCACTTCAAACAGCATTGACCTTGGAGAATGGCCACCCCCCTCTATGTCATCTACCACTGTTGACTGTTGATACAACCCTACCACCCTCACCTTCAATCAACCAGCCAGGCTCACATTTGACCACAATATGCCAATATGCTCAGTGCTCGCTGCCCACATTATGACCTCTCAAGTGCCCCCACATCATCGTGGAACCCACCATGTCGATCCAAGGACCATCACCATTGCACAGTATTGTTGTGGAGGCAACACATCCTCTTCAACACCTGTAGGGGTGCAGGGGACAAGAACAACACTAGACCATGAGAGGGCCCCCACAGCAGCATAGAAACCCACTGCATTGGTGTAGGAGCCATTACAACCACACAATGTCATTGTGGGGGCCACCATCACTGCACAATGTCATCTCGAGTGCCCCCATGTCAATGCAGAACCCACCACATCAGCGTAGGGGCCATTGCAACCCCCACAACATCATTGCAGAGGTGACCACCTCCCAGTGATGTTGTCTTGAGTACCCCCGTCCTCTTTCTTTACTTTTTAGACTACAATATAATTTATTTTTTCTCAAGTCTTGCAGTTCGCCAGTCCAAACTGGGAACTGGACAGAACTGAACTAAGAGAACCAGTTCTTTGAGGTTTGGTCCAGTTCCAGTTCAGTTCTGGCAAATTTATAAAAAGTTTGGTTCTTGGTTCTCAAAAATTGGTTGAGAACTGGACTGAACTGAACTTCGGCAACCCTACATAGATTAGAATACTGACTTTAGCAAGTGGTAAGCATATGACTCCCACCTCATTACATCTATTGATAATGTGATGAGCTAGCTCTTCTCTCCTTTACCACTCTCTTGAGGTGCTCAGTTGATGTCTGCATGAGTGCCCACTGTCCAGAGGCACTCACATCTTGATTTTGATACCATCCTCTGCCTTGTAGTTTGTGCTATGTACCTCTTTCAATGAAGAATTTCTGACAACCAGGCCAAGTGGTGAACAGCTCAACAAATGGGGATAGTGTAGCTCTCTGGGCATTGAGGACCTGCTGATGAGTTTTTCTTTATGCTTCCTTCATAATTATTTGCTGGTACTGCTCACCTCAACAACTCAGTGTCCAGAACCCACCCTGCTGATCTCATGGACCATACTACAGGTTCCTACTCTGCTTTCCTACCTACTGTGGATGCCCTGTCAGAGCCCAGTAATAGGGTACCTATATGGTTACCTATGAATTTTGCAATTTTACTATATTTATATGCTAAATATATCATTAATGATCCCAGATAACACACCTAATACAAGGGTATTAAGAGTAGGCAGTATGACCTCGTACTGGCCAACTAAAGATGGAGTGTCTATTATAAAACTACTACCAATAGTGCAACAGTAGTAACTGAGTAATGACCTGGGACTAGGTCTATTCAGTAAGCTCAGAGGTGTCTATAATGAAAGGTTACCAATGATCTAATGGGACCTAGTAATACACTCAAGTTATTAACTATCAAGAGGGGCATTGCAGATATGTGATGATACCCAAGACCTGATAATAGTGTGAACCCAAGCCTTTTGCTCCTGAGGCTCATCCCAGTGAAACACTAGTTCTTGCTTAAGGGTGAACATAAGAGTAGAGCTCTTAGTTTAGCATGCTAGTTATCATTCTACAACAACAACAACATACTCTACTTCAAACTCAACTCTTGTCTTTGCAAACACCTCTATTGAGACAAGCTCTAGGTAAAGTTGTTTGGAGGCTTGGATAGATTTTAAGATCTTAGTGACTTGGTAGTCTTTTGGTTGGCTTTTAACCAGGGTGCTTTGATTTAACTGTCTATACTAAACATAGTAGAGTATCTTAGCAAGTTCTGACCCTTTTACAAAATGAAACAAAATGAGGGTTCTCAATGCAAATGGCTTTCAATGAAACAAAATGAAATGGGCCACAACTTCAATTGATTTCAATGAAATGAAACAGAATGATCAATTATCTGGTTTTAATCACTGAGGTACTCCTCCTGAACATGTCTGCACTATTATCTGCACTCTATGGGGTGGATTGCCTGCCTATTCTACTGGTTTTCTACAGCTTTTATACCTATGAGAGAGTCTCTATTATTAGTGCATAAAACTGCTGGGTGTACTCTATCCCTACTTGGCAGGTCCATGCCTAATTCAGTGCACTATTTTACTAATGTACTTTTGAGTGATAGGGGAATTGTCCACTCAGTTAGGTCCAATTAATTCAGCTAGTGGTCTTATCATCGGGATAATGATGCACTATTTAGTCTAGATGCTACGCCTCAAGCTATTGTGCCATTGTGGTGCCAGGCCAGTAGGTGGACTATCTCCCACTTAAGCCATATCTATTATTTGAAGGGTTGCTCCTGGGAATGTGCCTATGGTTTCTGTGCTAATCACCATATTTCCTTATGTGAGCTATTTAGATATTTTTGGACTACCTCCATATTTAGAGGTTTGCACTATTATCAGGTCTTGGGTACTGTCATGTATTGGCAATGCCCTCTTGATAGTTAATGACTCGAGTGTATTATTAGGTCCCATTTAGATCTTTGGTAACCTTTGTTATAGGTGCCTCTGAGCTTACTGAATAGACCTAGTCCTAGGTTGTTACTCAGTTACTACCATCGCACTATTGATAGTAGTTTCATAATAGACACTCTGTCTTTAGTTGGCCAGTACGAGGTCATACCACCTACTCTTAATACCCTTGTATTAGGTGTGTTATCTAGGATCATTAATGATATATTTAGTGCATAAATATAGTAAAATTGCAAAATTCATGGGTAACTAGGTAGGTACCCTATCATCTCCCCCACACTTGAAATGTTGACCATCCTCGGTCAACTGGTTCCTTCATCATTGGCACATGTGTTTTGGTGTTCACCCAGTATGGGTGCAGATCCTGATAATCTCCATGGAGAATTTAATTTCCTTCCAGCCCATCTACTCACTATTTGCTTCTTTGCTACACACCCAGCTCCATCCTATAATTTGAATGTGTGCTGAGCTTGTTGTGCTAGCAACAAGGATTTTTTGGCTTAGTTCAGAGGCAACTGAATAAGCACTGACCCTGGAATCATGCTATGTTTAGTCACACAACCCATAAGTCCATCTTAGGGAGGCTGCATCCATTCCCAAGAAGCTCACCGCAGACCATTTAGCCTCAAGCTATGTTTATCTTGGATGACATATATAAGTTGCACTAAATTTGCCTGGCTTTCTCATCCCACTCCTACTCCATGACATTTCCTGTCCACCTTTTGCTTCCTCTGTTCTCCATGCTATTTTATTTTCCTGCTCCCATGGCTTCTCACTCTACCTTTGTTTCCTAACAGGCTCCCACAGAGTCTTTTTCCAACTTTGCAAATCACCTTGACTGCTATGAATTCCTGTGTCCAGCCTGGGAATGGCTATGTCTCATCATGGAAAACCCAGAGGCCATCACAGACCTGTCCTTGGCCCAGGTCTATGATGTTTTGGTGGAGCAACATGCTCTAATGGTAAGGGTTATTGTTTAATTATTTGAATTGTATACTAAACTAATATCATTCCTAGGTTTACGCCCATGCCATACTTGTCTTAATCCCCCCTTTACTGGTTCCCAATGACATCAAGGCATTCTGGCAATATCACCACCTTATATATCAGAGGTTGAATACTTTTGCATGCAATCAGCTGGGCAATCCAGATTGGATTACCAACTTTGGAGTGGTACATTTTTCTTTTAGCTTGCCGATTTTGGTTTTAAATTTTTATCTTATTTTATTAACTTTAATAGTTACCCCTGGATATATCCTACAAATTTCCTCCTGTGGACCCCAACAGCATCCCTTTGACTGATGAGATTTTGGCCAAGGCATGGGCCCTTTATGCTGCAGAGCTGGCCAGGGAAGAGGCCAACCACCTAGGTAAGTAGTCTTTATTTGGCCCCAGGGTTTCTTTGTGCTAATGCAGCTATTTTTTTTTCTTTTTTTAGCTGCAGAAGCACCTCCATCACCTCCAGTGGCATCTCAAACTCAAAGGTCTGCTCGGCCCTCCTTGTCAATACCTGCACCTCTGCTTGCTGACTTAGATGGTAAGTTTTTACTTTATCATTCATCCCCTTTCATTATATAGTTGTATTTGTTTCTTGAGCTTACCAGTTCATGGTTTTTGCCTATTTATTATCTAGCACTCAATGATGCTAACTTGCTTACAATAGCATCAACTCCTTCCTGGGACCTATCTCCTTTTCATCCAGTGCGCACGGCCAAATGCAAGGTGATTGCTACCTTGGGAGAGGGCTCAAAGGTGAAAAAAGCCAAGGTGGTTCATAATAACACCAAGGCCAAGACTCCAGCCTTACTTTTAGAGGCTATGGAGTCCATCCACCACTGTCTTCCTCCCAAAATCCGTAGCTGGGAAGTAGTACCATGGATCACCACCAAGCAGGCCTCTATATGGCATGCTGAAGTTGCTAGGCCCATATGTCCCTTCCTTTTTTATGCTATTATTTTTCTGACCTGACTTTTTTTATTTTATTAGATAGGTACTGTTTGCATTCAGTGCCAGTTTACTATGACTGTGCACAAGTGCTCCTTCGAGTCTTTTGACAAGCCCTGTGGGCCTTGTGATCATCATCACGGAGCCCATTGCTCCTTTATTTCTCTTTCTGAGAAGCACACTAATCTCAGGGAGATCAGTCATTCAGTAAGCCAGCACTCCTTATCAGGTGTATGGACTTCTTGTTCTAATTTATTTTATCTTTTACTAATGACCTTCTTTCCTAGCCCTTCAAGGAATGCTGGACCAGGTCCAGTTCTTGTCATATAACCACTTCCTACTAGCTCTCCAGGCTGAGGAAGTAGGTCATCATGTGCAGTCTATTGCTGACCAGGCCCTTGCCCTGGTCAAGGACATCATGGAGGAAGATTTTGAGGGGTCAGCCATCTGTGCTATTCTCTCCTCAGAAGAGTGCCTTGCTTTGGTAAAGGATCATTTTAGCATGCTACAGCTGCCCCTGACACCTCAGTCTCAGCTTACTCATTTGGACCAGCTGATTTTTCAGCTTGAGCCCAAATTTACCACAGCAATTTTGACAGCTGGGCTCAACTTCACCCACCTTTCCTCTTTTGATCTTAAGTCCTTACTGATGGATCCACTGGCCAGCACTTCTTCACTGATCGACAACAAGGCTGAAGAAACCGAGGGCTCTGGGAGTGAAGAAACTGAGTCTACCAGCAGTGAGGATGGTTCTTCTGATGAGGATGACCCCATCCAGTGGTTTATCAAGTCCGGAGTCAAACACCAGCTCACTCATCAAGATCCAGATGCTCAGGATGAAGAAATGGAAACTGATGAGGACTGAGCATCCTTTCCATGCTAAACACCATGGGCCCTCATTTCATTGGTATGTGTATTTTATTATCTTACTGAGTCCTGTTATTGACTTGTTGCTTTATTGTTTTTCAGTCTATATTTTTATCACACTGTTTTATTCTGGGAACAAGAGATATTTGCTTCTTTAATATCTCATCATTGTCTCTTGTCCCTGTACTTGATATCTTGTAGCCCTACTCTATGTATGTAGTAGTGGCTATTTTTGTTATTTAATTGACTTTGCCTGAGCTTCAACAGCTCAGGCACATTATCTTGTACCATTTTATTGATTCTTGCACCCCATTGTTTTTAAGTACCTAAGCCAGGTTACTGTGCTAAGAATAGCATGCATATATTATTATATCTCAATCTACTTAGTAGGTGTTTAAGTCTTTTATTTTTATGGGCTTAGTTTCATCTTATCCAGGTTTTGCATCTAGCTGGTTATTTCTTGGGCTTTTTCTTTTTGTTCAAGTCCCCCCTCCTCCACACTTGAAATATTGACTGTCCCCAGTCAATTTCATGTAATAGAGTGGCAGGGTGGTGTGACACTTGGTGGTCACTGGACTTCAGTGCAGAGGCTGGCTTTCCAAAGGGAGCTACCCAAAGGTGTATCAGACCTAAGGGGAAAGGAGGGAGCAGCTGGAGAGCGTATCAACCTCCAGAAAGAGGGAGGAGCAGCTACCTAAGTAGGATGACTCCTGAGATGGCCTTGTAACTCTAGGCAGAAAGATCATATCACCCATGACTGGGAAGCAGATGTCTAGGTGCTTAGCTGGCAAGGTTAGAGGAAGGGAACCCTCAGGCAGGGTAAGAGAGCATAGCCAGATGGGAGAACAGGACAAAGGTTAACTATATTCCAAATAAGGCAGAGTCACTGCCTTAGTAGGTAACAGTAAACAAGTACAAATTGATGGCTACTATCTGGCCTCTAGGCATGTATCTAATCTATCCACACATCATCACAGAGCCCTGTTAAGTTCTTGATGATCTAAATGAAGGGAAGGGCAGAGCAGACAGAGGAGATCCACATTGGAGCTATGTCAGAGTATGTCAGTGTTGGAGTTGGTCTTAGCATAAACATATGTAGACATAGGGTTGAGACTTCAGCTTCAATGTATGTGTTGCACTCTATTGTCTGGATGTTGTCTCAAATTTTGGAGTCAGATCGGAATAAGAGAGCAGAGTAGAGAGCATAGATTGATTAACAAACAATATACAAACTAAGGTACCTAATAATAGTTCTAAGGTTTTTATACTATGGGGGAAACTAAGCAGAGACCATATGTGTACTAGTGAGCAGGCAGACATGTAAGTTATTCTGCACTACTCAGAGTTGTCTTTTTTTTTTTTTTTTTTTTTTTAAATCAAGGATTTATATACCAGTGCGCGAAAGCAGTCCGGTCACAGATGTACATACACCCAGAGTAATCTACTGTTAAACTATGCCTAGTGTGAGACTGGCTCTCGTGGGCCAACTTAGGACCACAAAACAGTGGACCCATACTCTCGTTGATGCCCCGACCGGAGGGAGGGGTCCAACAAAGTAATGGAGAGGCACTGGAAGGGGGCCCACCAGCCAAACCCGACAGCCCAGGATGCGCACATACTGTGTTAGCCACTGAAGGCAGACCATTTCGGGTCGCTGAAGCAGGGGGCTACAAGGTCTGTCGATAGCGCCGAAGCTCCAGAACCAAAGCCCCCACCCTCAACCCAGCAAAGCTGAAGCCCGCCAAGTATTAGGACTCTGTTCTGAGCGCACCCCAAACTGACGAATCCAGCCAACAGGAACAGCACCTACCTTGCCCAACCAAGCTATCCGACACCTTGAGGGGGGCGTTGAAGGCGAACACCGTGGGATTAGCCTTCAAAAAGGAAATGAGCTGATCCAGTGAACTGGATAGTCATGACGATATGGGTGATAGGTCAAGTTTGGGTTGGATGGCCTGCACTCGCAACTGGTGGATTCAGGAATATTGAATCGAGAGTAATACTCCCCAATGGGAGCATGGTTGGTGATGGCATGAGTGACCCTTGTGAAGAGAGTCAAGTCGCCGCCTGCAACTTGAAGCCAAGGACCACCTCATTTGGCCCGTGGTTCGAGTGACCCCCATCGAGGTCGGTGAGTGACAAAAATTGTCATCCTGAGTACGAAGGTTGCTGGAACAACTCTTGCCAGCCTTCCCCCGGATTATCATCAGCCACTTTCCGCAGTGAGGCAAGTGAGTGTGGCATGGTAGGCCCCACCACTACTGAGAGCTCAGTCGCCATGAGATGAGCTGATAGTGTATGCCCCACTTCAAAGAAGATGGGACATGATGAAGAGAGATGTGGCGGTCAGGACCCTGGTCCACCACTCCATAAGGGCGTGAATCACAGCCAAGGAATGAGCTTGGCCGGAATGCACGGAGGCATCGAGCAGACTCCCCAAAGCCTTAGTGGAGTCCGACATGATAACAATGTAATCACAATCATCCATGGCACAAGCCCGGACAATTGCAGTACATAGGGAGTACAGCTCAGCATCCTCTGTGAGAGCACTCCCGGCCATGTAGCAGATGCATGCACCTCAGCTCCTTGGCAAATACAAGCGAAGCTGCAATAGCCTGCTTGTTCCGATCGGTGGGGTGACTACCATCACCGACACAGACCAGAGTGGATGGTTCCCATTTCGAAGCCTCCCAGAATGGTCTAACCATTCATGCTGAAGCCCAACCTTATCCTTGGGCACGGGTGATGTCAAAGTGAATTCCATGATGTAATTCAAGGAACACCGCCAGGACGAGCTTCTGGAGCAAAGGTTCCAGGGCTCACTGACAACATGGAGCATGTCATCACATCCATAACAGCACCCTGCACCTTAGTGCATTGTGGGCTGTCATAAAAGCAGCAGAGCGAGGGTGAGGAGTTGCTCCTTTGGAAAAGGGTGCTTAAAAGGGAGCGCACTGGATGAGTGTCCGAGAGGGCTGCCATACGCAGAACACCTACTGCAGCAGCATTTCAAGACTAAGTGGATAGGGACCAGGCCAGCAAGGGCTTCGATCCCTCCTGTAGGGAGGTGCGGAATGCACCGTAATCCAGAGCGCAGCATGACACTGCATGCTGGTCAGTAGTTTAATGGTCCCTGGCACTTAGCACCCTGGAAGAACCACAGTCGGAGGCCATATGTTGCAATAGGCAACACACAAGACCTGTAAAGCAGACGCTTTTGCATGGGCGTAAGCCCCCTAGATGAGTTACCAAGCATCCTCATCACCTTAACAGTGGTGAAGGATTGGTAGAGTAATACCAGACATGTTCATGAAAGTCAATTTCTGGTCAAAGAAGAAACCCAAGTACCGCCAAAAGGCTTGGGCGTCAGATGTTTGTCACGGGTGTAGGGAGCATACCCTAGATCCATGGATGGATTGAACTCAGAGTGAGAATGATCAAAATGGAATAACTCCATCTTGTCATGCTCAAGAGTGAGGGTGAACTTTGTGAAGAGTTCGAAGATCACTGCATAGGATCTTTTCAGGGCTATGCAGTTGGCATCAAGGTCTTTGACTGCACAATAAGTGTGCCATCATCGACATAAGAGAGCAGAGTGGTATCGGAAACCGACTCATTCTGCATGAAAAGTTCAGCACTGGTGCGAGAAGAGTGCCGAGAGACTGGGGACAAAGCAGAGCCCTGCCCCACCCTGACATCAGCTTGTCGGGGGTCAGATTGAAAACTGTTCCAGGCATAAGATGTGGAACGGCCGACCAGGTATGATGAAAAGAATTCCACCATGTTAGGGGGAAGCCCTGCTTCCTGAGAATCGCAATCAACACTTCGTGATTGAGGGAAGGGAAGAACTGTGCCATGTCGAAAGGCGATGACACTGGTCTTTAAGCCGCGAGCCCACCCTGCATGCACCAGGTGCGTGAGGAGCAAGCCCGCATCCTCAGTGGAGCACTGCGCACACCCGAGTTGATTAGGGTGAAAAATATCGTGCTTAACAGCATCGAATTGAATGCGGTTGGAAAGCATCTTTTCAACCAATTTGCCAAGGGTGTTCAGGAGTACAATAGGCCTGAATGCCTTAGGCATGGAATACGAGGGCTTGTTCAGTTTAGGAATAATCACCGACAAGGACTCCTTAAAGTGAGTTGGCCAATACCCAACCCGAAGGCAGGCATTAGCTAACTGCACGAACACCTGAAGACAGTGTTCATGCGAATAATTGCCTTAAGGTGTGACCACTTAATATGATCAGGACCCGGCGCTGAGTTGTTAGAGCAGGATGCCAAGGCCTCCCTCAATTCTAACAGTGAAAAGGTGGTCCACTCTCGCACTTCCATATCGGGAAGGGAGGTGAGACCACTAATGTGTACGTCGGTCAGAGGCCGAATTGTACATGCCATGAAGGGCATCCCAAGGGAGGGCATATCATGGCAGGGCTGCCCATTAAATTGGATAGCCTCGGAGGGTGGTAACTTGCACTGCTGGATCCAGTTCATAAGATCCCAGGGGCGCTTGTTGGTAGTAGCAACTTCATTGATGCGTTCATCAAAGAACTTGCACTTAGCAGCTTGACAGCTTTGCAAAATATTATAGTTATCGTGAGAGTTATCTTGCTGATAAGTATCGAAGGAATCCTCACAAGAATTGTCCCACCAAGGACGGAGTGAGGGGAAATATGAATCCCTTGGAGTACTTTTGCCAAGCATCTGAGAAAGCAGAAGCCACATCCGAAGACACAGCCTCCACCTGATCCGGGGTGTCGATCGGCGCAAAGGGATCAATGCCCTTGAGCTTCTCAATGATGGACAACATGAAGTCATCCAATTGATCCGGTGGCAGTGAGTGCATCGGAACAGTTGCGCCACCAGAGCAACAGAAATAGAGCAGGCCAGCAGAACATGGTCCAATGGCCTGCACCACAGTTCCCCTCGCCGAGTGCCTGCAGACAGCTCCTCGGTAGGTTGAACAAAGATGAGGTCGATAACTGACTCTCATAGTGATGGGTTACCAGGGATGTGAGTGGGACCCGGATTGACTGGGAGAGAGAGCATCAGTCCCAGCATAGCTGCCATGTTCAGCAGGTTATTGGCTGTCATCCGATGATGCAGGACACCAGGGTCCCACTTATTCGAATGACAGTTGAAATCACCCCCCATGTAATGAAACATTGGGAGAAAGTCGGCCTGCTCAGTGAGCAGGTCGATAGCTGTGTGCTTGTCATCAGAATACACATTCAGTAAATTAACAACGGTGTCTCCGGTAAACAGAGAAACTGCCATGATGTCATGGTGATCTATAAGATCGCGTCGCATGGCAGGGTGCCAGGGGTTCAGCCTCTCGAAACATAGGTCAGAACATGTGGCGGAGCCCAGTGGGATCAGGCCGAACCATAACCTTCCAATCAGGGTGGTTCGGTGCACATAACTGCCTCACCTTTGGGATCTCTCGAAGATGGGGCACGTCATATCTCATGCCAAGGTGGCTCTTGCAAGAAAATAATGTCAAAAGATCTTTTAGATGGTCTAATAGTACATCGATATGCCCATAATTCTGGTTACAATTGTACGAAATAATTCTAATGTCCTCCTTTCTTCTCATTATCGAGCTAGAGGAGGGACGTTAGACATCAAGGTCTGGAGTGCACATCTATCACGTACCTCGGTATTTGGCTATGATCCAATCATGATTGAAGCAGTGTTCCAGAACTTGCAATTGCATCCTGTGGCAGGGTGCTCACCCTGGCAATTGGGACAGCGGGCCTTGTGGGGGCATGGCTCACCCGCTGGAGTGGGGTGGCGCATACCATCCAAATCCGGCGGAGGCTGGTTGCAGCAAGGCGTGAGGACGCGATGCTCATCAGTGGCATGAGGCCCGCCACATCGCGTGCAGCAGTGCTGGTGGGCCCTACAGTCTTTGGTAAGATGACCCCAGCACTGGCACATGGGGACACCTCGTCGAGCGGCAGCTGGCTTGACATAAAGCAGCTCGTCCTTGTAGCGAAAAGCTTTGTTGAAAAGTGTCTTCGCAGTTTGTCCAGTCTGGGAATCCCAGATCTCAAAGTAACAATCGAACTTAGAGCTCTTTGCCGATTGACATACGAGGCATGCATGCCCTGCAAAAGGAATGCCGGAGAAGAGAGGGGCCCTTTTGAGCGCTCTCTCAATGTCGGTGATGGTGGTGACGGTCTTCTGGAAGACATCTGAATAATAGGGGACATCCAAAACTTTCAAGAAAGCTTTGGACATCGGCAGTCTGACCCAAGGCATCAACCCCTTGTATTCATCAGAGGTGCCTTGGACAACATTATAGATTGCACCCCGGAGGAGCATGAGCTCATCCGATGTGGGTACGTGGTTGGTATGCAGAGCCCACCCATGATAGGTGGGTTCCGCAGAGGTGATCTGAATGTCGAATCAGTCGAGAGCCATCATCCAGTTGATCTCATCAACCAGCATGGCAAGTATGACGTTCTTCAGCATGAAGTCATTGAACACCATGAGAACTTGACAGCACATCAGGCCCGCCATGACAAAGTCCAGCCCTTTAGACTTGGCTGGGGTGGAGGGTCTAGCCGGGCCCTGTGAGGGTCCGGGACTGGGGTCTGGGCCTGGGTCCAGGTTTGCGGTGCCATTTGAGCAACAGCACGCTCAAAGTAGCGATTAGTAAGCGATCCACAGGTCGAGGACCCCAGAACTGGTGTCCAGAGTTTCGAGGCGAAAGAGTGCTTGGGATGAGAGGAGAGAGGAATGGGAGGGGGCCCTGGAGGGGGCGGCCTCTGGTATTGGACCAGCTTGGCCTTCTGTTTATGAGGCTGAAGCTTGGCACAAGTAGGGGTGGGAGCAGGTGCCTTGGGAGGCTCTGCAGGATCTGCTGGAGGGCCCGTCTGCTTTGGGGGGGCAGACTGGGAAGATGAGGGCTCAGAAGGGGGAGCAGAGGCTCCTCCTCGAGTCTTCATGAGGTCTCGATACATGAGGTCCACTAGGGAGCTATCAGAATCGATAAGATTATGGATGACCGACCATCTAAGAGACAGTGATCACACGCTGACACCCGTGGCCTCCTTGGCCCAAGGGGAAGTATTGATCGAATGCACTATCTTAGTGAAAAGACCGATATAATCAGAGCGGTCTGCTCCTGATAAAGTAGAAGGGCCATTGGTCATCATGAATGAACCAATGGTCTTCAGTGACTCCGCCACAGCAACCCAGTTCCCCTCCGATCCTGTGAGGGAAAGGGCAGTAGGCTGCAGCTCTGGAGAAGCGCTTGGGAGAGGAAAACGAATGGTATCATCATCCTCCCCCATGGAAACATCGGGGGACAAGCCCTCGAAGCAATGGGAGTAGTGGCCTGCGAGTGTATCACTGACCGAGACTCAGCCTCCTCCCGCTCACAAGGAGCAGGGGTGGATGAAGCATATCTCTCTCGAGCGGATCGAGAGGATGAAGAACCCTCAGGGGTTGGTACTCGAAGCTCTGACAGATGGTAAATGCCTGCCAGAGGCAGAGAGAGAGGGGCACTTGGGTGCGGACGATGATGATCACTCGGACATCAACTTGCACTAAAGGTGCATACACACTCGAATAGCGATAAACACTATCCAAGTACCAGATCACAGGTTGTTGAAGAAAGTTGCAGCATTGCGAGTATATCAACATTTTGCGATGGTGGTGGTCTGTGGGAAAGAAGGATGTGCAATTCTTGTGCTACTCAGAGTTGTCTAGCTACATGTAATCTAAGTGTTTATGTGTTCTGGGACTTGTAGTATTTTGAGGGGATCATAAGGTCAGAGTTTGTATAGTCAAAGATCAGAGTTGGTCAGAGGCGCATATATAACATCACTAGTCATTGGCTCGAGCTTCTCTTTCTTTTCACTGTACCCAATTGCTTAATTATATTTATCAAGTGGTTTGCTTAAGTAATTGGGTTTTTTGACCCAATTGCATACCGATTCCAACTTGGAGGATCTCAAGGACCTCGAAGTGCAAGAGCAGAAACTCACGCTCCAGTGGGAGGAGCTTAATTGGAAGCAAGAATGGATAGAGCAGAAGCAACGGGAGGCAGAGGAGTGTGCAGAGGCAGAATGGGTGGCAGAAGAAGCATGGAAGGCAGCTGAGGCAGAGGAGGCAGTAGAGGCAGAGAAGGCAGCAGAGGCAGAGCAGAGGAAAACCACAAAGGGGAAGAAGAAGGTGCAGCCAAAGGAAAAGGTGGCTGCAATACAGCAGAAGGCAGTCACGATGCAGGAGTCAGCTGGAGTGTATGAGGTGGTGATTGGAGTCATCTGCATTCAGTACGTGTGGGCAGGGGCAAAGTGCCTATGGCCAAGGTAAGTCCCAGTCTTTATTTTTTCTTTGTTATGATTTAATTATTGACTTGTGATTTGTTTTTAGGGAGGGTACCAGCAAGGTGGCATCATGCAAGCACTGCCAAATGCAGTGCAAGGGTTGCAATATCAGCAGAGGAGCTGTGAGGTCAGAGGGTCAGGTGGAGTCAGAGGTATGACCAGCCAAGGTGACGGGGGCAGAGAAGCACAAGTCCAAGATGACAGCAGAGGTGCAGAAGGGGCCAGGTATTGAGCACATCATTCGATACCTGAGGGAGATCCAGGACTTGTTGGAAGACATGTCCTGGATTCAAGATCCCCCATATGCACTGTCAGAGCCAAGTACATCAGAGTACATACTGTCAGACCAGGAGGAGATTGATGCAGAGGCAGAGTATTTGAACAGGAGGTATGAGAGGGTCATGGTGGCCTTAGATGCAGGGAAGAAAATTGAGGTGGATGAGTCAGAGAAGGAGGTAGTTGGAGCAGTAGTAGGTGAATAGGAGGAGGAGAGGTCAGATGTGGAAACAAGGAGTGAGAGCGAGGGAGAGGTTAAGGTGTTGAAGAGGAAAAGGGATGAGTCATCAGATTCAGAGGAGGATTCAGAGGAGGATGAGGATGATGGAGGATTGGAAGGAATGAGGATGTATGAGGTGCCAGCAAAGTGTGCTCATCAGTAGATAATGATTTTTGTAGAGTTTTAAATTTTTTTCTTTTCTTGGTTTTTTGTTCTTTTTTCTAAATACTTGTCTTTTCTTTGTTAATGATGTTTGTTGGTGAATCGTAAGCTAAGTGAGAGATGAAAGAGGTCCAGGTTTGTCAGGGTAAGCAGAGTGAAAGTCAGAGATAAGGTCGGGCATGTGTTCAAGTTCAGTAGCTGGGAGCCAGGATTGTTCTTCATCAGTGCCTTCATAACCTAACCAGTGAACCCAGTACAATAGCTTGCACTTGCATCATTGATCAGGCTTGGAGTTGAGGACTTCAGTGATTTCATATTTGATTTTGCCTTTGACTTCAACAGGTGGAGGCAGAGATTGAGTCCAATTCAGAATATCATTTGGAGTAAATGGTTCCAGCATAGAAATGTGGTAAACAGGGTGAACACCATGCATAGAGTCAGGAAGTTGTAAAGTAAAAGAGTGTGTGCCAGCTTTGGTGATGATATCAAAAGGACCATAATATTTTTTGGAGAGTTTCTTGGAGGGACGTGTGGTGCAGAAGAACTTCGCTTTGATGAATGCTTGCTGTCTGACTTGGAAGTCAGGGGGCGGAGTGCGTCGGAGGTCAGCGGAGACTTGATAACACTTTGGTGATTTAGCAATAGCATTCTTGAGTTCTTTGTGTAATTCATCTAGATCAACAACAAAATTGTGAGCATGAGTGGAGATGAGGTCACGTTCAGGGTGGATAGCCATGTTAGGGTGGTAACCTTTATTAGCGAAGAATGGTGAAATGCCAGTACATCCTTCTTTCCCACAGACCACCACCATCGCAAAACATCGATATACTCGCAACACTGCAACTTTCTTCAACAACCTGCGATCTGGTCCTTGGATAGTGTTTATCGCTATTCGAGTGTGTATGCACCTTTAGTGCAAGTCAATGTCTGAGTGATCATCATCATCCGCGCCCAAGCGCCCCTCCCTCTCTGCCTCTGGCAGGCGTTTACCATCCGTCAGAGCTTCGAGTACCAAGTCCCCAACCCCTGAGGGTTCTTCATCCTCTCAATCCGTTTGAGAGAGATACTCTTCATCCACCCCTGCTCCTTGCGAGTGGGAGGAGGCTGAGTCTCGGTCAGTGATTCACTCGCGGGCCACTACTCCCATTGCTTCGAGGGCTTTGTCCCCCGATGTTTCCATGGGGGAGGATGATGATACTATTTGTTTTCCTCTCCCAAGCGCTTCTCCAGAGCCGCAGCCTACTGCCCTTTTCCTCACAGGATCGGAGGGGGACTGGGTTGCTGTGGCAGAGTCTCTGAAGACCATTGGTTCTTTTATGATGACCAACGGCCCTTCTACTTTATCAGGGGCAGACCACCCTGATTATGCTGGCCTCTTCACTAGGATTGTGAATTCGGTCACTACCTCCCCTTGGGCCAAGGAGGCCATGGGTGTCAGTGTGTGAGCGCCGTCTCTTAGATGGTCTATCATATGCAACCTCATTGATTCAGATAGCTCCCTAGTGGACCTTATGTATCGAGATCTAGCAAAGACCTGAGGAGGAGCCTCTGCTCCCCCCCCCGAGCCTTCATCTTCCCAGTCTGCCCCTCCAAAGCAAACTAGCCCTCCAGCGGACCCTGAGGAGCCTCCCAAGGCTCCCGCTCCTGCTTCTTCTCATACCAAGCTTCAGCCCTGCAAACAGAAGGCAAAGCTGGTCCAATATCAGAGGCCGCCCCCTCCAGGGCCCCCTCCCATTCCTCTCTCCTCCTATCCCAAGCGCTCCTTTGCCTCGAAACTCCAGACCCCAGTTCCGGGGTCCTCGACCCGCGGATCGCTTACTAATCGCTACTTTGAATGTGCAGTCACTCAAATGGCACCGCAAACCTGGACCCGGGCTGCCTCAGGCCCGGGCCCAGACCCCGGTCCCGGACCCTCTCAGGGCCCGACTAGACCCTCTACCCCAGCCAAGTCTAAAGGGCTGGACTTTGTCATGGCAGGCCTGACACACCGCCAAGTTCTCATGGTGTTCAATGACTTCACGCCGAAGAACGTCATACTCGCTATGCTGGTTGATGAGATCAACTGGATGATGGCCCTCGACCGATTTGACATTCGGATCACTTCTGTGGAACCCGCCTATCGCGGGTGGGCTCTGCACACCAATCACATACCCACATCGGATGAGCTCATGCTCCTCCGGGGTGCAATCTATAATGTTGTCCAAGGCACCTCTGATGAATACAAGGGGTTGATGCCTTGGGTCGGACTGCCGATGTCCAAAGCCTTCCTGAAGGTTTTGGATGTCCCCTATTACTCAGACGTCTTCCAGAAGACTGTCACCACCATCGCCGACATTGAGAGAGTGCTCGAAAGGGCCCTTCTCTTCCCGGGCATTCCTTTTGCGGGGCATGCATGCCTCATACATCAATCGGCAAAGAGCTCTAAGTTCGATTGCTACTTTGAGATCTGGGACTCCCAGACTGGATGAACCGCGAAGACGCTTATCAACAAGGCTTTTCGCTACAAGGATGAGCTGCTTTACATAAAGCTGGCTGCCGCCCACCGAGGTGTTCCCATGTGCCAGCACTGCCAGCACTGGGGTCATCTCACCAAGGATTGTAGGGCCCACCAGTGCTGCTGTGCATGGTGCGGTGGGCCTCATGCCACTGATGAGCATCACGCCCTCGCGCCTTGCTGCAACCAGCCCCTGCCGGATTCGGACGGTATGTGCCACCCCACTCCAGCGGGTGAGCCATGCCCCCACAAGGCCCGCTGTCCCAATTGCCAGGGTGAGCAGCCTGCCACAGGATGCAATTGCAAGTTCTGGGAACACCGCTTCGATCATGATTGGATCATAGCCAAATACCGCGAGGTACATGATAGATGCGCACTCCAGACCTTGATGTCTAACATCCCTCCTCTAGCTCAATAATGAGAAGAAAGGAGGACATTAGAATTATTTCATACAATTGTAACCAGAATTATGGGCATATCGATGTACTACTAGACCGTCTAAAGGATTCTTTTGACATTATTTTCTTGCAAGAGCCACCCTGGCATGAGATATGACATGCTCCATCTTCGAGAGATCCCGAAGGTGAGGCAGTTATTGGAGCACTGAACCACCCTGATTGGAAGGTCATGGTTCAGCCTGACCCCACTGGGCTCCGGCCACATGTTCTGACCTATGTTTCGATGAGGCTGAACCCCTGGCACCCTGCCATGCAATGAGATCTTATAGATCACCATGACATCATGGCAGTTTCTCTGTTTACCGGGGACACTGTCATTAATTTACTGAATGTGTACTCTGATGACAAGCACACAGCTATCGACCTGCTCACTGAGCAAGCCGACTTTCTCCCAATGTTTCATTACATGGGGGGTGACTTCAACTGTTATTCGAATAAGTGGGACCCTGGTGTCCTGCATCATTGGATGACAGCCAATAACCTGCTGAACACGGCAGCTATGCTGGGACTGATGCTCTCTCTCCCAGTCAATCCGGGTCCCACTCACATCCCTGGTAACCCATCACTATGAGAGTCAGTCATCGACCTCATCTTTGTTCAGCCTACTGAGGAGCTGTCTGCAGGCACTCGGCGAGGAGAACTATGGCACGGGCCATTGGACCATGCAGTTGGCTAACGCCTGCCTTCGGGTTGGGTATTGGCCAACTCACTTTAAGGTGTCCTTGTCAGTGATTATTCCTAAGCCGAACAAGCCCTCGTACTCTACACCTAAGGTGTTCAGGCCTATTGTACTCCTGACCACCCTTGGCAAATTGGTTGAAAAGATGCTTTCCAACTGCATTCAATTTGATGCTGTTAAGCATGATATTTTTCATCCTAATCAACTTGGTGGTGTGTGGCAGCATTCCACTGAGGACACGGGCTTGCTCCTCATGCACCTGGTGTGTGCAGGGTGGGCTCACGGCTTAAAGACCAGTGGCATTGCCTTCGACGTGGCACAGTTCTTCCTCTCTCTCAATCACGAAGTGTTGATTGCGATTCTCAGGAAGCAGGGCTTCCCTCCTAACGTGGTGGAATTCTTTTCATCATACCTGGTTGGCTGTTCCATGTCATATGCCTGGAACAGCTTTCAATCTGACCCCCGACAGGCCGATGTCGGGGTGGGGCAGGGCTCTGCTTTGTCCCTGGTTCTCTCAGCACTCTTCCTCACACCAGTGCTGAAACTTTTCATGCAGAATGAGTCGGTTTCCGATACCACTCTGCTCTCTTATGTCGATGATGGCACACTCATTGTGCAGTCAAAGACTCTCGATGCCAACTGCATAGCCCTGAAAAGGTCCTATGCAGTGATTTTCGAACTCTTCACAAAGTTCACCCTCGCTCTTGAGCATGACAAAATGGAGTTATTCCATTTTGATCATTCTCATTCGGAGTTCAATCCGTCCATGGATCTAGGGTATGCTCCCTACACTCATGACAAACATCTGATGCCCAAGCCATTCTGGCAATACTTGGGCTTCTTCTTTGACCAGAAGTTGACATTTCATGAACATGTCTGGTATTACTCTACCAAATCCTTCACCACTGTTAAGGCAATGAGGATGCTTGGTAACTCATCCAGGGAGCTCATGCCCATGCAAAAGCGTCTGCTTTACAGGTCTTGTGTGTTGCCTATTGCAACATACGGCCTCCGGTTGTGGTTCTTCCAAGGTGCTAAGTGCCAGGGGACCATCAAACTCTTGACCAGCATGCAGCGGCATGCTGCACTCTGGATTACCAGTGCATTCCGCACCTCCCCTATGGGAGGGATCGAAGCCCTTGCTGGCCTGGTCCCTATCCACTTAGTCTTGAAATGTGCTGCTGCAGTAGGTGTCCTGTGCATGGCGGCCCTCTCGGATACTCATCCAGTGCGCTCCCTTCTAAGTGCACCCTTTTCCAAAGGAGCGAGTCCTCACCCTCGCTCTGCTGCTTTTATGATGGCCCCACAATGCGCTAAGGTGCGGGGTACTGTTATGGATGTTGATGACATGCTCTATGTTGTCAGCGAGCCTCTGGAGCCTTTTGCTCCCGAAGCTCATCCTGGTGGGCAATTCCTTGAGTTGCATCAGGGAATTCGCTTTGATACTACTCCAGCACCCAAGGATAAAGTTGGGCTTAGGCGTGAATGGTTGGACCGCTTCTGGGAAGCCTCGAAGTGGGAACTGTCTACTCTGGTTTGTGTCGGCGATGGGAGTTGCCCCACTGATCGGAACAAGCAAGCTATTGCTGCTTCGCTTGTATTTTGCCAAGGAGTCGAGGTGCATGCATCTCGCTACATGGCAGGGAGTGCTCTTGCAGAGGATGCTGAGCTTTACTTTCTTTATACTGCAATTGTCCGGGCCTGTGCCATGGATAATTGTGACTACATTGTTATCATGTCGGACTCCACTAAGGCTTTGGGGAGTCTGCTTGATGCCTCTGTGCATTCCGGCCAAGCTCATTTCTTGGCCGTTATCCATGCCCTTACAGAGTGGTAGACCAGAGGTCCTGGCCACCACATCTCCCTGCATCATGTCCCATCTTCTTTGAAGTGGGGCATACACTACCAGGCTCATCTCATGGCGACTGAGCTCTCTGTAGCAGTGGAGCCTAACACGCCACACTCACTTGCATCGCTGCGCAAAGCAGCTGACGATAATCCGGGGGAAGGCTGGCAGGAGTTGTTCCAGTGACCTTCGTACTCAGGGCGACAATTTCTGTCACTCACCGACCTCGACAGAGGCCGACTCGAACCAAGGGCCAAATGAGGGGGTCCTTGGCTTCAAGCTGCAGGCGCGACTTGACTCTCTTTATGAGGGTCACTCATGCCATCACTAACCATGCTCCCATCGGGGAGTATTACTCTCAATTCAACATCCCTGAATCCACCAGTTGCAAGTGCGGCCACCACACCCAAACTCATGATCACTTATTCCGAACGTGTCCCCAACACGATTGTCATGACTATCCAGTTCATCAGCATCCTTCTTTCCCACAGACCACCACCATCGCAAAATGTCGATACCTCGCAACACCACAATTTCTCTCAACAACCTGCGATCTGGTCCTTGGATAGCTGTTTACAGCTATTCGAGTGTGTATGCACCTTTAGTGCAAGACAATGTCCGAGTGATCATCATCGTCCACGCTCAAGCACCCCACCCTTTCTGCCTCTGGTGGGCGTATTCCACCCATCGGAGCTTCGAGCACCAAATCCCCAACCCCTGAGGGTTCTTCGTCCTCTCGATCCGCTCGAGAGAGATATGCTTCATCCACCCCTGCTCCTCGTGAGTGGGAGGAGGCTGAGTCTCAGTCAGCGATACACTCATGGGCCACTACTCCCATTGCTTCGAGGGCTTCGTCCCCCGATGTTTCCATGGGGGAGGATGATGATACTATTCGTTTTCCTCTCGCAAGCATCTCTCCAGAGCCGCAGCCTTCTGCCTTTTCCCTCACAGGATCGGAGGGGGACTGGGTTGCTGTGGCGGAATCTCTGAAGACCATTGGTTCATTCATGATGACCAACGGCCCTTCTACTCTATCAGGGGCAGATCGCCCTGATTATGCCAGCCTTTTCACTAGGATAGTGAATTCGGTCACTTCTTCCCCTTGGGCCAAGGAGGCCACGGGTGTCAGCACATGATCGCCATCTCTTAGATGGTCAATCATCCGTAACCTTATCGATTCTGATAGTTCCCTAGTGGACCTCATGTATCGAGACCTCATGAAGACTCGAGGAGGAGCCTCTGCTCCCCCCCCCGAGCCTTCATCCTCCCAGTCTGCCCCTCCAAAGCAGACGGGCCCTCCAGCGGACCCTGCGGAGCCTCCCAAGGCTCCCACCCCCACTCCTGCTCATACCAAGCTTCAGCCTCGTAAACAGAAGGCTAAGCTGGTCCAATATCAGAGGCCACCCCCTCCAGGGCCCCCTTCCATCCCAAGCGCTCCTTCGCCTCGAAACTCCGGACACCAGTTCTGGGGTCCTCGACCCGCGGATCGCTTACTAATCGCTACTTTGAATGTGCAGTCACTCAAATGGCACCCCAAACCTGGTCCCGGGCCGCTTCAGGCCCAGGCCCAGACCCTGGGTCCGGACCCTCTTAGGGCCCAACTAGACCCTCCACCCCAGCCAAGTCTAAAGGGCTGGACTATGTCACGGCTGGCCCGACGTGCCGCCAAGTTCTCGTGGTGTTCAATGACCATGCACCAATGAACGTCATTCTTGCTACTGGCAAAGCTGGTCCAATATCAGAGGCCGCCCCCTCCAGGGCCCCTCCTATTCCTCTCCCTCCATCCCAAGCGCTCCTTGCCTCGAAACTCCAGACCCAGTTCGGGGTCCTCGACCCGCGGATCGCTTACTAATCGCTACTTTGAATGTGCAGTCACTCAAATGGCACCCCAAACCTGGTCCCGGGCCGCTTCAGGCCCAGGCCCAGACCCTGGGTCCGGACCTCTTAGGGCCCAACTAGACCCTCCACCCCAGCCAAGTCTAAAGGGCTGGACTATGTCAGGCTGGCCCGACGTGCCGCCAAGTTCTCGTGGTGTTCAATGACCATGCACCAATGAACGTCATTCTTGCTACGCTGGTTGACGAGATCAACCGGATGATGGCCCTCAACTGATTCAATATTTGGATCACTTCTGCGGAGCCCACCTATCATGGGTGGGCCCTGCACACCAACCACGTACCCATGACTGATGAGCTTATGCTCCTTTGGGGTGCAATCTACAATGATGTCCAGGGCACCTCCGATGCTAATAAGGAGTTGACACCCTGGGTCGGACTACCGATGTCCAAAGCCTTCCTGAAGGTTTTGGATGTTCCCTATTACACGGACGTCTTCCAGAAGACTCCCACCACCATCGCCGACATTGAGAGAGTGCTCGAAAGGGCCCCTCTCTTCTCGGGCATTCCTTTTGCGGGGCATGCATGCCTCGTATGTCAATCAGCAAAGAGCTCCAAGTTCGACTGCTACTTTGAGATCTGGGATTCCCAGACTGGACGAACCATGAAGACGCTTATCAACAAAGCTTTTCGCTACAAGGACGAGCTGCTTTATGTCAAGCCAGCTGCTGCTCGACGAGGTGTCCCCATGTGCCAGCATTGCCAGTGCTGGGGTCATCTCACCAAGGATTGTCGGGCCCACCAGTGCTGCTGCGCGCAGTGTGGTGGGCCTCACGCCACTGATGAGCATTGCGCCCTTGCGCCTTGCTGCAACCGGCCTCCGCCGGACTCGGACGGTATGTGCCACCCCACTCCAGCGGGTGAGCCATGCCCCCACAAGGCCCGCTGCCCCAATTGTCGGGGCGAGCACCCTGCCACAGGATGCAATTGCAAGTTCTGGGAACACCGGTTTGATCACAATTGGATCATTGCCAAATACACGAGGTACATGATAGATGCGCACTCCGGCCTTGACGTCTAACGTCCCCCCTCTAGCTCATAATGAGAAGAAAGGAGGACGTTAGGATTATCTCGTACAATTGTAACCAGAATTATGGGCATATCGATGTACTATTAGACCATCTAAAGGATTCTTTTGACATTATTTTCTTGCAAGAGCCACCTTGGCATGAGATACGATGTGCCCCATCTTCGAGAGATCCCAAAGGTGAGGCAGTTATTGGAGCACCGAACCACCCTGATTGGAAGGTCATGGTTCAGCCTGACCCCACTGGGCTCCGGCCACATGTTCTGACCTACGTTTCGACGAGGCTGAACCCCTGGTGCCCTGCCATGCGACGAGATCTTATAGATCACCACGATATCATGGCGGTGTCTCTGTTTACAGGGGACACCATTGTTAACTTACTGAACATGTATTCTGACGACAAGCACACAGCTATCGACTTGCTCACTGAGCAGGCCGACTTTCTCCCAATGTTTCATTACATGGGGGGTGATTTCAACTGTCATTCGAATAAGTGGGACCCTGGTGTCCTGCATCATCGGACGACAGCCAATAACCTGCTGAACACGGCAGCTATGCTGGGACTGATGCTCTCTCTCCCAGTCAATCCGGGTCCCACTCACATCCCTGGTAACCCATCACTATGAGAGTCAGTCATTGACCTCATCTTTGTTCAGCCTACTGAGGAGCTGTCTGCAGGCACTCGGCGAGGAGAACTATGGCACGGGCCATCAGACCATGCAGTTGGCTAACGCCTGCCTTCGGGTTGGGTATTGGCCAACTCACTTTAAGGCATCCTTGTCAGTGATTATCCCTAAGCCGAACAAGCCCTCATATTCCACGCCTAAGGTGTTCAGACCAATAGTACTCCTGAACACCCTTGGCAAATTGGTTGAGAAGATGCTTTCCAACCGTATTCAATTCAATGCTGTTAAGCACGATATCTTTCATCCTAATCAACTCGGCGGAGTGCGGCAGCACTCCACCGAGGATGTGGGCTTGCTCCTCATGCACCTGGTGCATGCAGGGTGGGCTCGCAGCTTAAAGACCAGTGTCATCGCCTTCGACGTGGCACAGTTCTTCCCTTCCCTCAATCATGAAGTGTTGATTGTGATTCTCAGGAAGCAGGGCTTCCCTCCTAACGTGGTGGAATTCTTTTCATCATACCTGGTTGGCCGTTCCACATCTTATGCCTGGAATGGCTTTCAATCTGACCCCCGACAAGCTGATGTCGGGGTGGGGCAGGGCTCTGCTTTGTCCCCAGTCCTCTCGGCACTCTTCCTCGCACCAGTGCTGAAACTTTTCATGCAGAATGAATCGGTTTCCGATACCACTCTGCTCTCTTATGTCGATGATGGCACGCTCATTGTGCAGTCAAAGACACTCGATGCCAACTGCATAGCCCTGAAGAGGTCCTATGCAGTGATTTTCGAACTCTTCACAAAGTTCACCCTCGCTCTTGAGCATGACAAGATGGAGTTATTCCATTTTGATCATTCTCATTCTGAGTTCAATCCGTCCATGGATCTAGGGTATGCTCCCTACACTCATGACAAATGTTTGATGCCCAAGCCGTTTTGGTGGTACTTGGGTTTCTTCTTTGACCGGAAATTGACATTTCATGAACATGTCCGGTACTATTCACCAAGTCCTTCACCACTGTTAAGGCGATGCGGATGCTTGGTAACTCATCTAGGGGGCTTACGCCCATGCAAAAGTGTCTGCTTTACAGGTCTTGTGTGTTGCCTATTGCAACATACGGCCTCCGACTGTGGTTCTTCCAGGGTGCTAAGTGCCAGGGGACCATCAAACTTCTGACCAGCATGCAATGCCATGCTGTGCTCTGGATTACCGGTGCGTTCTGCACCTCCCCAATGGGAGGGATCGAGGCCCTTGCTGGCCTGGTCCCTATCAACTTAGTCTTGAAACGTGCTGCGCAGTAGGTGTTCTGCACATGGCGGCCCTCTCGGACACTCATCCGGTGCCTCCCTGCTGAGTGTGCCCTTTTCCAAAGGAGCAACTCCTCACCCTCGCTCTGCTGCCTTTATGACTGCCCCACAATGCACTAAGGTGTGGGGTATGGTTATGGACATCGATGACATGCTCCATGTAGTCAGCGAGCCTCTGGAGCCATTCGCCCCAGAGGCTCGTCCAGGCGGGCGATTCCTTGAGTTACATCATGGAATTCACTTTGATATCACTCCGGCACCCAAGGATAAGGTTGGGCTTCAGCGCGAATGGTTCGACCGCTTCTGGGAAGCTTCAAAGTGGGAACTGTCTACTCTGGTCTGTGTCGGCGATAGTAGTCACCCCACTGACCAGAACAAGCAAGCTATTGCAGCTTCGCTTGTATTTCGCCAAGGAGTTGAGGTGCATGCATCTCGCTACGCAGCGGGGAGTGCTCTTGCAGAGGATGCTGAGCTCTACTCCCTTCGTACTGCAATTGTCCGGGCTTGCGCCATGGACAACTGTGACTACATTGTTATCATGTCGGATTCCACCAAGGCTTTGGGGAGTCTGCTTGATGCTTCCGTGCATTCCGGCCAGGGTCATTCCTTGGCCGTTATCTGTGCCCTTACAGAGTGGTGGACCAGAGGCCCTGACCGCCACATCTCCCTTCATCATGTCCCATCTTCTTTGAAGTGGGGCATACACTACCAGCTCACCTCATGGCGACTGAGCTTTCTGTAGCGGTGGGGCCTAACACACCACACTCACTTGCATCCACTTCAGGACACCCTTTTGGGGGGCCTCTAAGGCTAATTTTTGCGTGTCAAACTATTAGCCTTGGAGGCCCTAGGAAACAGTTTTTAGGAGAGTTTCCTGGAGTAAAACTGTTTCTTTTGAGAGAATTTCTGGCAACTGTTTCCTGTGTTTAAAATGAATATTTTCTGTCATGTCACACCATCCTGGCAACTCTTCTGGCAATTGTTGGGGCAATTCTTCTGACAATTGTTGGGGCAATTGTTGGGGAAATTCTTCAGGCGATTGTTGGGGCAATTGTTGGGGCATTCTTCTGGCGATTGTTGGGGTGATTATTGGGGTGATTCTTCTGGCAATTCTTCTGGTGATTGTTGGGGCAATTGTTGGGGCGATTCTTCTGGTGATTGTGGGGCAATTCTTCTAGCAATTGTTGGGATAAATGTTTGTAGCATAGAGCAGAAAAACAAGCTTGTGCAGAAAGTTGATTAGGAAATTCTTGTAGGAAACTGTTTAGAGAAATTCTTTTCAGGAAACTATATGTGAAATTTCAAGTTGAGTATCAACTATTCAGAAAACTGTTTAGGAAATTCTTTGGAAAATTCTTCAGAAAACTGTGTGGGAAATTCTTCTAGGAAACTGTGCAGAAAATTCTTCCAGAAAACTGTTCAGGAAACTCTATTCTTTAGGAAATTCTTCAAAGAAACTCTTCGAGAAAATTCTTGCAGAAAACTCTTTCAGGAAACTATTCAGAAAACTATTCAGAAAATTCTTTGGGAAACTCTTGTAGGAAATTCCTCAGGCAACTTTTGCAGGAAACTGTTCAGGAAACTCTTGCAGGAAATTCTTCTAGGAAATTCTTCCAGGAAACTCTTGCAGGAAATTCTTTCAGGCAACTCTTACAGGAAATTCTTGCAGGAAACTCTTGCAAGAATTTCCTCAGGCAACTCTTGGAGGAAACTCTTCAAGAAACTCTGCAAGCAACTCTTCATGCAATTGTTAGGGTAATTGTTGGGCAACTCTTTGGGCAACTCTTTGTTTGAGCAATTCTTAGGGCAATTGTACTAGCAATGATTTAGCAATTGTTTGGTAAACAAGTCAAGTATCTTTAGAACAAATATCTATCAAATACAGATGTAGGACAGAGTTTTTCATTAGTTTTTTAAAGAGTTTTCTGAGAAACAATTTTCCAAACAATTGGATAGACAGTTTTCTCAATAATTTCTCTAATAGTTGACTAAACAATTTCTCCAACAGTTTCCTCAACAGTTGCCTCAACAATTTCCTCAACAGTTGCCCCAAGAGTTTCCCCAAGAGTTGCCTCAACAGTTTCTCCAAGAGTTGTCTCAACAATTTCCTCAACAGTTGCTCCAACAGTTTCTCTAACAGTTGCCCCAACAGTTTCTCCAAGAGTTGCTCCAAGAATTGCCTCAACAATTTCCTCAACAGTTTCCCCAATAGTTGCCCAAAGAATTACCCTAACAGTTGCCTCAAGAATTACTCCAACAGTTTCCTCAACAGTTGCCCCAAGAATTGCCTTAACAATTTCCTCAATAGTTTCCTCAACAGTTCACTTCAGATTATCTATATTGTCATGTCTTTGTATCTAGTTGGCTTTAATGTCTAGACAAATAATATTGGACAAAATTTTACATCTAATTAATGCTTATATATAATTAATATTAATATTTAATCTAATCTACTTTATCCTATCTAATTATTTTATCTTATCTATATCTTACTGCTTATCTAATTGTATATCTTATCTGCTTATCTTATCTATTTATCTTATCTGTATCTTATATCTTATCTCATTATCTTATCTATATCTTATATCTTATCTCATTATCTATCAATTTAAAAGCAGTAAAAGCTCACTATCTGCTCATCAGATATGTATTTTATCATTTGCATGTTTTTTTTAGGGATTTTAGAAAGCTAAATGTATATTTTGTTTCTAGATATAATTACAAAGCAGATAGAGTGCTTTTTATAGCCAAAAGAGCTTTGCAAGGGATGGATGCAGTTTTAAACATTTGGATGAGCCTCTAAAGTACCATAGATGTAAGTGTTATTAATAGATTTTTCATTAACCAACAATTCTGTACTTGTAGTTAACTCTCTTCTCTAATTCTAACACAAATATAGATTCTATAGTTCAATACCAATCTATTGATACTATATTTGTGTCTATTAAGCTACTATAAGCTATGTAATAATTCAACAACTAGTATTACTATCATAGGTGTGAGTGTTATTAATAGATTTCTCATCAAACTTGGATTATTTTACTTCTGTTGCTTTTAATTCATTTGTTCCCTCAAGTCTGATGATATATATAGAATCTAGGGCTCAAACTGAACCTGCTAATATGTACTTTGTTATAGTTTGGCCTCTGCATTGTAGAGAAAAATAGACATTGATATATAAGGATCTATCTAAGCTTGCGCAGTATCAACTAGTTGTACATTAGAATATTCCTGGGTGCATCTAAAGAATATAATTAATATTTTCCTGCTATTGTCTTTTGTAGAATTCACATGAAGCAGCTGTCACTATATGTGAGGTGTAATTTCATATTCATCTTTAGTATATGCATAGTTTATTCTACTTGACCTTTTGGATAGTAAGTATATACCAGAATAGTATTGATTTTCTTTAAGTGTATAATAGTCCTTTCTGAATACTACTATCTATAGAAGAAATTTCAAAGCTAGGAATAATTAGAAGATCTATAATTGAAGATAGATATGCAGACTCTATATATAAAGTGAAAATCTACTAGCCAGTTCTTGCTAAGGGCTCTTGGTCTAGTTTAACTAGGTTTGGCCAAGCTAGTCACTATATTAAACTCATACTACTTTATTTAAATAGAATTTGTCTTTAGAGCTTTAGCAGTACATGATTGATGTCTTGCTAAATAGGTTTTGTAAGTTTCAAGTACTTTCAGATATAGTAGAGGTTTGGACAGAAAAAGAGAGCATTATGATAACTTGGCCATGGTGGTTCAATAGAGGCCTATAATATATATTATAATCCAAAGCTATGGGTAGAAAAGACTTGAAATTAGTTCTTAATAAATAGAACATGTTACTTGCAAATGCTATTATTTAATAAGAAATATATTATACTACTGCAGATCAACTATACAAGCTATTGAGAAGATGCTTTATAGTACTAAAGAAAATACATTACTCCTCAAATGCTATACCTTGTATAAGAATTAATTACTTTACTAGGATAGCAAGACAGAAATAGTGAAATACTGCATTAGAGTAAAGCAAATCATAAACTGGTAAATGTTGACATGACTATTACAGTATTCTTCTTAAATGAATAAAACATATGACTAAACTGGTGTTGATTAGAACTCTACTACTAGTAAAAGTATACTACATACCAGGCTATATAGTATTGGTTAGCCAATAGATAACTTGATTATGCATTTCAGTATCTATAGCAGTAATAGATATGTGAACTAGCATTAAGTAAAACCATAAAACAGTTATATTGGCAATACTACTATATAGCAAAGCTTGGAATAAAGAACAGAAATGTTCTAAAGACATAAGTACTAATTGTACAAATGCAATATCAAATTTGCACTAACTAATGTATAGCAGATTACCTTTATACTATATTGCAGTAGTATATTAGTAAGTTAAAGGTAGTTTTTAGTTTGCTTCTAAACTACAAGGTTAGTCAAATATACTAATAGATTATAAATGATCATGTGTATCAAATACAGCCAGAAACATACTGAAGTACTGTGAGTAGATATTACACAAGCCCAAATAAAGTCTCATATATCAATGTCTATTTTTCTCTACAATGCAGAGGCCAAACTATAACAAAGTACATATTAGCAGGTTCAGTTTGAGCCCTAGATTCTATATATATCATCAGACTTGAGGGAACAAATGAATTAAAAGCAACAGAAGTAAAATAATCCAAGTTTGATGAGAAATCTATTAATAACACTCACACCTATGATAGTAATACTAGTTGCTAATGAAAAACTCTGTCCTACATCTGTATTTGATAGATATTTGTTCTAAAGATACTTGACTTGTTTACCAAACAATTGCTAAATCATTGCTAGTACAATTGCCCTAAGAATTGCTCAAACAAAGAGTTGCCCAAAGAGTTGCCCAACAATTACCCTAACAATTGCATGAAGAGTTGCTTGCAGAGTTTCTTGAAGAGTTTCCTCCAAGAGTTGCCTGAGGAAATTCTTGCAAGAGTTTCCTGCAAGAATTTCCTGTAAGAGTTGCCTGAAAGAATTTCCTGCAAGAGTTTCCTGGAAGAATTTCCTAGAAGAATTTCCTGCAAGAGTTTCCTGAACAGTTTCCTGCAAAAGTTGCCTGAGGAATTTCCTACAAGAGTTTCCCAAAGAATTTTCTGAATAGTTTTCTGAATAGTTTCCTGAAAGAGTTTTCTGCAAGAATTTTCTCGAAGAGTTTCTTTGAAGAATTTCCTAAAGAATAGAGTTTCCTGAACAGTTTTCTGGAAGAATTTCTGCACAGTTTCCTAGAAGAATTTCCCACACAGTTTTCTGAAGAATTTTCCAAAGAATTTCCTAAACAGTTTTCTGAATAGTTGATACTCAACTTGAAATTTCACATATAGTTTCCTGAAAAGAATTTCTCTAAACAGTTTCCTACAAGAATTTCCTAATCAACTTTCTGCACAAGCTTGTTTTTCTGCTCTATGCTACAAACATTTATCCCAACAATTGCTAGAAGAATTGCCCCACAATCACCAGAAGAATCGCCCAACAATTGCCCCAACAATCACCAGAAGAATTGCCAGAAGAATCACCCCAATAATCACCCCAACAATCGCCAGAAGAATTGCCCCAACAATTGCCCCAACAATCGCCTGAAGAATTTCCCCAACAATTGCCCCAACAATTGTCAGAAGAATTGCCCAACAATTGCCAGAAGAGTTGCCAGGATGGTGTGACATGACAGAAAATATTCATTTTAAACACAGGAAACAGTTGCCAGAAATTCTCTCAAAAGAAACAGTTTTACTCCAGGAAACTCTCCTAAAAACTGTTTCCTAGGGCCTCCAAGGCTAATAGTTCAACACGCAAAAATTAGCCTTAGAGGCCCCCCAAAAGGGTGTCCTGAAGTGCTTGCATCGCTGCACAAGACAGCTGATGATAATCCGGGGGAAGGCTGGCTAGAGTTGTTCCAGCAACCTGCGTACTCAGGGCGACAATTTTTGTCACTCACTGACCTCGACGGGGGTCGACTCGAACCACAGGCCAAACAAGGTGGTCCCTGGCTTCAAGCTGTAGGAGGTGACTTGACCCTCTTTACGAGAGTCACCTGCGCCATCACTAACCATGCTCCCATCGGGGAGTATTACTCTCGATTCAACATCCCTGAATCCACCAGTTGCGAGTGCGGCTTCCATACCCAAACTCGCGACCACTTATTCCGGATGTGTCCCCCAGCACGACCGTCATGACTATCCAGTTCATCTGGATCAGCTTGTCTCCTTCTTGAAGGCTAACCCCATGGCATTCGCCTTCAACCGCCCCCCTTGGGGTATCGGATAACTTGGTCGGCAAGGTAGGTGTTGTTCCTGCTGGCTGGATTCGGCGGTTTGGGGTGCGCTCAGAACAGAGTCCTAATACTTGGCGGGCTTCGGCTTTGCTGGGTTGAGGGTGGGGGTCTGGGTTCTGGAGCTTCAGCGCTATCGACAGACCTTGTAGCCCCCTGCTTCGGCGACCCGAAATGGTCTGCCTTCAGTGGCTAACACAGTATGCATGCATCCTGGGCTGTTGGGTTTGGCTGGCGGGCCCCCTTCCGGTGCCCTTCCATTACTTTGTTGGACCCCTCCCTTTGGTCGGGGCATCAATGAGAGTACGGGCCCACTGTTTTGTGGTCCTAAGTTGGCCCACGAGAGCCAGTCTCGCACTAGGCATAGTTTAACAGTAGATTACTTGGGTGTATGTACATCTGCGACCGGACTGCTTTCGCGCACTGGTATATAAATCTTTGATTTAAAAAAAAAAAAAAAAAGTAGGTGTTCTGTGGATGGCAGCCCTCTCAGACACTCACCCGGTGTGCTCCCTTCTAAGCGCACCCTTTTCCAAAGGGGCAAGTCCTCACCCTCGCTCTGCTGCCTTTATGACCACCCCACAATGCTCTAAGGTGCGGGGTACTGTTATGGACATTGATGACATGCTCCATGTAGTCAGCGAGCCTCTGGAGCCCTTTGCACCAGAGGCCCATCCAGGCGGGTGATTCCTCGAGTTACATCATGGAATTCGCTTTGATACTACTCCAGCGCCCAAGGATAAAGTTGGGCTCAGGCGCGAATGGTTGGACCGCTTCTGGGAAGCCTCGAAGCGGAACTGTCTACTCTGGTTTGTGTCGGTGATGGGAGTCGCCCCACTGACCGGAACAAGCAGGCTATTGCAGCTTCGCTTGTATTTCGCCAAGGTATCGAGGTGCATGCATCTCATTATGCAGCTGGGAGTGCTCTGGCAGAGGATGCTGAGCTTTACTCCCTACATACTGCAATTGTCCAGGCTTGTGCCATGGAGAATTGTGACTACATTGTTATCATGTCGGACTCCACCAAGGCTTTGGGGAGTCTGCTCGATGCATCCGTGCATTCCGGCCAAGCTCACTCCTTGGCCATTATCCATGCCCTTACAGAGTGGTGGGCCAGAGGTCCTGACCGCCACATCTCCCTTCATCATGTCCCATCCTCTTTGAAATGGGGCATACATTACCAGGCTTATCTCATGGCAACTGAGCTTTCTGTCATGGTGGGGCCTAACACACCACACTCACTTGCCTTGCTGCGCAAAGCAGCCAATGATAATCTGGGGAAGGCTGGCTAGAGTTGTTCCAGCAACCCTCATACTCAGGGCGACAATTTCTGTCACTCACCGACCTTGACGGAGGTTGACTCGAACCACGGGCCAAACGAGGTGGTCCCTGGCTTCAAGCTGCAGGCGGCGACTTGACTCTCTTTACAAGGGTCACTCGTGCCATCACTAACCATGCTCCCATTGGGGAGTACTACTCTCGATTCAACATCCCTGAATCCACCAGTTGCGAGTGCGGCTTCCATACCCAAACCATGACCACCTATTTCCGGACGTGTCCCCAGCATGACCATCATGACTATCCAGTTCGTCTGGATCAGCTTGTATCATTTTTGAAGGCTAACCCTATGGTATTCGCCTTCAACCCCCCCTCGGGTGTCAGATAACTTGGTCGGGCAAGGTAGGTGTTGTTCCTGTTGGCTGGATTCGTCGGTTTGGGGTGCACTCAGAACAGAGTCCTAATACTTGGTGGGCTTTGGCTTGCTGGGTTGAGGGTGGGGGCTTTGGCTCTGGAGCTTTGGCGCTATCGACAGACCTTGTAGCCCCCTGCTTCAGCGACCGAAATGGTCTGCCTTCAGTGGCTAACACAGTATGCGTACATCCTGGGCTGTTGGGTTTGGCTGGGGGCCCCCTTCCAGTGCCCTTCCATTACTTTGTTGGACCCCTCCCTTCAGTCGGGGCATCAATGAGAGTACAGGCCCACTGTTTGTGGTCCTAAGTTGGCCCACGAGAGCCAGTCCGCACTAGGCATAGTTTAATGGTAGATTACTTGGGTGTATGTATATCTGCGACCGGACTGCTTTCGTGCACGTATATAAATCCTTGATTTAAAAAAAAAAAAAAAAAAAAAAAAAGGAGGATGCAGAGTAGAGGTGGATCAGGATGTAGATGCATGTTCTGACAGAGTAAATTGGACAGGAAGTGTGGTGGTCTTCATGAGCAGGTAACAGGTGGATAGACAGTGAGATTCATGTAGAGTGGTAGAGTCATGAGGGATCTGGCATGGTCAAGATTGGTGTTAGAGTGACTCTCACATGATATGTTACATGTCACAGAGTAGTTACATTGTAGCTAAGTCCTCCTGAAGTCCTTAGTTCTTAACTCTGGACTTCAGGTGAGTAGTACATAGTTTCTCCTTGTATTTAGTTAGTTCTTAACTCTGGACTTCAGTCCTTCTAACAGGTTATGGGCCCCGGCATCTGAGACTGCAGGAATCAACTTTATTCATTTCCTTTGCACTCTAGCAGATTGCCACTTCACAACTTCGATACACACATGCATACACGTTCCCGGCCATGCCTATGCAGTTATATGCAGATAGCTACCCGGACAAATGTGCAAACTGCGTTTCTTCAATTTGACCATTAGGACTCAATTCAACTTCGCTTTACAACATGCCCATTCGTTCTCGCACACATTCACAACTTCGCATACTGAGTACTGGTATTACCGCTATTCACATTGCCTTGTTTCACATCGTTCCAACTGCTGGTCCTCGAGTTATCATCGAAGATTGTCTTGCATCTCAACTCAGTGAGATCAGCACTTCGTTCATCTTTGCGCATTTCCTCGCCTATGCCCTTGCCGCATTCTTTGTAATGTGGACTATCTGTTACGGGTCACACCCTTGACGTGCCTGCTTCATTGCATCCTCATTCGATCACCTTGTCATTCACAATCAACACTTATTCCTATAAAGTGTCAACTCTACTACTTTGCCTTTTCGCCTTTTCAGCCTCATTCTGCCCACTATGAACACCAACTCCACTCCTACCTTCCAAAACTTCTGACACCAACTATGGCACCTGGAACGGTGAAATGGAGGCCTGGTTCCGTGCAACTGGCCTGTGGCGCATAGTGTCTGCTAAGCAAGCTAAGCCCAGAATTTCAACCTCACCCACGACTCAGACCTTGAAAAAGTGGAGATTTGGGAGCAGAAAGCAGACAAGGCAGCTGGGATACTGTTCTTGATGGTGGAGGCACCACAGAGGGTGCATTTCAATGGAATCAGGGACGATCCAGTGGCAATGTGGAAGGCTTTGGAGGACATCCATTTGCAGAAGAAGCCAGGTTCTAGGTTCAATGCCTATGATGACCTATTCTCCATTCGCAAATTAGAGGAGGAATCACTGCAGGCCCTTCTCAATGAGTTGACACTGCTCTGCAGCAAATTAGAGACCTCAGACTGAAGGATTTCACTCTGGAGAAGCTGGATGAGGAGTTGGCTTGCATGGCACTCATTAGGGCCTCCCTGATGAATACAGCGCATTTGTGTCATCTCTACTGCTCAAGGACTCCCTCTCCAAGTCTACTCTTCAAGCTGCATTTGTTACAGAGGATATACAATGCAAACGACGTGCAAATGATGCTATATCAGTTGGGAGCGCTCTGGCTGCTTCCTCTGACTCTGGGAAGCGTCCCTGTATCTTCTGCAATGACCCAGCACATGGAATCAAGGATTGCGATGCATACAAGTGAGGAGCAGAGTATGCAACCAACAAGCGCACTATCTGGGCCAATAAGCCACCAAAAGTGCGAAAAGCAAAGGCTGCAGCTGCAGCTGCCTCCACAGACTCCACATCTTCATCAGGAGTGACTGAATTCGCTGGAAATGCAAGTCATCAGCTCTTCTACCTCACTCCCACCTGCTGATAATGACTGGACTGCAGACACAGGTGCCACATCTCATATGACCCCACATCGTCATTGGATGCGCAATTACATTCCCTTTCGCACTGGGGTGAAGTTAGCAGATGGCAGCATTGTTAGTTCAGCAGGAATTGGAACTGTGGTGTTTCACCCAGTTATTAGAGGTCAGGCAATGCATCCAGTAGAGTTTTCTAGAGTCCTTCATGTACCAGCACTTCAATCAAACCTTCTCTCATGCCTATACCTTGTCAGAGTAAAGGGCTTTGAGATTCACATCAATTCAGAGCAAATGGCCTTCAATCTGCGAAATGAGACCCTATTCTGTGCTCCCTTGAAGTCCAACAACTCTGCAATTCTGGGAGGAGCACCGCACTTAGTCAAGAGTCTGCACACTGGGTTTCGACACTACCACTTACTCCTACACTCTGGCATCATCGCTGTTGTCACCACAATCATGCAGACATCTCTAAGATGCACAGAAATGGTCTGGTGACTGGAATGACTCTGGATTTGAAGGAAAAGCCTGACTTAGTTTGTGAGCCTTGTTTAGCAGGCAAGATGCGTTCCAATCCTTTCCCAACTTCACCCAGCAGAGCTACCAAGCCTCTAGAGCTTGTACACTCAGATCTGCATGGCCCCATTCGTACTCCAACTCCTGAGGGCTATAGGTACTGGGTCACTTATATTGATGACTGCACTTCACTCCGAGCTGCCTACCTTCTAAAGCGAAAGAGCGAAACATTTACAGCCTTCAAACAGTTCAAAGCATGGGCAGAGAACCAATTGGATGCAAAAATCAAAGCATTACAGGACGATAAAGCTGGGGAATACATGTCTAAGGAGTTTATCGCATTTACAGACAGTTGTGGGATAATTAGGCGACACAGCACCAGGAATAGGCCACAACAGAATGGAGTAGCAGAGAGAGCAAACAGAACTATGTCTGATGATATCTCAGCAATGCTCTTTGAAGCTGGCCTGCCCCTTTGGTTCTGGGCCTATGCACTCGCAACAATGATACATGTCTGGAATTGCATCCCTACATCCACTCTATCAGATTCAACACCTTATGAAGCCTGGAACCACCAGAAACCAGACATTTCACATTTCAGAGTTTGGGGATGCTTAGCCTATGTCTTTATTCAGAAGGACAAATGAACCCCTCTTGGACCTCACATGGAGAAGTGCATCTTTGTGGGCTACCCTACTGGATACAAAGGCTGGCAGTTCTACAATCCAACCACAAAGAAGTTTATCATCTCTGAAAGAGCTGAGTTTGATGAAAGGTCATTTCCTGGCATTGGTCCTGGTTTCAAGTCATCTGGTTCACCTCTTCCACTGGTTCTCCCTGCTCCTAATGCTGTTCCTGCACCCCTGCACCACCACTCAGGTCTGGGGGGAGGATGATGATTTGGACACAAATATGAAGCCAGATGAGCCCCAAGTTGATCCAGTTCCCAAATTACCACCTGAGCGCACTCCTAGTCCAGAAATCCCTCCACCACCTCGCACTCCTTGCCTCCACCACCTCCTGCTCAGATACAGCCTCCTGCAACTCCACAGCCACTTAGGTGCACTACTCGTGTTATTAGACCCCCTGGTGAATGGTGGAAGATCAAACCGCTCTCTAAAGCAATTGAAGAGGCAGAAGATGATGAAGATGATTTAGAAGGTGCTCTGGCTGCTGGAAATGATGCTACACCTCATTCCTTCACACACGCACTAAAGACACCTCTGGGAGCTCAATGGCGTGAAGCTGCAACACAGGAGTACAACTCCTTGGTTGAGAATAACACTTGGGAAATTATGGATCTTCCTGAAGGTCAAAAGGCAATTGGATCTGGTTGGGTATTCAAAGTCAAACACAATGCTGATGGTTCAATTGAGCAATTCAAAGCATGAATTGTTGCCAAAGGGTACTCACAACGTCCAGGAATTGACTACAATGAGATCTTTGCACCTACCTTCCGCCCTGCAATGCTGCGCTTGATTTTAGCATTGGCAGCCATTGAGGATCTAGAACTCCACTCTCTTGACATCACCTCTGCCTTTCCCAATGGTGACTTGGATGAGGAGATTTATATGAAGCAACCTGAAGGCTTTCATCTAGGAGGACCCAATGCAGTCTGCAGACTTCGCAAATCGCTCTATGGACTCAAACAGGCAGCCAGACAGTGGAACAAGAAGTTACATGGAGTTCTGGAGGAAATGGGCTTTAAGCGAATTCAAGCTGATAGATCTGTCTATATCTACTCCAACTCTGAAGTTTGCATCATTATGCCTATCTACATTGATGATATCACCCTTGCTTCAAAATCCCAGTCTGCTATTGAGTCCACCATTGCCCAACTCTCTTCCTACTTCAAATGTCGCAATTTAGGCCCAACTCGGTTCCTACTAGGTATTGGCATTGGCAGAGACTGCCCCAAGCAATTGTCCGGGCTTGTGCCATGGACAACTGTGACTACATTTTTATCTTGTCGGACTCCACCAGGGCATTGGGGAGTCTGCTTGATGCTTCTGTGCATTCCGGCCAGGGTCATTCCTTGGCTGTGATTCGCGCCCTTACAGAGTGGTGGACCAGAGGTCCTGGCCGCCACATCTCTCTTCACCATGTCCCATCTTCTTTGAAGTGGGGCATACACTACCAAGCTCATCTCATGGCGACTGAGCTTTCTGTGGCGGTGGGGCCTAACATGCCACACTCACTTGCGTCATTGCATAAAGCAGCTGATGATAATCCGGGGGAAGGCTGGCAAGAGTTGTTCCAGCAACCTTCATACTCAGGGCAACAATTTCTGTCACTCACAGACCTCGACGGAGGCCGACTCGAACCACGGGCCAAACGAGGTGGTCCCTGGCTTCAAGCTGCAGGCGGCGACTTGACCCTCTTCACAAGGGTCACTCGCGCCATCACCAACCATGCTCCCATTGGGAAGTATTACTCTCGATTCAATATCCCTGAGTCCACCAGTTGCGAGTGCGGCCACCATACCCAAACTCGTGACCACTTATTCCAGATGTGTCCCCAGCACGACCATCATGACTATCCAGTTTGTCTGGATCAGCTCGTATCCTTTTTGAAGGCTAACCCCACGGCATTCATCTTCAACTGCCCCCCTCGGGGTGTCGGATAACTTGGTCGGGCAAGGTAGGTGTTGTTCCTGCTGGCTGGATTCGGCGGTTTGGGGTGCGCTCAGAACAGAGTCCTAATACTTGGCGGGCTTCGGCCTTGCTGGGTTGAGGGTGGGGGTCTGGGTTCTGGAGCTTCAGCGCTATCGACAGACAAGTGTGGCCCCCCGCTTCGGCGACCCGAAATGGTCTGCCTTCAGTGGCTAACACAGTATGCGCGCATCCTGGGCTGTCGGGTTTGGCTGGCGGGCCCCCTTCCAGTGCCCTTCCATTACTTTGTTGGACCCCTCCCTTCAGTCGGGGCATCAACGAGAGTATGGGCCCACTGTTTGTGGTCCTAAGTTGGCCCGGAGAGCCAGTCTCACACTAGCGTAGTTAATGGTAGATTACTTGGTGTATGTATATCTGCGATCGGACTGCTTTCGCGCACCGGTATATAAATCCTTGATTAAAAAAAAAAAAAAAAAAAAAAGGACCACAACAGTGGGCCCGTACTCTCGTTGATGCCCCGACTGAAGGGAGGGGTCCAACAAAGTAATGGAAGGGCACTGGAAGGGGGCCCGCCAGCCAAACCCGACAGCCCAGGATGCGCGCATACTGTGTTAGCCACTGAAGGCAGACCATTTCGGGTCGCCGAAGCGGGGGGCCACACTTGTCTGTCGATAGCGCTGAAGCTCCAGAACCCAGACCCCCACCCTCAACCCAGCAAGGCCGAAGCCCGCCAAGTATTAGGACTCTGTTCTGAGCGCACCCCAAACCGCCGAATCCAGCCAGCAGGAACAACACCTACCTTGCCCGACCAAGTTATCCGACACCCCGAGGGGGGCAGTTGAAGATGAATGCCGTGGGGTTAGCCTTCAAAAAGGATACGAGCTGATCCAGACAAACTGGATAGTCATGATGGTCGTGCTGGGGACACATCTGGAATAAGTGGTCACGAGTTTGGGTATGGTGGCCGCACTCGCAACTGGTGGACTCAGGGATATTGAATCGAGAGTAATACTCCCCAATGGGAGCATGGTTGGTGATGGCGCGAGTGACCCTTGTGAAGAGGGTCAAGTCGCCGCCTGCAGCTTGAAGCCAGGGACCACCTCGTTTGGCCCGTGGTTCGAGTCGGCCTCCGTCGAGGTCTGTGAGTGACAGAAATTGTCGCCCTGAGTACGAAGGTTGCTGGAACAACTCTAGCCAGCCTTCCCCCGGATTATCATCAGCTGCTTGCGCAGCGAGCAAGTGAGTGTGGCATGTTAGGCCCCACCGCTACAGAGAGCTCAGTCACCATGAGATGAGCTTGGTAGTGTATGCCCCACTTCAAAGAAGATGGGACATGATGAAGGAGATGTGGCGGCCAGGACCTCTGGTCCACCACTCTGTAAGGGCGTGAATCACAGCCAAGGAATGACCCTGGCCGGAATGCACGGAAGCATCGAGCAGACTCCCCAAGCCTTGGTGGAGTCCGACAAGATAACAATGTAGTCACAATTGTCCATGGCACAGGCCCGGACAATTGCAGTATGAAGGGAGTAAAGCTCAGCATCCTCTGCAAGAGCACTCCCTGCCGCGTAGCGAGATGCATGCACCTCACTCCTTGGCGAAACACAAGCGAAGCTGCAATAGCCTGCTTGTTCTGGTCAGTGGGGCGACTACCATCGCCGACACAGACCAGAGTGGACGGTTCCCGCTTTGAAGCCTCCCAGAAGCGGTCTAACCATTCGCGCCGAAGCCCAACCTTATCCTTGGGTGCCGGAGTGATATCAAAGCGAATTCCATGATGTAACTCAAGGAATCGCCCGCCTGGACGAGCCTCTGGGGCAAATGGCTCCAGAGGCTCGCTGACTACATGGAGCATGTCATCGACATCCATAACATACCCCGCACCTTAGCGCATTGTGGGGCAGTCATAAAGGCAGCAGAGCGAGGGTGAGGAGTCGCTCCTTTGGAAAAGGGCACTCAGAAGAGAGCGCACCGGATGAGTGTCCGAGAGGGCCGCCATGCGCAGAACACCTACTGCGGCAGCACGTTTCAAGACTAAGTTGATAGGGACCAGGCCAGCAAGGGCCTCGATCCCTCCCATTGGGGAGGTGCAGAACGCACCAGTAATCCAGAGTGCAGCATGGCGTTGCATGCTGGTCAGAAGTTTGATGGTCCCCTGGCACTTAGCGCCCTGGAAGAACCACAGTCGGAGGCCGTATGTTGCAATAGGCAACACACAAGACCTGTAAAGCAGACGCTTTTGCATGGGCGTAAGCCCCCTAGATGAGTTACCAAGCATCCTCATCGCCTTAATGGTGGTGAAGGACTTGGTAGAATAGTACCGGACATGCTCATGGAATGTCAATTTCCAGTCAAAGAAGAAACCCAAGTACCGCCAGAATGGCTTGGGCGTCAGACTTTGTCCGGTGTAGGGAGCATACCCTAGATCCATGGACGGATTGAACTCAGAATGGAACGATCAAAATGGAATAACTCCATCTTGTCATGCTCAAGAGCGAGGGCGAACTTTGTGAAGAGTTCGAAGATAACCGCATAGGACCTTTTCAGGGCTATGCAGTTGGCATCGAGAGTCTTTGACTGCACAATAGTGTGCCATCATCGACATAAGAAGCAGAGTGGTATCGGAGACCGACTCATTCTGCATGAAGAGTTTCAGCACTGGTGCAAGGAAGAGTGCCGAGAGGACCGGGGACAAAGCAGAGCCCTGCCCCACCCCGACTCAGCCTGTCGGGGGTCAGATTGAAAACCGTTCCAGGCTAAGATGTGGAACGGCCACCAGGTATGATGAAAAGAATTCCACCATGTTAGGAGGGAAGCCCTGCTTCCTGAGAATCGCAATCAGCACTTCGTGATTGAGAGAAGGGAAGAACTGTGCCACGTCGAAGCGATGACACTGGTCTTTAAGCCGCGAGCCCACCCTGCATGCACTAGGTGCATGAGGAGCAAGCCCGCATCCTCGGTGGAGCACTGCCGCACTCCACCGAGTTGATTGGGGTGGAAGATATCGTGCTTAACAGCATCGAATTGAATACGGTTGGAAAGCATCTTTTCAACCAATTTGCCAAGGGTGTTCAGGAGCACAATGGGCCTGAACGCCTTAGGCATGGAATATGAGGGCTTGTTCGGCTTCGGAATGATCACCGACAAGGACTCCTTAAAGTGAGTCGGCCAATACCCAACCCGAAGGCAGGCATTAGCTAACTGCATGAACACCTGAAGACAGTGTTCGTCATGGATAATGCCTTAAGGTGTGACCACTTAATATGATCAGGACCCGGCGCTGAGTTGTTAGAGCAGGATGCCAAGGCCTCCCTCAATTCTAACAGTGAAAAGGTGGTCCACTCTCACACTTCCATATCGGGAAGGGAGGTGAGACCACTAATGTCATACGTTCAGTCAGAGGCCGAGTTGTACGTGCCATGAAGGGCATCCCAAAGGGGGGGCATATCATGGCAGGGCTGTCCGTTGAATTGGATAGCCTTTGAGGGTGGTAACTTGTGCTGCTGGATCCAGTTCATTAGATCCCAGGGGCGCTTGTTGGTAGTGGCAACTTCAGTGATGCATTCATCAAAGAACTTGCGTTTAGCAGCTTTAACAGCTCTGCGGAAAATTTTGTGGTTATCGCGAGAGTTATCCCGCTGATAAGCAGTGAAAGAATCCTCACAGGAGTCATCCCACCAAGGACGGGAGTGAGGGGAAATACAAATCGTCTTGGAATACTTGTGCCAAGCATCCGAGAAGGCAGAAGCCACATCCAAAGACACAGCCTCCACCTGATCTGGGGAGTCGATCGGCGCCAAGGGATCAATGCCCTTGAGCTTCTCAATGATGGACAACAAGAAGTCATCCAATTGATCCGGTGGCAGTGAGCGCATCGGAACAGTTGTTGCCGCCAGAGCGACAGAAATAGAACAAGCCAGTGGAACATGGTCCGATGGCCCGCGCCACAGTTCCCCTCACCGAGTGCCTGCAGACAGCTCCTCGGTAGGTTGGACGAAGATGAGGTCGATGACCGACTCCCATAGTGATGGGTTCCCAGGGATATGAGTGGGACCCAGATTGACTGGGAGGGACAACATCAGTCCCAGCATAGCTGCCGTGTTCAGCAGGTTATTGGCTGTCGTCTGATGATGCAGGACACCAGGGTCCCACTTATTCGAATGACAGTTGAAGTCACCCCCCATGTAATGAAACATTGGGAGAAAGTCGCCTGCTCAGTGAGCAAGTCGATAGCTGTGTGCTTGTCATCAGAATACACATTCAGTAAATTAATGATGGTGTCCCGGTAAACAGAGAAACTGCCATGATATCATGGTGATCTATAAGATCTCATCGCATAGCAGGGTGCCAGGGGTTCAGCCTCGTCGAAACATAGGTCAGAACGCATGGCCAGAGCCCAGTGGGGTCAGGCCGAACCATTACCCTCCAATCAGGGTGGTTCGGTGCACCAATAACTGCCTCACCTTCGGGATCTCTCGAGGACGGGGCACGTCGTATCTCATGCCAGGGCGGCTCTTGCAAGAAAATAACGTCAAAAGAGTCTTTTAGATGGTCTAGAAGTACATTGATATGACCATAATTTTGGTTACAATTGTACGAAATTATTCTAATGTCCTCCTTTCTTCTCATTATCGAGCTAGGGGGGGACGTTAGACATCAAGGTCTGGAGTGCGCGTCTATCACGTACCTCGTGGTATTTTGCAACGATCCAATCATGATCGAAGTGGTGCTCCTAGAACTTGCAGTTACGTCCTGTGGCAGGGTGCTCGCCCCGGCAATTGGGGCAGTGGGCCTTGTGGGGGCATGGCTCACCAGCTGGAGTGGGGTGGCGCATACCGTCCGAATCCGGCGGAGGCCGGTTGCAGCAAGGCGCAACACCGTGCACAGCGGCGCTGGTGGGCCCTACAGTCCTTGGTGAGATGACCCCAGCGCTGGCACATGGGGACACCTCATTGAGCGGCAGCTGGCTTTACATAAAGCAGCTCGTCCTTGTAGCGAAAAGCTTTGTTAATGAGTGTCTTCACGGTTCGTCCAGTCTGGAGTCCCAGATCTCAAAGTAGCAGTTGAACTTAGAGCTCTTTGCTGATTGACGTACGAGGCATGCATGCCCCAGAAAGAAACGCCCAAGAAGAGAGGGGCCCTTTCGAGCACTCTCTCAATATCGGCGATGGTGGTGGGAGTCCTCTGGAAGACATCTGAGTAATAGGGGACATCCAAAACCTTCAGGAAAGCTTTGGACATCGGCAGTCCGACCCAGGTGTCAACTCCTTATTAGCATCGGAGGTGCCCTGGACATCATTGTAGATCGCACCCCGAAGGAGCATAAGCTTGTCAGTCGTGGGTACATGATTGGTGTGCAGGGCCCACCCGCAATAGGCGGGCTCTGCAGAGGTGATCCGAATATCGAATCGGTTGAGGGCCATCATCCGGTTGATCTCATCAACCAGGGTAGTGAGTATGACATTCATCGGCGCATGGTCATTGAATACCACGAGAACTTGGCGGCGGTAGGGCCAGCCGTGATGTAGTCCAGCCCTTTAGACTTGGCTGGAGTAGAGGGTCTAATCGGGCCCTGGGAGGGACCGGGACCAGAGTCCAGGCCTGGGCCTGAAGCAGCCCGGGACCAGGTTTGTGGTGCCATTTGAGTGACTGCACACTCAAAATAGCGATTAGTAAGCGACCCACGGGTTGAGGACCCCGGAACTGGTGTCCGGAGTTTCGAGGCGAAGGAGCACTTGGGATGAGAGGAGAGGGGAATGGGAGGGGGCCCTGGAGGGGGCGGCCTCTGATATTGGACCAGCTTAGCCTTCTGTTTGCGAGGCTGAAGCTTGGAGTGAGCAGGAGCGGGAGCGGGGGCCTTGGGAGGCTCCGCAGGGTCCGCTGGACAGCCAGTCTGCTTTGGAGGGGTGGACTGGGAAGAAGAGGGCTCAGGAGGGGGAGCAGATGCTCCCTCTCGAGTCTTTGCTAGGTCTCGATACATGAGGTCCGCTAGGGAACTGTCAGAATCGATAAGATTGTGGACGATTGACCATCTAAGAGACGGCGATCGTGCGCTGACACCCATGGCCTCCTTGGCCCAAGGGGAAGTATTGATCGAATTCACTATCTTAGTGAAGAGACCGACATAATCAGAGCGGTCAGCACCTGATAAAGTAGAGGGACCATTGGTCATCATGAATGATCCAATGGTCTTCAGCGACTCCGCTACAGCAATGCAGTCCCCCTCCGATCCTGTGAGGGAAAGGGCAGTAGGCTGCGGCTCTGGAGAAGCGCTTGGGAGAGGAAAACGAACAGTATCGTCATCCTCCCCCATGGAAACATCAGGGGACGAAGCCCTCGAAAACCCTTCTTTCCCACAGACCACCACCATCGCAAAACGTCGATACCTCGCAACACCGCAATTTTTCTCCACAACCTGCGATCTGGTTCTTGGATAGCTGTTTACAGTTATTCGAGTGTGTACGCACCTTTAGTGCAAGTCGATGGCCAATCGATCGTCATCATCCACGCCCAAGCGCCCCACCCTTTCTGCCTCTGGCAGGCGTATTCCACCCATCGGAGCTTCGAGCACCAAATCCCCAACCCCTGAGGGTTCTTCGTCCTCTCGATCTGCTCAAGAGAGATACGCTTCAGCCACCCCCGCTCCTCGTGAGCAGGAGGAGACTGAGTCTCGGTCAGCAATCCACTCGCGGGCCACTACTCCCATTGCTTCGAGGGCTGCGCCGATGAATGTCATACTCACTACCCTGGTTGATGAGATCAACCGGATGATGGCCCTCGACTGATTTGATATTCAGATCACTTCTGCAGAGCCCACCTATCGCGGGTGGGCTCTGCACACCAATCACGTACCCACGACCGATGAGCTTATGCTCCTTTGGGGTGTGATCTATAACGTTGTCCAGGGCACCTCCGATGCTAATAAGGAGATGACACCTTGGGTTGGACTACCGATATCCAAAGCCTTCTTGAAGGTTTTGGATGTTCCCTATTACTCGGACGTCTTCCAGAGGACTCCCACCACCATCGCCGACATTGAGAGAGTGCTCAAAAGGGCCCCTCTCTTCTCAGGCATTCCTTTTGCAGGGCATGCACGCCTCGTACGTCAATCAGCAAAGAGCTCCAAGTTCGACTGCTACTTTGAGATCTGGGATTCCCAGACTGGACGAACCATGAAGACGCTTATCAACAAAGCTTTTTGCTACAAGGATGAGCTGCTTTATGTCAAGCCAGCTGCCGCTCGATGAGGTGTCCCCATGTGCAAGCATTGCCAGTGCTGGGGTCATCTCACCAAGGATTGTCGGGCCCACCAGCGCCGCTGCACGCGGTGTGGCGGGCCTCATGCCACCGACGAGCATCGCGCCCTTGTGCCTTGCTGCAACCGGCCTCCGCCAGATTCGGACGGTATGTGCCACCCTACCCCAGCTGGTGAGCCATGCCCCCACAAGGCCCGCTGCCCCAATTGTTGGGGCAAGCACCCTGCCACAGGATGCAATTGCAAGTTCTGGGAACACCGCTTCGATCACATTGGATCGTAGCTAAATACCACGAGGTACGTGATAAATGCACACTCTGGACCTTGACGTCTAACGTCCCCCCTCTAGCTCGATAATGAGAAGAAAGGAGGACGTTAGGATTATTTCGTACAATTGTAACCAGAATTATGGGCATATCGATGTACTATTAGACCATCTAAAACCTGCTGAACATGGCAGCTATGCTGGGACTGATGTTGTCCCTCCCAGTCAATCTGGGTCCCACTCATATCCCTGGGAACCCATCACTATGGGAGTCGGTCATCGACCTCATCTTCGTCCAACCTACCGAGGAGCTGTCTGCAGGCACTCGGTGAGGGGAACTGTGGCGCGGGCCATCGGACCATGTTCCACTGGCTTGTTCTATTTCTGTCGCTCTGGCGGCAACAACTGTTCCGATGCGCTCACTGCCACCGGATCAATTGGATGACTTCTTGTTGTCCATCATTGAGAAGCTCAAGGTATTGATCCCTTTGCGCGATCGACTCCCCGGATCAGGTAGAGGCTGTGTCTTCGGATGTGGCTTCTGCTTTCTCGGATGCTTGGAGAAAGTATTCCAAGAGATTCGTATCTCTCCTCACTCCCGTCCTTGGTGGGATGACTCCTGTGAGGATACCTTCGATGCTTATCAGTGAGATAACTCTCGGGATAACCATAAAATTTTCCGCAAAGCTGTCAAAGCTGCTAAGCGCAAGTTCTTTGATGAACGCATCTCTGAAGTTGCCACTACTAACAAGCGCCCCTGGGATCTAATGAACTGGATCCAGCAGCGCAAATTACCACCCTCCGAGGCTATCCAATTCAATGGACAGCCCTGCCATGATATGCCCTCCCTTTGGGATGCCCTTCATGGCACGTACAACTCGGCCTCTGACCGAACATATGACATTAGTGGTCTCACCTCCCTTCCCGATATGGAAGTGCGAGAGTGGACCACCTTTTCACTGTTAGAATTGAGGGAGGCCTTGGCATCCTGCTCTAATAACTCAGCGCCGGGTCCTGATCATATCAAGTGGTCACACCTTAAGGCGATTATTCATGACGAACACTGTCTTCAAGTGTTCGTACAGTTAGCTAATGCCTGCCTTCGGGTTGGGTATTGGCTGACTCACTTTAAGGAGTCCTTGTCGGTTATTATTCCTAAGCCGAACAAGCCCTCATATTCCACGCCTAAGGCGTTCAGGCCCATTGTGCTCCTGAACACCCTTGGCAAATTGGTTGAGAAAATGCTTTCCAACTGCATTCAATTCGATGCTGTTAAGCATGATATCTTTCACCCTAACCAACTCGGTGGTGTGCGCCAGCACTCCACCGAGGATGCGGGCTTGCTCCTCATGCACTTGGTGCATGCAGGGTGGGCTCGCGGCTTAAAGACCAGTGTCATCGCCTTCGACGTGGCACAGTTCTTTCCTTCCCTCAATCATGAAGTGTTGATTGCGATCCTCAGGAAGCAGGGCTTCCCTCCTAACGTGGTGGAATTCTTTTCATCATACCTGGTTGGCCGTTCCACATCTTATGCCTGGAACAGTTTTCAATCTGACCCCCAACAAGCTGATGTCAGGGTGGGGCAGGGCTCTGCTTTGTCCCCAGTTCTCTCGGCACTCTTTCTCGCACCAGTGCTGAAACTTTTCATGCAGAATGAGTCGGTTTCCGATACCACTCTGCTCTCTTATGTCGATGATGGCACACTCATTGTGCAGTCAAAGACTCTTGATGTCAACTGCATAGCCCTGAAAAGGTCCTATGCAGTGATCTTCGAACTATTCACTAAGTTCGCCCTCGCTCTTGAGCATGACAAGACGGAGTTATTCCATTTTGATTGTTCTCACTCTGAGTTCAATCCGTCCATGGATCTAGGGTATGCTCCCTACACTCGGGACAAACGTCTGACGCCCAAGCCGTTCTGGTGGTACTTGGGTTTCTTCTTTGACCGGAAATTGACATTCCACGAGCATGTCCAGTACTATTCTACCAAGTCCTTCACCACCGTCAAGGTGATGAGGATGCCTGGTAACTCATCTAGGGGGCTTACGCCCATGCAAAAGTGTCTGCTTTACAGGTCTTGTGTGTTGCCTATTGCAACATACGGCCTCCGACTGTGGTTCTTCCAGGGCGCTAAGTGCCAGGGGACCATCAAACTTCTGACCAGCATGCAACACCATGCTGCACTCTGGATTACTGGTGCATTCCGCACCTCCCCAACGGGAGGGATCGAGGCCCTTGCTGGCCTGGTCCCTATCAACTTAGTCTTGAAACGTGCTGCCGCAGTAGGTGTTCTGTGCATGGCAGCCCTCTCGGACACTCATCCAGTGCGCTCCCTTCTGGGTGCGCCCTTTTCCAAAGGAGTGACTCCTCACCCTTGCTCTGCTGCTTTTATGACTGCCCCGCAACGCGCTAAGGTGCGGGGTACTGTTATGGACGTCGATGACACACTCCATGTAGTCAGCGAGCCTCTGGAGCCCTTTGCTCCCGAGGCTCGTCCAGGTGGGCGATTCCTTGAGTTACATCATGGAATTCGCTTTGATACCACTCCGGCACCCAAGGATAAGGTTGGGCTTCGGCGCGAATGGTTAGACCACTTCTGGGAAGCCTCGAAGCGGGAACCGTCCACTCTAGACTGTGTTGGCGATGGTAGTCGCCCCACTGACCGGAACAAGCAGGCTATTGCAGCTTCGCTTGTATTTCGCCAAGGAGTTGAGGTGCATGCATCTCGCTATGCAGCTGGGAGTGCTCTCGCAGAGGATGCGGAGCTCTACTCTCTTCATACTGCAATTGTCCGGGCTTGCGCCATGGACAACTGTGACTACATTGTTATCATGTCAGATTCCACCAAGGCGTTGGGGAATCTGCTTGATGCATCCGCGCATTCCAGCCAGGGTCATTCCTTGGCTGTTATCCGTGCCCTTACAGAGTGGTGGACCAGAGGCCCTGACCGCCACATCTCCCTTCATCATGTCCCATCTTCCTTGAAGTGGGGTATACACTACCAAGCTCATGTCATGGCAACTGAGATCTCTGTATCAGTGGGGCCTAACACACCACACTCACTTGCGTCACTGCACAAAGCAGCTGATGATAATCTGGGGGAAGGCTGGCAAGAGTTGTTCCAGCAACCTTCGTACTCAGGGCGACAATTTCTGTCACTCACCGACCTCGACGGGGGTCGACTCGAACCATGGGCCAAATGAGGTGGTCCCTGGCTTCAAGCTGCAGACGGTGACCTGACTCTCTTTACAAGGGTCACTTGTGCCATCACCAACCATGCTCCCATTGGGGAGTATTACTCTCGATTCAATATCCCTGAATCCACCAGTTGTGAGTGCGGCTTCCATACCCAATCTCGTGACCACTTATTCTGGACGTGCCCCCAGCATGACCGTCATGACTATCCAGTTCGTCTGGATCAGCTCGTATCATTTTTGAAGGCTAACCCCACAGCATTCGCCTTCAACCGCCCCCCTCGGGGTGTCAGATAACTTGGTCGGGCAAGGTAGGTGTTGTCCCTGTTGGCTGGATTTGGCGGTTTGGGGTGCACTCAGAACAGAGTCCTAATACTTGGCAGGCTTCGGCTTTGCTGGGTTGAGGGTGGGGGTCTGGGTTCTGGAGCTTCAGCGCTATCGACAGACAAGTATGGCCCCCTGCTTCGGCGACCCGAAATGGGCTGCCTTCAGTGGCTAACACAGTATGCGCGCATCCTGGGCTGTTGGGTTTGGCTGGCGGGCCCACTGTTTGTGGTCCTAAGTTGGCCCGCGAGAGCCAGTCTCGCACTAGGCATAGTTTAACTGTAGATTACTTCGGGTGTATGTATATCTGCGACCGGACTGCTTTCACGCACTGGTATATAAATCCTTGATTTAAAAAAAAAAAAACAAAAAAAAAAACGAAGCCCTCGAAGCAATGGGAGTAGTGGCCCGTGAGTGTATCACTGACCGAGACTCAGTCTCCTCCCGCTTGCAGGGGGCAGGGGTGGCTGAAGCATATCTCTCTCGAACGGATCGAGAGGACGAAGAACCCTCAGGGGTTGGAGATTTGGTGCTCGAAGCTCTGACGGGTGGAATATGCCTGCCAGAGGCAGAAAGGGTGGGGCGCTTGGGCACGGACAATGATGATCGGTCGGCCATCGACTTGCACTAAAGGTGCGTACACACTCGAATAACTGTAAACAGCTATCCAAGAACCAGATCGCAGGTTGTGGAGAAAAATTGCAGTGTTGCGAGGTATCGACGTTTTGTGATGGTGGTGGTTTGTGGGAAAGAAGGATGCACTGTCTGTGGTCCTAAGTGCATCATTGTTCCACTCACCCAACTCACTAGGAAAGGAACCCCTTGGCAATTCAATGATGCTGCTTGAAAAGCCTTCAACAAGCTTAAGAAAGCATTTACAACTGCTCCAATCCTCACTCACTGGGTTCCTGACCATCCGATTATTGTGGAAACTGATGCTTCCGACTATGCACTTGAAGCAATCCTCTCCATCTGCACCTCTGATGACAAGATTCTGTTAGAAGGACTGAAGTCCAGAGTTAAGAACTGACTAAATACAAGGAGAAACTATGTACTACTCACCTGAAGTCCAGAGTTAAGAACTAAGGACTTCAGGAGGACTTAGCTACAATGTAACTACTCTGTGACATGTAACATATCATGTGAGAGTCACTCTAACATACCCCCATGACTGAACATGTCTCTAAGTCTACAAACAAGAGAGAAAGAGAAAAACAAGACAAGAAAAGACAAGAAAAGATCTAAGATAACACACCCATTGATTCTCTGCAAAAGTGAACTTTGGGAGCAGGGAGAGACTTTGTCAAAGAGTCTGCAATCATGTCTGCTGTTGGAATGTAATCTGGAACAATCACACCTTCTTCAACCTTGTCCCTGAGCCAAAAATGTCGAAGATCAAGTTGCTTCATCCTCCCATGATGTTCTGGATTCTTTGCAACTGTGATTGCACTTTGGTTGTCCATTTTGAGGGTTGAAGGTCCAGTAGCCAAATAACCAAATTCACCAAGGATGTTCCTCAACCAGGCAATCTCTTTACCAGCTTCAACTGCTCCAAGGTACTCTGCTTCAGTGGTGGAAAGTGCAACAAGAGTTTGCAACTTAGAATACCAACTGATAGCTCCTCCAGCCATGATTGAGACATAACCAGCTGTTGATCATCCTGAATCAATGCAGTCACCATGTGAAGCATCAGTGTACATTACAAAGGGCTCAGACATCGAATTGGTGCCAGAGTAAGTCAGCTTGTACTCCAAAGTTCCTTTGATATAGCGAAGCAGGTGTTTGAGAGCCTGCCAGTGCTTGAAACCAGGATTGGAGTTGTAGCGAGCCAAATAGCCCACAGAGTAAGCAATATCAGGTTGAGTCATGGTGGCCAAATACTGAAGAGAGCCAACTGCAGACAGGTAAGGAATGGTTGCCATTTCTTGTTCCTCCTCAGGAGTGGAAGGGGACATAGAATGAGAAAGTTGGAGCTTGGGAGGAAGAGGGGTTTTGACAGGATGACATTTAGACATACCATACTTCTCAAGCATGTCCAGGATGAACTGGTGCTGGTGGAGTGTTATAGTGTGCTTGGGGCGGTCTCTGCCAATGCCAATACCTAGTAGGAACTGAGTTGGGCCTAAATTGTGACATTTGAAGTAGGAAGAGAGTTGGGCAATGGTGGACTCAATAGCAGACTGGGATTTTGAAGCAAGGGTGATATCATCAATGTAGATAGGCATAATGATGCGAACTTCAGAGTTGGAGTAGATGTAGACAGATCTATCAGCTTGAATTCGCTTGAAGCCCATTTCCTCCAGAACTCCATGTAACTTCTTGTTCCACTGTCTGGCTGCCTGTTTGAGTCCATAGAGTGATTTGCGAAGTCTGCAGACTGCATTGGGTCCTCCTAGATGAAAGCCTTCAGGTTGCTTCATATAAATCTCCTCATCCAAGTCACCATTGGGAAAGGCAGAGGTGATGTCAAGAGAGTGGAGTTCTAGATCCTCAATGGCTGCCAATGCTAAAATCAAGCGCAGCATTGCAGGGCAGAAGGTAGGTGCAAAGATCTCATTGTAGTCAATTCCTGGACATTGTGAGTACCCTTTGGCAACAATTCATGCTTTGAATCACTCAATTGAACCATTAGCATTGTGTTTGACTTTGAATACCCAACCAGATCCAATTGCCTTTTGACCTTCAGGAAGATCCATAATTTCCCAAGTGTTATTCTCAACCAAGGAGTTGTACTCCTGTGTTGCAGCTTCACGCCATTGAGCTCCCAGAGGTGTCTTTAGTGCGTGTGTGAAGGAACGAGGTGTAGCATCATTTCCAGCAGCCAGAGCACCTTCTAAATTATCTTCATCATCTTCTGCCTCTTCAATTGCTTTAGAGAGTGGTTTGATCTTCCACCATTCACCAGGGGGTCTAATAACACGAGTAGTGCACCTAAGTGGCTGTGGAGTTGCAGGAGGCTGTATCTGAGCAGGAGGTGGTGGAGGCAAAGGAGTGCGAGGTGGTGGAGGGATTTCTGGACTAGGAGTGCGCTCAGGTGGTAATTTGGGAACTGGATCAACTTGGGGCTCATCTTTTTTTTTTTTTTTTTTTTTTTTTAAATCAAGGATTTATATACCGGTGCGCGAAAGCAGTCCAGTCGCAGATATACATACACCCGAAGTAATCTACCATTAAACTATGCCTAGTGCGGGACTGGCTCCTGCGGGCCAACTTGGGACCATAAAACAATGGGCCCATACTCTCGTTGATGCCCCGACTGAAGGGAGGGGTCCAACAAAGTAATGGAAGGGCACAGGAAGGGGGCCCACCAGCCAAGCCCGACAGCCCAGGATGCACGCATACTGTGTTAGCCACTGAAGGCAGACCATTTCGGGTTGCCGAAGCAGGGGGTCAACACTTGTCTGTCGATAGCGCCGAAGCTCCAGAGCAAAGACCCCCACCCTCAACCCAGCAAGGCCGAAGCCCGCCAAGTATTAGGACTCTGTTCTGAGCGCACCCCAAACTGCCGAATCCAGCCAGCAGGAACAACACCTACCTTGCCCGACCAAGTTATCCGACACCCCGAGGGGGGCGGTTGAAGGCAAATGCCGTGGGGTTAGCCTTCAAAAAGGATACGAGCTGATCCAGATGAACTGGAAAGTCATGACGGTCGTGCTGGGGACACGTCCGGAATAAGTGGTCGCGGGATTGGGTATGGAAGCCGCACTCACAACTGGTGGATTCGGGGATATTGAATCGAGAGTAGTACTCCCTGATGGGAGCATGGTTGGTGATGGCACGAGTGACCCTTGTAAAGAGAGTCAGGTCGCCGCCTGCAGCTTGAAGCCAGGGACCACCTCATTTGGCCCATGGTTTGAGTCGACCCCCGTTGAGGTTGGTGAGCAACAGAAATTGTCGCCCTAAATACGAGGGTTGCTGGAACAACTCTTGCCAGCCTTCCCCCGGATTATCGTCAGCTGCTTTGCGCAGCACTGCAAGTGAGTGTGGCATGTTAGGCCCCACCGCTACAGAGATCTCAGTCGCCATGAGATGAGCTTGATAGTGTATGCCCCACTTCAGAGAAGATGGGACATGATGAAGGGAGATGTGGCGGCCAGGGCCCCTGGTCCACCACTCTGTAAGGGCGCAGATCACAGCCAAGGAATGACCCTGGCCTGAATGCACGGAGGCATCAAGCAGACTCCCCAAAGCCTTGGTGGAGTCCGACAAGATAACGATGTAGTCACAATTGTCCATGGCACACGCCCGGACAATTGCAGTACGAAGGGAGTATAGCTCCGCATCCTCTGCCAGAGCACTCCCAGCCGCGTAGCGAGATGCATGCACCTCAACTCCCTGGCGAAAGACAAGCGAAGCTGCAATAGCCTGCTTGTTCCGATCAGAGGGGCGACTACCGTCGCCGACACAGATCAGAGTAGACGGTTCCCGCTTCGAGGCCTCCCAGAAGCGGTCTAACCATTCGCGCCGGAGCCCAACCTTATCCTTGGGAGCCGGAGTGATATCAAAGCGAATTCCATGATGTAACTCAAGGAATCGCCCGCCTGGACGAGCCTCCGGAGCAAAAGGCTCCAGCGGCTCGCTGACTACATGGAGCGTGTCATCGACGCAAGATTTAGGGCACCCCTTGCGGGATGCCCTATTGGGAGATACTCGGGATTTCAGCAGGGAGTTATTACCCCACCTACTTTGCCAGCCGGCGCCGAAGGGTCCGGGTGCCAGAGGGTCAGACTTGTGCCCTCCCTATTTGGTGCTGTGCCAGGGGCTTAGAGTGCCTGACATCTTACAGCGGGGCCAGGGTCGTCTTACTAAGGACTCACACCAAGCGGCTTTGCCAGCATTTGCCAGCCAGGGTCGGCTTACAGGTTGTTGCGGCTTTGCGCCCTACCAAGTAGGTACCTAGCCGTCCGGCACCCCTCATTGCCGTGACTCTTAGGACTACACTTTTCACTCCCAACACCCCGGATTCAACTTAAGCCAATGCTCGTGCTTATTATGCCGAGTTGACCGACAGAGGAGTTAGGTCTCTCGAGCCCGGATAGGGGGACTGCCCCGTCCGGCTACAGCCCATCAGTGTCCGGGTGTCAAACCGGTCTTTACTTCCCGTCCCCAGGCATGAGGTTCGCTGGTGCCAACCGGCGCGGATCCCCCCATGTCCCAGGTCTCTGCCTTGCCACGTTCATAACCCGGAGTGCCAATCCAGGAGTACAGATATGGTGACTAACGACCACGCTACAGTTTTCACGTGGTGCCGGGTGCCCTATCCCAGTTCCCACGGTGGCTTGCCTTAACCAAGGGGCAGCCAGGCCCACGGTGGCTAGGCCTTAACCAAGGGCCCAGCCCTATCGGGTCGGGTTGTTATCAGGTCCGCTTCCCGGTCATTACCGTGCCTTATCCTTTCGGACCCTTGTGGGCTAGGTCTGACTAAGCGATCCACGGAACGCACAGCCACAACCCTTAGGCTTTCGCAGCTCAAATTGGTCCCCCAGTTATCATTGCCCCGAACCCTACGGCCTCTGGTCACAACCGGAAGTTTCCACTGGCCTATGACCCTAGGTTAGTCAGCAGCGCAGTACCGCAGTGCCCCGTGACTTATACGCCACGGTCCGAACTTATGGTATTCGGTATTGTGAAGGAATCGAACCCTCAACCTCTTGGGAAGTGGGACGACTACCATCGCCGACACAGATCAGAGTGGACGGTTCCCGCTTCGAAGCTTCCCAGAAGTGGTCTAACCATTCACGCCAGAGCCCAACCTTATCCTTGGGTGCCGGAGAGATATCAAAGTGAATTCCATGATGTAACTCAAGGAAACGCCCGCCTGGATGAGCCTCCAGGGCGAATGGCTCCAAAGGCTCGCTGACTACATGGAGCATGTCATCGACATCCATAACAGTACCCCACACCTTAGCGCATTGTGGGGCAGTCATAAAGGCAGCAGAGCGAGGGTGAGGAATCGCGCCTTTGGAAAAGGGCGCACTCAGAAGGGAGCGCACTGGATGAGTGTCCAAGAGGGCTGCCATGCGCAGAACACCTACTGCGGCAGCACGTTTCAGAACTAAATTGATAGGGACCAGGCCAGCAAGGGCCTCGATCCCTCCCATTGGTGAGGTGCGGAATGCACCAGTAATCCAGAGCGCAGCATGGCGTTGCATACTGGTCAGAAGTTTAATGGTCCCCTGGCACTTAGCACCTTGGAAAAACCACAATCGGAGGCCATATGTTGCAATAGGCAACACACAAGACCTGTAAAGCAGCCGCTTTTGCATGGGCGTGAGCCCCCTGGATGAGTTACCAAGCATCCTCATTGCCTTAACGGTGGTGAAGGACTTGGTAGAATAGTACTGGACATGCTCATGGAATGTCAATTTCCGGTCCAAGAAGAAACCCAAGTACCGCCAGAACGGCTTGGGTGTCAGACGTCTGTCCCGGGTGTAGGGAGCATACCCTAGATCCATGGATGGATTGAACTCTGAGTGAGAACGATCAAAATGGAATAACTCCGTTTTGTCATGCTCAAGAGCGAGGGCGAACTTTGTGAAGAGTTCAAAAATCACCGCATAGGACCTTTTCAGGGCTAAGCAGTTGGACTTGGGGCTCATCTGGCTTCATATTTGTGTCCAAATCATCATCCTCCCCCCAGACCTCGAGTGGTGGTGCAAGGGGTGCAGGAACAGCATTAGGAGCAGGGAGAACCAGTGGGAGAGGTGAACCAGATGATTTGAAACCAGGACCAATGCCAGGAAATGACCTTTCATCAAACTCAGCTCTTTCAGAGATAATAAACTTCTTTGTGGTTGGATTGTAGAACTGCCAGCCTTTGTATCCAGTAGGGTAGCCCACAAAGATGCACTTCTCCATGTGAGGTCCAAGAGGGGTTCGCTTGTTCTTCTGAATAAAGACATAGGCTAAGCATCCCCAAACTCTGAAATGCGAAATGTCTGGTTTCTGGTGGTTCCAGGCTTCATAAGGTGTTGAATCAGATAGAGTGGATGTAGGGATGCGATTCCAGACATGTATCATTGTTGCAAGTGCATAGGCCCAGAACCAAAGGGGGAGGCCAGCTTCAAAGAGCATTGCTGAGATATCATCAGACATAGTTCTGTTTGCTCTCTCTGCTACTCCATTCTGTTGTGGCCTATTCCTGGTGCTGTGTCGCCTAATTATTCCACAACTGTCTGTAAATGCGATAAACTCCTTAGACATGTATTCCCCAGCTTTATCATCCTGTAATGCTTTGATTTTTGCATCCAATTGGTTCTCTGCCCATGCTTTGAACTGTTTGAAGGCTGTAAATGTTTCGCTCTTTCGCTTTAGAAGGTAGGCAGCTCGGAGTGAAGTGCAGTCATCAATATAAGTGACCCAGTATCTATAGCCCTCAGGAGTTGGAGTATGAATGGGCCATGCAGATCTGAGTGTACAAGCTCTAGAGGCTTGGTAGCTCTGCTGGGTGAAGTTGGGAAAGGATTGGAACGCATCTTGCCTGCTAAACAAGGCTCACAAACTAAGTCAGGCTTTTCCTTCAAATCCAGAGTCATTCCAGTCACCAGACCATTTCTGTGCATCTTAGAGATGTCTGCATGATTGTGGTGACAACAGCGATGATGCCAGAGTGTAGGAGTAAGTGGTAGTGTCGAAACCCAGTGTGCAGACTCTTGACTAAGTGCGGTGCATCCTCCCAGAATTGCAGAGTTGTTGGACTTCAAGGGAGCGCAGAATAGGGTCTCATTTCGCAGATTGAAGGCCATTTGCTCTGAATTGATGTGAATCTCAAAGCCCTTTACTCTGACAAGGTATAGGCATGAGAGAAGGTTTGATTGAAGTGCTGGTACATGAAGGACTCTAGAAAACTCTACTGGATGCATTGCCTGACCTCTAATAACTATACATACACCCAAGTAATCTCCCATTAAACTATGCCTAGTGCGAGACTGGCTCTCGCGGGCCAACTTAGGACCACAAAACAGTGGGCCCGTACACTCATTGATGCCCCGACCGAAGGGAGGGGTCCAACAAAGTAATGGAAGGGCACCGGAAGGCACGCCTAAGGCATTCCGGCCCATTGTGCTCCTGAACACCCTTGGCAAATTGGTTGAGAAAATGCTTTCCAACTGCATTCAATTTGATGCTGTTAAGCACGATATCTTTCACCCTAATCAACTCAGTGGTGTGCGCCAGCACTCCACCGAGGATGCGGGCTTGCTCCTCACGCACTTGGTGCATGCAGGGTGGGCTCGCAGCTTAAAGACCAGTGTCATCGCCTTCGACGTGGCACAGTTCTTTCCTTCCCTCAATCATGAAGTGTTGATTGCGATCCTCAGGAAGCAGGGCTTCCCTCCTAACGTGGTGGAATTCTTTTCATCATACCTGGTCGGCCGTTCCACATCTTATGCCTGGAACGGTTTGCAATCTGACCCCCGACAAGCTGATGTCGGGGTGGGGCAGGGCTCTGCTTTGTCCCCGGTTCTCTCGGCACTCTTCCTCGCACCAGTGCTGAAACTCTTCATGCAGAATGTGTCGGTCTCCGATACCACTCTGCTCTCTTACATTGATGATGGCACCCTCATTGTGCAGTCAAAGACCCTCGATGCCAACTGCATAGCCCTGAAAAGGTCCTATGCGGTGATTTTCGAACTCTTCACAAAGTTTGCCCTCGCTCTTGAACACGACAAAACGGAGTTATTCCATTTTGATCATTCTCACTCGGAGTTCAATCCATCCATGGATCTAGGGTATGCTCTCTCGGACACTCATCCAGTGCGCTCCCTTCTGAGTGTGCCCTTTTCCAAAGGAGCAACTCCTCACCCTCGCTCTGCTGCTTTTATGACTGCCCCGCAATGCGCTAAGGTGCGGGGTACTGTTATGGATGTTGATGACATGCTCCATGTAGTCAGCGAGCCTCTGGAGCCATTTGCCCCAGAGGCCCGTCCAGGCGGGCATTTCCTTGAGTTACATCATGGAATTCACTTTGATATTACTCCGGCACCCAAGGATAAGGTTGGGCTTCGGCACGAATGGTTGGACTGCTTCTGGGAAGCTTCGAAGCGGGAACCGTCCACTCTGGTTTGTGTCGGCGATGGTAGTCGTCCCACTGACTGGAACAAGCAGGCTATTGCAGCTTCGCTTGTATTTCGCCAAGGAGTTGAGGTGCACGCATCTCGCTATGCAGCTGGGAGTGCTCTTGCAGAGGATGCTGAGCTTTACTCCCTTCATACTGCAATTGTCCGGGCTTGCGCCATGGACAATTGTGACTACATTGTTATCATGTTGGATTCCACCAAGGCTTTGGGGAGTCTGCTTGATGCTTCCGTGCATTCCGGCCAGGGTCATTCCTTGGCTGTTATCCACGCCCTTACAGAGTGGTGGACCAGAGGCCCTGACTGCCACATCTCCCTTCATCATGTCCCATCTTCTCTGAAGTGGGGCATACACTATCAGGCTCACCTCATGGCGACTGAGCTTTCTGTAGCGGTGGGGCCTAACATGCCCCACTCACTTGCCTCGCTGCGTAAAGCAGCTGACGATAATCCAGGGGAAGGCTGGCAAGAGTTGTTCCAGCAACCTTCATACTCAGGGTGACATTTTCTGTCTCTCACCGACCTTGACAGGGGTCGACTCGAACCACGGGCCAAATGAGGTGGCCCCTGGCTTCAAGCTGCAGGCGGCGACTTGACTCTGTTTACAAGGGTCACTTGCACCATCACCAACCATGCTCCCATTGGGGAGTATTACTCTCGATTCAACATTCCTGAGTCCACCAGTTGTGAGTGCGGCTACCATACCCAAACTTGTGACCACTTATTCCGGACGTGTCCCCAGCACGACCATCATGACTATCCAGTTTGTCTGGATCAGCTCGTATCCTTTTTGAAGGCTAACCCCATGGCATTCATCTTCAACCGCCCCCCTCGGGGTGTCGGATAACTTGGTCGGGCAAGGTAGGTGTTGTTCCTGCTGGCTGGATTCAGCGGTTTGGGGTGCGCTCAGAACAGAGTCCTAATACTTGGCGGGCTTCGGCCTTGCTGGGTTGAGGGTGGGGGTCTTTGCTCTGGAGCTTCGGTGCTATCGATAGACAAGTGTTGACCCCCTGCTTCGGCAACCCGAAATGGTCTGCCTTCAGTGGCTAACACAGTATGCGCGCATCCTGGGCTGTCGGGTTTGGCTGGCGGGCCCCCTTCCAGTGCCCTTCCATTACTTTGTTGGACCCCTCCCTTCAGTCGGGGCATCAACAAGAGTATGGGCCCACTGTTTTGTGGTCCTAAGTTGGCCCATGAGAGCCAGTCTCGCACTAGGCGTAGTTTAATGGTAGATTACTTGGGTGTATGTATATCTGCGACTAGACTGCTTTCGGCACCGGTATATAAATCTTTGATAAATCTTTGAATTAAAAAAAAAAAAAAAAAAGGGCACCGGAAGGGGGCCCGCCAGCCAAATCCGACAGCCCAGGATGCACGCATACTGTGTTAGCCACTGAAGGCAGACCATTTCGGGTTGCCGAAGCAGGGGGTCAACACTTGTCTATCGATAGCACCGAAGCTCCAGAGCAAAGACCCCCACCCTCAACCCAGCAAGGCCGAAGCCCGCCAAGTATTAGGACTCTGTTCTGAGTGCACCCCAAACCGCCGAATCCAGCCAGCAGGAACAAGCACCTACCTTGCCCGACCAAGTTATCCGACACCCGAGGGGGCGGTTGAAGGCGAACGCCGTGGGGTTAGCCTTCAAAAAGGATACGAGCTGATCCAGACAAACTGGATAGTCATGATGGTCGTGCTGGGGACACGTCCGGAATAAGTGGTCACGAGTTTGGGTATGGTAGCCGCACTCGCAACTGGTAGATTCAGGGATATTGAATCGAGAGTAATACTCCCCAATAGGAGCATGGTTGGTGATGGCATGAGTGACCCTTGTAAAGAGAGTCAATCGCCGCCTGCAGCTTGAAGCCAGGGACCACCTCGTTTGGCCCGTGGTTCGAGTCGACCCCCGTCAAGGTCGGTGAGTGGCAAAAATTGTCACCCTGAATACAAAGGTTGCTGGAACAACTCTTGCCAGCCTTCCCCCGGATTATTTGTTAGAGTGACTCTCACATGATATGTTACATGTCACAGAGTAGTTACATTGTAGCTAAGTCCTCCTGAAGTCCTTAGTTCTTAACCTGGACTTCAGGTGAGTAGTACATAGTTTCTCCTTGTATTTAGTTAGTTCTTAACTCTGGACTTCAGTCCTTCTAACAGGTTATGGGCCCCGGCATCTGAGACTGCAGGAATCAACTTTATTCATTTCCTTTACACTCTAGCAGATTGCCGCTTCGCAACTTCGATACACACACGCATACACGTTCCCGGCCACGCCTACGCAGTTATATGCAGATAGCTACCCGGACAAACATGCAAACTGCGTTTCTTCAATTTGACCATTGAGGACTCAATTCAACTTCGCTTCACAACATGCCCATTCGTTCTCGCACACATTCACAACTTCGCATACTGAGTACTGGTATTACCGCTATTCACGTTGCCTCGTTTCACATCGTTCCAACTGCTGGTCCTCGAGTTATCATCGAAGATTGTCTTGCATCTCAACTCAGTGAGATCAGCACTTCGTTCATCTTTGCGCATTTCCTCGCCTACGCTCTTGCCGCATTCTTTGACGTGGCACGTGCCTGCTTCATTGCATCCTCATTCGATCACCTCGTCATTCACAATCAACACTTATTCCTATAAAGCATCAACTCTACTACTTTGCCTTTTCGCCTTTTCAGCCTCATTCTGCCCACTATGAACACCAACTCCACTCCTACCTTCCACAAACTCTCTGACACCAACTATGGCACCTGGAACGGTGAAATGGAGGCCTGGTTCCGGCAACTGGCCTGTGGCGCATAGTGTCTGCTAAGCAAGCTAAGCCCAGAATTTCAACCTCACCCACGACTCAGACCTTGAAAAAGTGGAGATTTGGGAGCAGAAAGCAGACAAGGCAGCTGGGATACTGTTCTTGATGGTGGAGGCACCACAGAGGGTGCATTTCAATGGAATCAGGACGATCCAGTGGCAATGTGGAAGGCTTTGGAGGACATCCATTTGCAGAAGAAGCCAGGTTCTAGGTTCAATGCCTATGATGACCTATTCTCCATTCGCAAATTAGAGGAGGAATCACTGCAGGCCCTTCTCAATCGAGTTGACACTGCTCTGCAGCAAATTAGAGACCTCAGACTGAAGGATTTCACTCTGGAGAAGCTGGATGAGGAGTTGGCTTGCATGGCACTCATTAGGGCGCTCCCTGATAAATACAGCGCATTTGTGTCATCTCTACTGCTCAAGGACTCCCTCTCCAAGTCTACTCTTCAAGCTGCATTTGTTACAGAGGATATACAATGCAAACGATGTGCAAATGATGCTATATCAGTTGGGAGCGCTCTGGCTGCTTCCTCTGACTCTGGGAAGCATCCCTGTATCTTCTGCAATGACCCAGCGCATGGAATCAAGGATTGGATGCATACAAGTGAGGAGCAGAGTATGCAACCAACAAGCGCACTATCTGGGCCAATAAGCCACCAAAAGTGCGAAAAGCGAAGGCTGCAGCTGCAGCTGCCTCCACAGACTCACATCTTCATCAGGAGTGACTGAATTCGCTGGAAATGCAAGTCATCGCTCTTCTACCTCACTCCCACCTGCTGATAATGACTGGACTGCAGACACAGGTGCCACATCTCATATGACCCCACATCGTCATTGGATGCACAATTATATTCCCTTTCGCACTGGGGTGAAGTTAGCAGATGGCAGCATTGTTAGTTCAGCAGGAATTGGAACTGTGGTGTTTCACCCAGTTATTAGAGGTCAGGCAATGCATCCAGTAGAGTTTTCTAGAGTCCTTCATGTACCAGCACTTCAATCAAACCTTCTCTCATGCCTATACCTTGTCAGAGTAAAGGGCTTTGAGATTCACATCAATTCAGAGCAAATGGCCTTCAATCTGCGAAATGAGACCCTATTCTGTGCTCCCTTGAAGTCCAACAACTCTGCAATTCTGGGAGGATGCACCGCACTTAGTCAAGAGTCTGCACACTGGGTTTCGACACTACCACTTACTCCTACACTCTGGCATCATCGCTGTTGTCACCACAATCATGCAGACATCTCTAAGATGCACAGAAATGGTCTGGTGACTGGAATGACTCTGGATTTGAAGGAAAAGCCTGACTTAGTTTGTGAGCCTTGTTTAGCAGGCAAGATGCGTTCCAATCCTTTCCCAACTTCACCCAGCAGAGCTACCAAGCCTCTAGAGCTTGTACACTCAGATCTGCATGGCCCCATTCATACTCCAACTCCTGAGGGCTATAGATACTGGGTCACTTATATTGATGACTGCACTTCACTCCGAGCTGCCTACCTTCTAAAGCGAAAGAGCGAAACATTTACAGCCTTCAAACAGTTCAAAGCATGGGCAGAGAACCAATTGGATGCAAAAATCAAAGCATTACAGGATGATAAAGCTGGGGAATACATGTCTAAGGAGTTTATCGCATTTACAGACAGTTGTGGATAATTAGGCGACACAGCACCAGGAATAGGCCACAACAGAATGGAGTAGCAGAGAGAGCAAACAGAACTATGTCTGATGATATCTCAGCAATGCTCTTTGAAGCTGGCCTCCCCTTTGGTTCTGGGCCTATGCACTCGCAACAATGATACATGTCTGGAATCGCATCCCTACATCCACTCTATCAGATTCAACACCTTATGAAGCCTGGAACCACCAGAAACCAGACATTTCGCATTTCAGAGTTTGGGGATGCTTAGCCTATGTCTTTATTCAGAAGGACAAGCGAACCCCTCTTGGACCTCACATGGAGAAGTGCATCTTTGTGGGCTACCCTACTGGATACAAAGGCTGGCAGTTCTACAATCCAACCACAAAGAAGTTTATCATCTCTGAAAGAGCTGAGTTTGATGAAAGGTCATTTCCTGGCATTGGTCCTGGTTTCAAATCATCTGGTTCACCTCTCCCACTGGTTCTCCCTGCTCCTAATGCTGTTCCTGCACCCCTTGCACCACCACTCGAGGTCTGGGGGAGGATGATGATTTGGACACAAATATGAAGCCAGATGAGCCCCAAGTTGATCCAGTTCCCAAATTACCACCTGAGCGCACTCCTAGTCCAGAAATCCCTCCACCACCTCGCACTCCTTCGCCTCCACCACCTCCTGCTCAGATACAGCCTCCTGCAACTCCACAGCCACTTAGGGCACTACTCGTGTTATTAGACCCCTGGTGAATGGTGGAAGATCAAACCGCTCTCTAAAGCAATTGAAGAGGCAGAAGATGATGAAGATGATTTAGAAGGTGCTCTGGCTGCTGGAAATGATGCTACACCTCGTTCCTTCACACATGCACTAAAGACACCTCTGGGAGCTCAATGGCATGAAGCTGCAACACAGGAGTACAACTCCTTGGTTGAGAATAACACTTGGGAAATTATGGATCTTCCTGAAGGTCAAAAGGCAATTGGATCTGGTTGGGTATTCAAAGTCAAACACAATGCTGATGGTTCAATTGAGCGATTCAAAGCACGAATTGTTGCCAAAGGGTACTCACAACGTCCAGGAATCGACTACAATGAGATCTTTGCACCTACCTTCCGCCCTGCAACGCTGCGCTTGATTTTAGCATTGGCAGCCATTGAGGATCTAGAACTCCACTCTCTTGACATCACCTCTGCCTTTCCCAATGGTGACTTGGATGAGGAGATTTATATGAAGCAACCTGAAGGCTTTCATCTAGGAGGACCAATGCAGTCTGCAGACTTCGCAAATCCTCTATGGACTCAAACAGGCAGCCAGACAGTGGAACAAGAAGTTACATGGAGTTCTGGAGGAAATGGGCTTCAAGCGAATTCAAGCTGATAGATCTGTCTACATCTACTCCAACTCTGAAGTTCGCATATTATGCCTATCTACATTGATGATATCACCCTTGCTTCAAAATCCCAGTCTGCTATTGAGTCCACCATTGCCCAACTCTCTTCCTACTTCAAATGTCGCAATTTAGGCCCAACTCGGTTCCTACTAGGTATTGGCATTGGCAGAGACCGCCCCAAGCACACTATAACACTCCACCAGCGCCAGTTCATCCTGGACATGCTTGAGAAGTATGGTATGTCTAAATGTCATCCTGTCAAAACCCCTCTTCCTCCCAAGCTCCAACTTTCTCATTCTATGTCCCCTTCCACTCCTGAGGAGGAACAAGAAATGGCAACCATTCCTTACCTGTCTGCAGTTGGCTCTCTTCAGTATTTGGCCACCATGACTCGACCTGATATTGCTTACTCTGTGGGCTTTTTGGCTCGCTACAACTCCAATCCTGGTTTCAAGCACTGGCAGGCTCTCAAACACCTGCTTCGCTATATCAAAGGAACTTTGGAGTACAAGCTGACTTACTCTGGCACCAATTCGATGTCTGAGCCCTTTGTAATGTACACTGATGCTTCACATGGTGACTGCATTGATTCAGGACGATCAACAGCTGGTTATGTCTCAATCATGGCTGGAGGAGCTATCAGTTGGTATTCTAAGTTGCAAACTCTTGTTGCACTTTCCACCACTGAAGCAGAGTACCTTGGAGCAGTTGAAGCTGGTAAAGAGATTGCCTGGTTGAGGAACATCCTTGTGAATTTGGTTATTTGGCTACTGGACCTTCAACCCTCAAAATGGACAACCAAAGTGCAATCACAGTTGCAAAGAATCCAGAACATCATGGGAGGATGAAGCAACTTGATCTTCGACATTTTTGGCTCAGGGACAAGGTTGAAGAAGGTGTGATTGTTCCAGATTACATTCCAACAGCAGACATGATTGCAGACTCTTTGACAAAGTCTCTCCCTGCTCCCAAAGTTCACTTTTGCAGAGAATCAATGGGTGTGTTATCTTAGATCTTTTCTTGTCTTGTTTTTCTCTTTCTCTCTTGTTTGTAGACTTAGAGACATGTTCAGTCATGGGGGTATGTTAGAGTGACTCTCACATGATATGTTACATGTCACAGAGTAGTTACATTGTAGCTAAGTCCTCCTGAAGTCCTTAGTTCTTAACTCTGGACTTCAGGTGAGTAGTACATAGTTTCTCCTTGTATTTTGATAGTTCTTAACTCTGGACTTCAGTCCTTCTAACAGATTGTGGTGACAACAGCGACGATGCCAGAGTGTAGGAGTAAGTGGTAGCGTCGAAACCCAGTGTGCAGACTCTTGACTAAGTGCGGTGCATCCTCCCAGAATTGCAGAGTTGTTGGACTTCAAGGGAGCGCAGAATAGGGTCTCATTTCGCAGATTGAAGGCCATTTGCTCTGAATTGATGTGAATCTCAAAGCCCTTTACTCTGACAAGGTATAGGCATGAGAGAAGGTTTGATTGAAGTGCTGGTACATGAAGGACTCTAGAAAACTCTACTGGATGCATTGCCTGACCTCTAATAACTGGGTGAAACACCACAGTTCCAATTCCTGCTGAACTAATAATGCTGCCATCTGCTAACTTCACCCCAGTGCGAAAGGGAATGTAATTGCGCATCCAATGACGATGTGGGTCATATGAGATGTGGCACCTGTGTCTGCAGTCCAGTCATTATCAGCAGGTGGGAGTGAGGTAGAAGAGCGATGACTTGCATTTCCAGCGAATTCAGTCACTCCTGATGAAGATGTGGAGTCTGTGGAGGCAGCTGCAGCTGCAGCCTTTGCTTTTCACACTTTTGGTGGCTTATTGGCCCAGATAGTGCGCTTGGAAGTGAGTCGGCCAATACCCAACCCAAAGGCAGGTGTTAGCTAACTGCACGAACACTTGAAGGCAGTGTTCATCGCGAATAATTGCCTTAAGGTGTGACCACTTAATATGATCAGGACCCAGCGCCGAGTTGTTAGAGCAAGATGCCAATGCCTCCCGCAGTTCTAATAGTGAAAAGGTGGTCCACTCGTGCACTTCCATATCGGGAAGGGAGGTGAGACCACTAATGTTGTATGTTCGGTCAGAGGCCGAATTGTACGTGCCATGAAGGGCATCCCATAGGGAGGGCATATCATGGCAGGGCTGCCCATTAAATTGGATAGCTCGGAGGGTGGTAACTTGTGCTGCTGGATCCAATTCATGAGATCCCAGGGGTGCTTGTTGGTAGTAGCAACTTCAGTGATGCATTCATCAAAGAACTTGCGCTTAGCAGCTTTGACAGCTTTACGAAAGATTTTATGGTTATCATGAGAGTTATCCCACTGATAAGCATCGAAGGAATCCTCACAGGAGTCATCCCACCAAGGACGGGAGTGAGGAGAGATATGAATCATCTTGGAATACTTTCGCCAAGCATCCGAGAAGGCAGAGGCTACATCCGAAGATACAGCCTCCACCCGATCTGGGGAGACAATCGGCGCCAAGGGATCAATGCCCTGGAGCTTCTCAATGATGAACAACATGAAGTCATCCAATTGATCTGGTGGCAGTGAGTGCACCAGAACAGAGGCTGCTGCCAGAGTGACAGAAATAGAACAAGCCAGCGGAACATGGTCCGATGGCCCGCGCCACAGTTCCCCTCGCCGAGTGCCTGCAGACAGCTCCTCGGTAGGCTGAATGAAGATGAGGTCGATGACCGACTCTCATAGTGATGGGTTACCAGGGATATGGGTGGGACCCGGATTGACTGGGAGAGAAAGCATCAGTCCCAGCATAGCTGCTGTGTTCAGCAAGTTGTTGGCTGTCGTCCGATGATGCAGGACACCAGGGTCCCACTTATTCGAATGACAGTTGAAGTCACCCCCCATGTAATGAAACATTGGGAGAAAGTCAGCCTGCTTGGTGAGCAAGTCGATAGCTGTGTGTTTGTCATCAGAATACACATTCAGTAAGTTAACAATGGTGTCCCCGGTAAACAGAGAAACCGCCATGATGTCACGGTGATCTATAAGATTGCGTCGCATAGCAGGGCGCCAGGGGTTCAGCCTCATCGAAACATAGGTCAGAATGTGTGGCCGGAGCCCGGTGGGATTGGGCCGAACCATTGCCTTCCAATCAGGGTGGTTCGGGGCACCAATAACTGCCTCACCTTCGGTATCTCTCGAAGATGGGGCACATTGTATCTCATGCCAAGGCGGCTCTTGCAAGAATATAACATCAAAAGAATCTTTTAGATGGTCTAGAAGTACATTGATATGACCATAGTTCTGGTTACAATTGTACGAAATAATTCTAACATCCTCCTTTCTTCTCATTACCGAGCTAGAGGAGGGACGTTAGACGTCAAGGTCCGGAGTGCGCATTTATCATGTACCTCGCGGTATTTAGCTATGATCCAATCATGATCGAAGCAGTGTTCCCAGAACTTGCAATTGCATCCTGTGGCAGGGTGCTTGCCCTGGCAATTGGGACAGCAGGCCTTGTGGGGGCATGGCTCACCAGCTGGAGTGGGGTGGTGCATACCGTCCGAATCCGGCGGAGGCCGGTTGCAGCAAGGCGCAAGGGCGCGATGCTCGTCAGTGGCATGGGGCCCACTGCACTGTGCACAGCGGCGCTGGTGGGCCCTACAATCCTTGGTGAGATGACCCCAGCGCTGGCAGCGCTGGCACATGGGGACACCTCATCGGGCGGCAGCTGGCTTTACATAAAGCAGCTTGTCCTTATAGCAAAAAGCCTTATTGATAAGCGTCTTCACAGTTCGTCCAGTCTGGGAGTCCCAGATCTCAAAGTAGCAGTCGAACTTGGAGCTCTTTGCTGATTGACATATGAGGCGTGCATGCCCCACAAAAGGAATGCCCGAGAAGAGAGGGGCCCTTTCGAGCGCTCTCTCAATGTCGGCGATGGTGGTGGGGGTCTTCTGGAAGACATCTGAATAGCAGGGAACATCCAGAACCTTCAGGAAGGCTTTGGACATCAGTAGACTGACCCAGGGTGTCAGCTCCTTATTAGCATCGGAGGTGCCCTGGACAATGTTATAGATTGCACCCTGAAGGAGCATAAGCTTATCAGTCGTGGGTACGTAGTTGGTGTGCAGGGCCCACCCACGATAGGCAGGCTCCGCAGAAGTGATCTGAATATCGAATCGGTCGAGGGCCATCATCCAGTTGATCTCGTCAACCAGCGTAGCAAGTATGACGTTCATCGGCGCACAGTTGTTGAACACCACGAGAACCTGGCAGCGCATCGGGCCTGCCGTGACAAAGTCCAGCCCTTTAGACTTGGCTGGGGTAGAGGGTCTAGTCAGGCCCTGGTCCAGGTTTGCGGCACCATTTGAGTGACAGCACATTCAAAGTAGCGATTAGTAAGCGATCTGCAGGTCGAGGACCCCGGAACTGGTGTCCGGAGTTTCGAGGCAAAGGAGCGCTTGGGATGGGAAGAGAGAGGAACGGGAGGGGGCCCTGGAGGGGGTGGCCTCTGATATTGGACCAGCTTCGCCTTCTGTTTGCGGGGCTGAAGCTTGGTATGAGACGGAGCAGGAGCGGGTGCCTTGGGGGGCTCCCCAGGTTCCGCTGGAGGGCCAGTTTGCTTTGGGGGGGCAGACTGGGAAGATGAAGGCTCAGGAGGGGGAGCAGAGGCTTCCCCTTGAGTCTTCGCTAGGTCTCAATATATGAGGTCCACTAGGGAGCTATCAGAATTGATGAGATTGCGGATGATTGACCATCTAAGAGATGGCGATCATGCACTGACACTCATGGCCTCCTTGGCCCAAGGGGAAGTAGTGACCGAATTCACTATCCTAGTGAAAAGGCCGGCATAATCAGGGCGATCTGCCCCTGATAAAGTAGAAGGACCGTTGGACATCATGAATGAGCCAATGGTCTTCAGTGACTCAGCCACAGCAACCCAATCCCCCTCCGATCCTGTGAGAGAAAGGGCAGTAGGCTGCGGCTCTGGAGAGGCGCTTGCAAGAGGAAAATGAACTGTATCCTCATCCTCCCCCATGGAAACATTGGGGGATGAAGTCCTCGAAGCAATGTGAGTAGTGGCCCGCGAGTGGATCGCTGACCGAGACTCAGTCTCCTCCCGCTCGCGAGAAGTGGGGGTGGCTGAAGCATATCTCTCTTGAACGGATCGAGAGGATGAAGAACCCTCAGGGGTTGGGGATTTGTTGCTCGAAGCTCCGACAGGTGGAATAGGCCTGCCAGAGGCAGAAAGGGTGGGGCACTTGGGCACGGACGATGATAATTGCTCGGACATTGTCTTGCACTAAAGGTGCATACACACTTGAATAACTGTAGACAGCTATCCAAGGACCAGATCGCAGGTTGTAGAGAGAAATTGTGGTGTTGCGAGGTATCGACATTTTGCAATGGTGGTGGTCTGTGGGAAAGAAGGATGGATTTATATACCGGTGCGCGAAAGCAGTCCGGTCGCAGATATACATACACCCAAGTAATCTACCGTTAAACTATGCCTAGTGCGAGACTGGCTCTCACGGGCCAACTTAGGACCACAAAACAGTGGGCCCGTACTCTCATTGATGCCAATGGAAGGGCACCGGAAGGGGGGCCCACCAGCCAAACCCGACAGCCCAGGATGCGCGCATACTGTGTTAGCCACTGAAGGCAGACCATTTCGGGTCGCCGAAGCAGGGGGCCACACTTGTCTGTCGATAGCGCCGAAGCTCCAGAACCCAGACCCCCACCCTCAACCCAGCAAAGCCGAAGCCCGCCAAGTATTAGGACTCTGTTCTGAGTGCACCCCAAACCAATGAATCCAGCCAACAGGAACAACACCTACCTTGCCCGACCAAATCCGACACCCCGAGGGGGGCGGTTGAAGGCGAATGCCATGGGGTTAGCCTTCAAAAAGGAAACGAGCTGATCCAGACGAACTGGATAGTCATGACGGTCATGCTGGGGACACGTCCGGAATAAGTGGTCACGAGTTTGGGTATGGTGGCCGCACTCGCAACTGGTGGACTCAGGAATGTTGAATCGAGAGTAATACTCCCCGATGGGAGCATGGTTGGTGATGGCGTGAGTGACCCTTGTAAACAGAGTCAAGTCGCCGCCTGCAGCTTGAAGCCAGGGGCCACCTCATTTGGCCCGTGGTTCGAGTCGACCCCCGTCAAGGTCGGTGAGAGACAGAAAATGTCGCCCTGAGTATGAAGATTGCTGGAACAACTCTTGCCAGCCTTCCCCCGGATTATCATCAGCTGCTTTACGCAGTGAGGCAAGTGAGTGGGGCGTGTTAGGCCCCACCACTACAGAAAGCTCAGTTGCCATGAGGTGAGCCTGATAGTGTATGCCCCACTTCAGAGAAGATGGGACATGATGAAGGGAGATGTGGCGGTCAGGGCCTCTGGTCCACCACTCTGTAAGGGCGCGGATAACGGCCAAGGAATGACCCTGGCCGGAATGCACGGAAGCATCAAGCAGACTCCCCAAAGCCTTGGTGGAATCCGACATGATAACAATGTAGTCACAATTGTCCATGGTGCAAGCCCGGACAATTGCAGTACGAAGGGAGTAAAGCTCAGCATCCTCTGCAAGAGCACTCCCAGCCACGTAGCGAGATGCGTGCACCTCAACTCCTTGGTGAAATACAAGCGAGGCTGCAATAGCCTGCTTGTTCTGGTCAGTGGGACGACTACCATCGCCGACACAGATCAGAGTGGACGGTTCCCGCTTCAAAGCTTCCCAGAAACCCCACCACATTAGGGGGGAAGCCCTGCTTCCTGAGAATCAATCAACACTTTGTGATTAAGGGAAGAGAAGAACTGTGCCACGTCGAAGGTGATGACACTGGTCTTTAATCCACGAGCCCACCCTGCATGCACTAAGTGCATGAGGAGCAGGCCCGCATCCTCCGTGGAGTGCTGACGCACTCCACTGAGTTGATTAGGGTGAAAGATATCATGCTTAACAGCATTGAATTGAATGCAGTTGGAAAGCATTTTCTCAACCAATTTGCCAAGGGTGTTCAGGAGCACAATGGGTCTGAACGCCTTAGGCGTGGAATATGAGGGCTTGTTCGGTTTAGGAATGATCACCGACAGGGACTCCTTAAAGTGAGTCGGCCAATACCCAACCCGAAGGCAGGCATTAGCTAACTGCACGAACACCTGGAGACAGTGTTCATCATGAATGATCGCCTTAAGGTGTGACCACTTAATATGATCAGGACCCAGCGCTGAGTTGTTGGAGCAGGATGCCAAGGCCTCCCTCAATTCCAACAGTGAAAAGGCGGTCCACTCTCGCACTTCCATATCGGGGAGGGAGGTGAGACCACTAATGTCGTACGTTCGGTCAGAGGCCGAGTTGTACGTGCCATGAAGGGCATCCCAAAGGGAGGGCATATCATGGCAAGGCTGTCCGTTAAATTGGATAGCCTCGGAAGGTGGTAACTTGCGCTGCTGGATCCAGTTCATTAGATCCCAGGGGTGCTTGTTAGTAGTGGCAACTTCAGTGATGCATTCATCAAAGAACTTGCGCTTAGCAGCTTTGACAGCTTTGCGGAAAAATTTATGGTTATCCCGAGAGTTATCTCGCTGATAAGCATCGAAGGCATCCTCACAGGAGTTGTCCCACCAAGGACGCGAGTGAGGAGAGATACGAATCATCTTGGAATACTTTCGCCAAGCATCCGAGAAGGCAGAAGCCACATCCGAAGACACAGCCTCCACCTGATCTGGAGAGATGATCAGCTCCAAGGGATCAATGCCCTTGAGCTTCTCAATGATGGACAACACGAAGTCATCCAATTGATCCGGTGGCAGTGAGCGCATTGGAACAGTTGCTGCCACCGGAGCGACAGAAATAGAACAAGCCAGCGGAACATGGTCCGATGGCCCGCGCCACAGTTCCCCTTGCCGAGTGCCTGCAGACAGCTCCTTGGTAGGCTGAATGAAGATGAGGTCGATGACCGACTCTCATAGTGATGGGTTACCAGGGATATGGGTGGGACCCGGATTGACTGGGAGAGAAAGCATCAATCCCAGCATAGCTGCCGTGTTCAGCAGGTTATTGGCTGTCGTTCGATGATGCAGGACACCAGGGTCCCACTTATTCGAGTGACAGTTGAAATCACCCCCCATGTAGTGAAACATTGGGAGAAGGTCGGCCTGCTCAGTGAGCAAGTCGATAGCTGTGTGCTTGTCATCAGAATACACATTCAGTAAGTTAACAATGGTGTCCCCAGTGAACAGGGAAACCGCCATGATATCGCGATGATCTATAAGATCGCGTCACATGGCAGGGCGCCAGGGGTTCAGCCTCGCCGAAACGTAGGTCAGAACACGTGGCCGGAGCCCAGTGGGATCAGGCCGAACCATTACCTTCCAATCAGGGTGGTTCGGAGCACCAATAACCACCTCACCTTCGGTATCTCTCGAAGACGGGGCACGTCGTATCTCACGCCAAGGTGGCTCTTGCAAGAAAATATTGTCAAAAGAATTTTTTAGATGGTCTAGAAGTACATCGATATGACCATAGTTCTGGTTACAATTGTACGAAATAATTCTAACATCCTCCTTTCTTCTCATTATCGAGCTAGAGGAGGGATGTTAGATGTCAAGGTCCGGAGTGCGCATCTGTCATGTACCTCATGGTATTTTGCAATGATCCAATCGTGATCGAAGCGGTGTTCCCAGAACTTGCAATTGTGTCCTGTGGCAGGGTGCTCGCCCCAGCAATTGGGGCAGTGGGCCTTGTGGGGGCATGGCTCACCAGCTGGAGTGGGGTGGCACATGCAAGGCGTGAGGGCGTGATGCTCGTCAGTGGCATGAGGCCCGCCACACCGCGTGCAGCAGTGCTGGTGGGCCCTACAGTCCTTGGTGAGATGACCCCAGCGCTGGCACATGGGGACACCTTGTCGAGCGGCAGCTGGCTTTACATAAAGCAGCTTGTCTTTGTAGTGAAACACTTTGTTAATAAGCGTCTTCGCGGTTCGTCCAGTCTGGGAGTCCCAGATCTCAAAGTAGCAGTCGAACTTAGAGCTCTTTGCTAATTGATGTACGAGGTGTGCATGCCCTGCAAAAGGAATGCCTGAGAAGAGAGGGGCCCTTTCGAGCACTCTCTCAATGTCGGCGATGGTAGTGGGAGTCTTCTGGAAGACGTCCATATAATAGGGAACATCCAAAACCTTCAGGAAGGCTTTGGACATCGGTAGACCGACCCAGGGTGTCAGCTCCTTATTAGCATCAGAGGTGCCCTGGACAACATTGTAGATCGCACCCCGAAGGAGCATAAGCTCATCAGTCGTGGGTACGTGATTGGTGTGTAGAGCCCACCCCTGATAGGCGGGCTCCACAGAGGTGATCTGAATATCGAATCGGTCGAGGGCCATCATCTGGTTGATCTCATCAACCAGAGTGGCAAGTATGACGTTCATCGGCGCATGGTCATTGAACACCATGAGAACTTGGCAGCGCATCAGGCCTGCCATGACAAAGTCTAGCCCTTTAGACTTGGCTGGGGTAGAGGGTCTAGTCAGGCCCTGAGAGGGACTGGGACCGGGGTCTGGGCCTGGGCCTGAAGCAGCCCGGGTCCAGGTTTGTGGTGCCATTTGAGTGACTGCCCACTCAAAATAGCGATTAGTAAGCGACCCATGGGTCGAGGACCCCGGAACTGGTGTCCGGAGTTTCAAGGCGAAGGAGCGCTTGGGATGGGAGGAGAGAGGAATGGGAGGGGGCCCTGGAGGGGGCGGCCTCTGATATTGGACCAGCTTAGCCTTTTGTTTGCAAGGTTGAAGCTTGGCTTGAGAAGGGGCGGTAGCGGGTGCCTTGGGAGGCTCCGCAGGATCCGCTGGAGGGCCAGTCTGCTTTGGAGGGGTGGACTGGGAAGATGAAGGCTCAGGAGGAGGAGCAGAGGCTTCTCCTGAGTCTTCACGAGGTCTCAATACATGAGGTCCACTAGGGAACTATCAGAATTGATGAGATTGCGGATGATTGACCATCTAAGAGATGGCAATCATGCACTGACACCCATGGCCTCCTTGGCCCAAGGGGAAGTAGTGACTGAATTCACTATCCTAGTGAAAAGGCCGGCATAATCAGGGTGATCTGCCCCTGATAGAGTAGAAGGACCGTTGGTCATCATGAATGAACCAATGGTCTTCAGTGACTCCGCCACAGCAACCCAGTCCCCCTCCGATAGGGTGCTAAGTGCCAGAGGACCATTAAGTTACTGACCAGCATGCAGCGATATGTTGTGCTCTGGATTATGGGTGCATTTCGCACCTCCCCTATGGGAGGGATCGAGGCCCTTGCTGGCCTTGTCCCCATTCATTTAATCTTGAAATGTGCCACTGCAGTAGGTGTACTGCGCATGGCAGCCCTCTCAGACACTCACCCAGTGCACTCTTTATTGAGTGTGCCATTCTCCAAGAGAGTGACTCCTCACCCTCACTCCACTGTCTTTATGACTGCCCCACAATGTGCTAAAGTTCGGGGCACAGTTATGGATATGGATGACACACTCCATGTTATCAGTGAGCCTCTGGAGCCCTTTGCTCCAGAAGCCCACCCAGGATCATGATTCCTTGAGCTACATCATGGAATTCACTTTGACATCACTCTGGCACCCAAGGATAAGGTTGGGCTCATCCTTCTTTCCACAAACCACCACCATCGCAAAACATCGATATACTTGCAACACCACAACTCTCCTCAACAACCTGCAATCTGGTCCTTGGATAGTGTTTATTGCTATTCGAGTGTGTATGCACCTTTAGTGCAAGTCGATGGCTGAGTGATCATCATCGTCTGCACCCAAGTGCCCCTCCCTCTCTGCCTCTGGGGCATTTACCGTCCATCGGAGCCTCGAGTACCAAGTCTCCAACCCCTGAGGGTTCTTCGTCCTCTCGATCCATTTGAGAGAGATACTCTTCATCCACCCCTGCTCCTTGTCAGCGATCCTTCTTTCCCACAGACCACCACCATCGCAAAACGTCGATACCTCGCAACACCACAATTTCTCTCAACAACCTGCGATCTGGTCCTTGGATAGCTGTTTACAGTTATTCAAGTGTGTATGCACCTTTAGTGCAAGATGATGTCCGAGCGATCATCGTCATCCGTGCCCAAGCACCCCACCCTTTCTGCCTCTGGCAGGCGTATTCCACCTGTCGGAGCTTCGAGCACCAAATCCCAACCCCTGAGGGTTCTTCATCCTCTCGATCCGTTCGAGAGAGATATGCTTCAGCCACCCCCACTTCTCACGAGCGGGAGGAGACTGAGTCTCGGTCAGCGATCCACTCATGGGCCACTACTCCCATTGCTTCGAGGACTTCATCCCCCAATGTTTCCATGGGGGAGGATGAGGATACAGTTCATTTTCCTCTTGCAAGCGCCTCTCCAGAGCCGCAGCCTACTGCCCTTTCTCTCACAGGATCGGAGGGGGATTGGGTTGCTGTGGCGGAGTCACTGAAGACCATTGGTTCATTTATGATGACCAACAGTCCTTCTACTCTATCAGGGGCAGATCACCCTGATTATGCTGGCCTTTTCACTAGAATAGTGAATTCGGTCACTACCTCCCCTTGGGCCAAGGAGGCCACGGGTGTCAGCGCATGGTCACCATCTCTTAGATGGTCAATCGTCCACAACCTCATCGATTCGGATAGTTCCCTAGTGGACCTCATGTATCGAGACCTTGCAAAGACTGAGGAGAAGCCTCTGCTCCTCCTCCTGAGCCTTCATCTTCCCAATCTGCCCTCCCAAAGCAGACTGGCCCTCCAGCAGACCCTGCGGAGCCTCCCAAGGCACCCGCTCCCACTCCTGCTTGAGCCAAGCTTCAGCCTCGTAAACAGAAGGCTAAGCTGATCCCATACCAGAGGCCGCCCCCTCCAGGGCCCCCTCCCGTTCCTCTTTCCTCTCATCCCAAGTGCTCCTTTGCCTCGAAACTCCGGACACCAGTTCCGGGGTCCTTGACCCACGGATCACTTACTAATCGCTACTTTGAACATGCAGTTGCTCAAATGGCACCACAAACCTGGACCTGGGCCGCTTCAGGCCCAGGCCCAGACCCTGGTCCTGGACCTTCTCAGGGCCTGACTAGACCCTCTACCCCAGCCAAGTCTAAAGGGCTGGACTTTGTCATGGCAGGCCTGATGCGCTGCCAAGTTCTCATGGTGTTCAACGACCATGCGCTGATGAACGTCATACTTGCCACTCTGGTTGATGAGATCAACCAGATGATGGCCCTCGATTGATTCGATATTCAGATCACTTCTGCGGAGCCTGCCTATCGTGGGTGGGCCCTGCACACCAACCACGTACCCATGACTGATGAGCTTATGCTCCTTCGGGGCACGATCTACAATGTTGTCCAGGGCACCTCTGATGCTAATAAGGAGCTGACACTCTGGGTCAGTCTACCGATGTCCAAAGCCTTCCTGAAGGTTTTGGATGTTCCCTATTATACGGACATCTTCCAGAGGACTCCCACTACCATCGCTGACATTGAGAGAGCACTCGAAAGGGCCCCTCTCTTCTCGGGCGTTTCTTTTGCGGGGCATGCATGCCTCGTATGTCAATCAGCAAAGAGCTCTAAGTTCGACTGCTACTTTGAGATCTGGGACTCCCAGACTGGACGAACCGCAAAGACGCTGATTAACAAAGCTTTTCGCTACAAGGACGAGCTGCTTTATGTAAAGCCAGCTGCCGCTCAATGAGGTGTCCCCATGTGCCAGTGCTGGGGTCATCTCACCAAGGACTGTAGGGCCCACCAGTGCTGCTGCGCACGGTGTGGCGGGCCTCATGCCACTGACGAGCATCGCGCCCTTGCGCCTTGCTGCAACCGGCCTCCGCCAGATTCGGACGGTATGTGCCACCCTACCCCAGCTGGTGAGCCATGCCCCCACAAGGCCCGCTGCCCCAATTGCCAGGGTGAGCACCCTGCCACAGGATGCAATTGCAAGTTCTGGGAACAC
>JADNYJ010000180.1:0-77995 GCA_015501075.1 Gymnopilus junonius
CTCAGATCTCTGGCAGTGAATGCAAAAACATGGCGAAGATCCTTCTTGGCTGCTTGGTCAGCCTGATGGCTCAACAAGGAATCAAGGCTGTCAAAGCCCTTCTCGATTTTATTTATCTAGCTCAGTATACCTCTCACAACAAGGAAACTTTGGACTACATGAAGAACGCTCTGGAGGAGTTCCATGATAACAAACAATACTTCATCAACATTCAGTGCCAAGAACATCTTAATCTCCCAAAACTTCACTCTCTAATACACTACGTCGACAGTATCGAGCTCTTTGGGATGACCAACAACTACAACACTGAGATGTTTGAACATCTCCATATCGACTTTGCAAAGCATGGTTGGCGAGCAACTAATCAATGAGATGAGTTCCCACAGATGATACGTTGGTTGTCTCAACAGGAAAAGATAACTTACTTTAACACATCATTAGACATAAAGCTCCAAGCAAAAAAAGGCCAGCTACCACAACAACCTTCTTCAACTTCAGCTACTGCTCAAAGTAATCAGTCTTCAAATAGACTCCCTACTGGTTCAACACCACATTGCCCTCTCAAAGCCATTGCAAAGTATCCTCACTATCCTCGATGTGCCATCTCTGTTATCCAGCAATGTCATGATGTGCCTGATTTTTCTTTTCATCTCAAGAAATATCTCAGTACCTTCCATGACTCATGTTTCACAAACCACTCCTTGGTGGATTTGTCTCTTCCTTTTGCCCATCTGGATGTCTACAAGATGTTTCGGTTCTGTCCTGAGGCCTTGCAAGATGGTGAAGAGGAAAAAGATATTGTCAAAGCAGTGCCAAGATCTAAAGGATTCCCTCATGGGAGGTTTGATACTGTCATTGTCCTTGCCACAGATGAGGCTGAGTCTCATGGTCTGACTGGTAAGTCTTGTTTTTCTAATGTGATTTCAATTTTCCAATTTTCTTGATTTTCTGATAGGTACAAGGATTGGGAGAGTCAAAGTTATTTTCTCTCTTCCAGACAAACTTCCAGCTCCTGGCCAGCCTATCTCAGTGCCTGCCTCCTGGCCAAAAATGCCTCTGGCATATGTTGAATGGTATACATGTCAACCCCCACTTGCCAATTCAACACATGGAATGTATCAAATATCCAAATCAAAGCCTGACAAGGATGGTAGGCGCCCAGGTGAAGTTATACCTCTGTCAAGCATTAGACAGAGTTGCATGCTCTTTCCTGTTTTCAGAGAGGCCCCTGATGAGAAGTATTGGAAGCCATCCAACGTTTTAGACAAGGCAGAGAAATTCTTAATCAATAATTGGCTGAGTAAATATTCATACCAGACATTATGGTAACATGTAGAAGCTATATCATCATTAGTTGTAATATTATGGCAGTTTTAATACATTTTCTGTCATTTGGCTGTTGCTGATTGTAATTTCTACCCAAGGAGCCCTCTAGAGCACACCAGAGCAGTCCAGTGCACTGGATGACTATCTGGGAGTCACCTATGTCATGTCTTTCTCCCAAAGATCCCACGATTAGCTCTGGGTTCTAAAGTGGTTTTCCTGATGTTTCAAATGTATCGTGTTCATGCTTCACATTCCTTATCTTTTTCTCAAAGGACCATTGGAATGTGTGCCGGACATCAGAGTTATTCCCATTCCTGATGAGGATGAAGATGCAATGTCCACTTCCTCTCCAGTTATTCCAATTCACTCCCTCTCTGCTTCTCAATCCACTGATGTTCCCTCTGTGTCGATGGTCAATGCTGCTGTTATTGCTGATGAATTGCCACTGACAACTTCAATGTTGGCTTCACCTTCTCTTAGCGCTTCTCTTTTGCCACCTGGGTCTGGAGAACCCAACCCAATTGGGGTCAAAGGACTGCCACCACTGCAATCATCCCCTGTTATCGGCGATGCTGCCAGTCCCTCTCCTTCTTCCAATCCCCTGATATCTAGAACCCCTGCATTATCCACAATGTCACCCACTGTGAGTCAATCAGGTGTCAGCAAAACACTTGTGCCATTGCTAGGGCTCTCGGTGTCCCTGGTGGCTATGCTTAACCCTGCCCTGCTGTTTTATTATTGTTGCTCCAACTGGTACTGCTGCAGCTTTGCTGGGTGGAAATACTTATCATTCAGTGTTTGGAATCTATGCAAATGTAAGTGCCAAAAAGCTTGATGAGATAAAATCTAAGCTCAGTGGAGTAGAATATGTTTTATTTGATGAAGTTTCTATGTTATCTGCATGGGACTTGTTTAAAATCAATAGACAGTTGGGTAGAATTTTTAATATTTCCCATGTACCATTTGGTGGATTGAATATGGTTTTCTCTGGAGACTTTGCTCAGCTTCCACCTGCTGTAGGTGGTGAAAATATTGCTTTGTATTCAAGGTCAATTGGAAATTTCTCCAGTGATAAAAAATCTCAGGAAGAAGCAATAGGTAAGGCATTATGGCATCAAGTAACAACTGTTGTCATACTTAGGCAGAACATGAGACAACAGACTCAAAGTCCTGAGGACTCTAAGCTGCAAACTGCCCTGGAACAAACTGCCCTGGAAAATATGAGATATAAAGCCTGTACCCCTGAAGATATAAATTTTCTGCATAGCTTGGTTACTTCAAAGCAGCCTAATAGAGCCTCCATTTCTGATGATAATTTTAGAAATGTATCTATAATTACAGCAAGAAATCTACACAAAGATGAAATCAATCGTGCAGGTGCAATAAGGTTTGCAGAAGAAACAAACCAGACATTAACAGATTTTTATTCAGATGACACTCCATATCTTGGCAATGCTGACATGGAACACACCAAAGGGCTTAAAAAAATTAAAGACATTACAGATGATATGCAACGGGGCCTGTGGGATTTACCTCCTTCAACTGCTGAAAAGTTTATTCCTGGAAAACTGAGTCTATGTATTGGTTTGCCTATCATGATTAGAACCAATTATGCAACTGAACTTTGTATGACAAGGGGTCAAGAAGGCTATGTTTATGGTTGGCAATCTAAAAAAGGTAATTGAGGTCAACAGGTGTTGGACACACTCTTTATTAAATTGAAAAATCCTCCTCATACTATCAAGTTTGATGGATTGCCTGAAAATGTTGTGCCTATTGTACCCACTAAGAACACAATAACTGCTTCTCTTCCTAATGATGATATTATTCATATAACTCGCATTCAAGCTGAGGTATTGATAAATTTTGCAATGACAGATTTTGTGTCACAAGGAAAAACAAAAGACTACAATAGTGTTGATTTAAATAATCTAAAGTCCCATCAGTCTTATTATACTGCATTATCCCGCAGTTCATCAGCAAAAGGTACTATAATTTTACAAGGTTTTGATGCTTCTCAAATACAAAGGGTTGCTCTGGTGCATTGTGACAAGAATTTCGAGAATTAGAATTACTGGATGAAATTACATCCCTGCATTACTTGGGTAAATTGAATAAAAAAGTAATAGGAGAAACTCAAAATTTACAGATAAGTAGCTTCCATGAGTGGAAAGGTATGCACTATGTTCCTAACAAAATGCATTCTGCAGTCCGTTGGTCCAAGAAAAATCCTTTTTTAGAAGGAGATGTATATGATATCTCTACTCTTAATAATTTCACTGATGTTTCTCATATGCCTTTTGACTGCAAGGATACCTCTGACCTAAAGCATAAAAATGCTGTTGCTGAAATAGAGTTGGAAGAAATTAAGAAAAAAAAGATAAGAACAAATAAAAAAGTAAAGATATCAGAAGGTCATCATTACCCTATTCCATATGGACTGAAATGGAGCAATAATAGCTGTGCATATGACAGTGTTTTTACAGTGATTTTTTCTATCTGGTGCAATAATCAGGAAAGATGGGGTCAATATATGGATGAAACCAATAATAATGTAATGAAATTGCTCTCTCAAGAATTTATACTTTATGAAGAAAATAAAAAAACACTTGAGCAGGCCAGAGACAAAGCTCAGTATAAACTCCACTCTGTAGATCCAACCTATATGCCATTTGGAGGATATACATCAGTGGAACATGTTCTGGATGCAGTTATGAGTTTGGATGACCTTATTTTTGCCTCATACTATAACTGTAAAAATGACCACAAGCAAATAATTAACCAAGTTTATAGTGCATTAAATAGCTATGATCAAGCCTATAATTCAATTAAAAATTGGATCACTCAATGACCCAGTAGAAAAAACAGAGCTCAAATTTGTCCAGCATGCCATGAGCAATGATACATAGAATATGACATTATAAACTTACCATCAATGATGGCCTTTGAATTTGCTAATACAACAATTGAGATAAGTCATCACTTTAAAATTAAACAAAATAGCAAGGTTCTCAGGTACTATTTAGCAAGTGTAATATATTTTGGTCATGACCACTTTACTGCAAATATAATTAAATTGGATGGACAAGTTTGGTACTATGATGGAATGACTAATGGTGGCAGAATGAAATTTATGGGATCTCTAACTGATTCTTTTGATCTTAAGAAGGCAGATGGAAAGAGAGCCACAGCTGCTATTTATATTTTGCTAGAGTAGGCCTCGTACCTGCCATGCAAAGCAATGGCCCACACACCAAGTCTTTGGACCATCAATGACCTGAAGAAGAAATGTTGTCTGAACTTCAATTTCTGTATCTGGCAAAATTGTCAGTGGCTGAGCTAGAGGCAATGTAATGAGTTATACCATGTATGGAAATTTTCTTCCTCTTTGCCTCTTCATTGAATTGATTCAAAGCCTGCCCAATTGTCTTGAGACACCAAAGCTCTTCTTTCAGATGGTCTAGGTTCTCTTTGGCTGATGGTTCAGAGAAGTCACCTATGTTGTAAAAGGCCTTGGCTGCATAGTACATGCCATTAAATTGCATCTGAGAATCATCATGTCATATGATTTTGTTCATCGGAGAATATTCATACCTTGAATACATGTTTTGTTCTCCCATTCACAAAAGGTTCATGAGAAATTAAAATCACAAACGTCTCCTCTGATTCAATGCACTCTGGAATCTCACCGCCTTTTGAAAACTCAAGCATAATCTTCTTGACCACAAAGCATTCAGCATTGTTCACAAATGCTGAATGACCAGTTAGGTTAGTGTGATAGTGGCCAAAACTCAGTACTTTTCAGTCCCCCTACCATTCCTATAGGACTGGCCTGAGTCCTATAGGATTCCTGTAGGATTGGGGCCAAAATAGAATTCTGAGAGCAGTCCTACAGTAATCCTATAGGATTCCTGTAGGATTAGGCCCAAACCATATCAGAAACAGACTCCCAAGGGCAGTCCTATAGGAATCCTGTAGGAATGACCCTAGATTATTATATATGAAGAGAACTATACTTGTTATGACATATTTTTATACTAATATACACTTCTTTTATTACTATTCACCTGTTTCTATGACTACTCTTCATCAGATCCTTCTTCTTCCTCTGTTTCTGTCTCTTCATCAAGTCCAATATCACCATCTTCTGTCTCCTGGTTTGACTGCTTCTTCTGCTGCTTCTTGATGGTGTATTTATTATGATAGAACAGCATAACATGAATAAACCAGTTGAAGTTTCCAGGAGTCATCTGTTTGGCAATAGACTGATAGCCTCCAAGCCATGCATTGAGTTGTTCACAGACTTGAGTATTGAAGGCCCAGTGACCATAAGGTTGTCCATTTGAATCATATTCTACAATCACCAAGTTTGGGGCCATATTGTTTGCTGGAGCAGGATTGCAATAAGTCTGGCAGAGATAATCCTGAAGGTGATGATTGATATAATGGTAGGCATCCACAATAAACTGAGATGTATGCTTCCATACCTCCCAGCTTCCATTGGTGACTGCAGTTGCAAGTACCTGATGTGCTTTATCAATGCATATATAGTCAGGCCATGAGTCTTGGGTAGGATAAACTGATGCAAGGAAGTTGAGAATGTTGGTTGTTGATTCTGAATGAGTGAATTTGGTCCAAGCAATAACAACACCACAGGGTGCACAAATTGTTTCAACACAGTAATAGCAGCCAGGGCTGAAGTAATTTGGTGGCAAAGAAGGATTGCTAGCAGGATCATCATGTTGTTGATGATTGGGGCCTTGGGATCTTGGCTGCCAAGCATAGCTTTCAGCTGATCTCTGGAGAAGTCAGTGGATACCTGACCAGACATTGTGACAGGAGTACTTCCTGAAAGTGTTCCAATCTGTCTGATGATCTTGGCAGGCAGAAGTTTCCTCAACACTTCAATTGGTGCAGTTATGCACCAAACACCATGATGCAAGAAGATGGTAGTGTTGATTGCATAAAGGGCTTACATAATATCAGAATAAACTGGTACATCAGCAAGTCAGCCATTTACTTTTTAGCTTTTCTGCTTTTTTGGCCAATTCTTTGAAAATTTAATATGTTGTATGATCAGTAATCACAAAATTTTGCATCAATTCACATCCTGTGCTGTGATTCATGATACAGAGAATTGATTTCATGGTCCTCTTCAGCTCTGGCCTTCCTGAACATTTGGTACAAAGTCTGCACTTTTTGGCAATCTGGGCCCGGATTCTGATGGTCAGCTTTTCGTCCCTTTTATTACCTTTTTTAGCTTGTACAAGCGAAAAAAAGCTAATGGCTGAAGTGCCAATGTACTAGCTATAGTTAACTTAGTTATACCCTAAATACCCTTAAAATTGATTAAAAAACATCTAAATGGCCTCAAAGTGTTCTAGTCCTATAGGACTAGCAGGGGTTTTTGCATTTGCACTTGTTTTCCGTGTGTTTTTAGCTTACATAATATACAGAAAAGTCGTATTACCTATATTTAGCTTAGTTATACCCTAAATAGCCATAAACATAGTTAAAACACATCAAAATAATCTAAATAATCCCAGTCCTATAGGGCTACCAGGACCAGTCCTCAGGATTGGACCAATTTGGCCCAATCCTGGTCCAATCCTATAGGACTCTGGGCCTCAGCCATCTTAATATGGTGCACTATATGCCCAGTCCTACAGGAATCCTACAGGAATGGGCCCCAATCCTACAGGAATTACAGGGGGACAATAAAGACCTCCCAAAACTTGCTGTGGCAGTGGCATGACCTGAATGCAAGGTAAGTAACAAGCTATTTAGTGCAACTTATGTTATTCTCACATTTGCGAGCCTGATCTTCATCAGCTGGGGAGTCTTCAAGGGCTTTGCATTTTGAGTGTCCAGAGCAAGTAGAATAATGAGTAGAATAATAAGGCTTGATAATGATATAAAAATAATCACATGATATAATTTTTCAATGCACTTACTTCTTTGTCTTCATCTTCTTCATACTCTGTTTTGGGTGGAAAATCCATGAATGCCATCAACTCCAACTTGGCAAGACTGACATTCTTTGCCAGAACATGGAGACCCTTGGTATCAGTGCAAAGGTTCCATAGCTTGCCAACGGTGCCCTTGTCAGGATTAAATCCACAGCTGCTCAGAGTGGCCTTTGATAAGGTGAATGTAAAAGTAACATCATCTCTATCATCTTGATTAGCAAGGACATCTTCAATTAGTGTTTTAAATGACCCACTCAGACTGGATACAATGACAGAAGGTCTTTGTATAAATGACATCAAGCCATGTTTGCAAATCAGCAGCAACCTCTGTCCACAGCATACTTTCAGGGTAAAAAGTCATATTTATCCTGAATGGTGTTCGAAGTTTCTTATTGTTAATGTTTTCAATTTGTGTAATCTGAAGGCTAGAGTTCATGAAATGAAGAATGGAGAATAGGGATTACTTACAGCAATGTGTATCTTCTTTTCAGCTTTTGAGACAGAACCGTTGGTACTTGGGGGGATTGGTATTACTGCCTTGGGTCTCAGAATCCTTACAAGTGAAGATGGATTGGCTTTTGTATGAAAAGTATGTGCATGTTCAACAGCATCAACATAACCAGTGGTCATTCTACTTATTACTTCATTTGAATACTGGCTCTGGGCCTACCAAGGATAAGTAATCTCAGTTCAAAGCATTAACTTGGACCTAAAGTTAGAAACATACCTCACTGCCAAAGTCATGATGAGAAGCCTGGGAACCATTAGGTGCTTGAGGATTGACTGGATGTGATATTGCCTGATGGACAGTATTTAGATGGTCTGTGTCTGGTTCTTGTTCTCCCATGCAACCTGTGTGATGAGACAATAGAGGAGGCATTTGAGCAATCCCATGCTCTCTGATATCACAGGGCACACAAACTGTTCCATCAAGGAACTCATAGGGTATCCCACACAGATTGCAGAGAGGCCAGTCTTCTTTGCATTTTGGACCATTGGTAGCAATGCAACCCTTGCAGGCTTCACAATGCTGCCCATCAGGCATATATTTATAGTGAGAACATCCAGAGCAAGTCATAGCAATAGAGAGGAAATGGTGAGAGGAATAAATGACAGGCTGACAGTGGGGGATGTTCTTTTGAGTGTCCACTTTATAAAGTAGCAAACACAATTATTCCTCTAAAGTTCAATGGTATTTGGCCTGACTACTTTTATTGTAAGTAACAAAAAAAAACAGCATTGAGCTAACAGAGAAAGAAAGGCCAGACAGACCCAACTAAACTTTGAAAAAGATTATGGCCTTCCAGTTTGATGTGCCAGCAGTGCTCATGGATGAATTGCTACTCAAACAACTTGGCCCACAGATTCAGAAATAAATTGATTGAAAAAACACAATATACATACTTTTGTCAATTCCTTCCCTTCTGATTCTGTGGCATACAGTGTCGACTGAATGCCTAAAGACCCAAAACATGGAAATAATCCAAGTGGCAGAAATCAGCACCACTCGAAATCTATATGTAAGTAGCAAACTGTCTACATCATACACTATCAAATTTATGGCTTTATTTTTTTAGTTGAAGAGATCCCTGATCTCTGTGAACTCCTTCAGGGTTACATAAATGTTGGAATTCAGCAGAAGGCCATTCCAGCTTGCATAGAGAGGGAGCGAGGAGTTACCATTAAGCAAGCTGTCTTCTTTACCTCCATAGAACTTTCATAATAACTTGCATATAGGCTTCGAACTGTGCAGAAATATATAAAAGACTTCAGAATTGTAACAACAAGATGCATGGTTTGACACTTGAAGAGAAAGCAATGGCCATTGACAATCTCACTGAGGAAGATCCCACTGGATGACGGGGTTATTGAGCAATTAAAGAAAAGTTAGCACTCAAAGGAGTTCATATAACTCAGTAAGTGCAATAATCTGGATTACTTTACCAGTTTAAACATATTACTTAGAGATAGCATAATGGAGTATCAGAGGGCTGAGAACGAGAAGGCTGCCAAAGCTTGTAATCCCAATTCCAATGGCTCACATCCCCATGGTATTTGGTCTATTGGTCCAAATGAAGAATGGTGCATCGATGGTCATGAAAAAATTTTGAAGTCAATGGGTGTTGCAGTTTGGGGTATAGCTGATAAATGTGCATGGATGGAACTTGCACTTTGGGCAATGCCAAATGCATGAATCCAGGACCTTCCACCAGCTCTGTATTTGTGCCTCATCAAGAAACTCAGAGGTAAGATAATCTCACATTATGATAAGATCAACTTGAATTATATATACCAGGCATGTCCATCTCAATGACAATGGACAAGGGGACAGAGGTTGGAAAACTCATTTCCCTGGTACAATCAATGAGGTCAGCATACAGCACTTCACAAATTGAGATTATTAATACCTTGCATAGAGCCCTTTACTGCGATATCTCAGAAGAACTTTTACCCTCATTCTGTGCAGTCAAAAGCACATCTAACATAACCCGCGAGAGAAACTGGCATCCTCTCTATGAGAAAGAACTGTCAAATATTGCATATGAGTATGAAGCAGGGAAAGTGGCATCAGGATTTCATCAAGGTGATCATATCCACATATAAGGGTGCTTGCCTGGTGTCCTTGATGAAAATATCTAACAAACAGTGGCACTTTGTAGGATGATCTCCTATTGGCTTTGGGGTCAGATTGTCCAGGCACATCTGGATAAAGTTGTGGAAGAAAATCAGTCTCACAAAATATGGAAGCAAAAAGATATCCTCTTACCAAGTGGTCATCAATGCATCAACATTTACAAGCACCCCGAGGATCATGATCTAATGGACTGTCTTATAAAGGTCCCAGAAGAAGGCTCCTTGCTGAGTACAATCAACCTGACCTTCTCCAGTTCAGGACAGATAAGGAAGTGGTGTTTTGCAAAGAGTTGTATGTTGCAGTTGGATCACCTGAGCTACGGGCAAAGTTTGGGTGGAAGATATTCTGTGACATGGTTAATTATTGTGTTGAGAACATGGGTGACTATGAAGAGGAGGAAGAGAACTAAGAGTCAGTCAGTTGGGCAAGGGAGCATGTCTCAGATAGGCTATTACATACCTTTCAATATATCATGGTTTATCTGCCATCTCCAATACCCTACTTGAACATTAACTGAACCCTCAGTCTCAAAGTATCAAAGATAACCTCCTTTGTACTGTAGTGGGGGCATCACTTGCATCATGAACTTTGGTCAGTACAGTGGACTGTGGTGATGGTGGAACACTTGGAGTTTAAATTTGGACAATGACATGGGACAATAACATGGATGATGCTGACATTGGGCCCAAGAACAAGAAGTAGAGCTGCGACCATGTGGAAAGACAGTGCGACCCCTGCTGACTAAGTTAGGACAAAAAATCATCCATGCAGTTCCAGGCTACCATAGGTGTGGGCCTGCCTAATATTAAATAAAATTAAATAAATTAAATTGAAGAAGGGAGGGAAGAAATAAATAAATCAGGCAGTGTCTATATAGGTGAAGGTCATCTAGCATACCATGATTTGATGAAATCTGCAGGGGCCGAAAGCAGTCCATTTTTTTGAGGTGTGCTTCGCGCATTTGGGTATGAAATTGATCTGGTCCTTGATTTGGGTAGGTCTGAGTAGCACATTATTTTTTCCTACTGCGCTTCACACGGCCCTCTCAATATGCATATGCACCAAGAACTGTGAATTGCATAGATGCCTTTCAAATACTCCAGGGTGGGGAGGTGAACAGGGTGGATTTTTGATTTATCTACCTCAAATGACCAGGATTATTTATTTTTCTTGCGTGCTTCGCGCGCCCTCCCCATCCTCTTTAAATGTTACCCAGATTAAAAATTTTATCTTATCTTTCAAGCTCTCCAGATGCCTTCCAATCTTCGAAAGAATGTGTGCAAAAGGGCCAGTTCATCACCTGACTGCGCTGACCTAATGAGTTTCCTTGTACAGTGGTGTTCATTGAGTGGCCTCCCGAGCTAAGGAAAGGGTCAAATATTCTAAAATTTACCCCATGTTCGGGAATTAGGCTCATCTCACTGATTTACAGCTGAATTCAAAACGATAGGCCACCATAAAAAATACACATACATTGCGGGACACGAAAATTTAAACTCAACACAAGTACATAATTTCTACATCAGGTGATCAGACCACGGCAGCGTTATGAAATCAAGGGTTCAGTAGCCAAAAACTCATATCCGTCCTACGGTCCTCCAAAGCACCAATGACCAGTATCATTGGAAGCAGGGAGATAGCGTTCTCGGGCCCTGGCATCGACAACGAGCTGAATAGCCCAAGCAACATGACCTACATGGGCATCAGCCTGAGGAAAGCAGTCACAAGTCAAAAGACTTACCACCAAGATGCATTGGTTTCTGAGTTTCCCGGTGAGATGGCGGCGGGGTGAGGGCGAAATTGAGAGGTGGTGGGCTGCTGGATAGATGTATGGTGGTGGTTCGATGTTGAGAGCATGAGTTCAGGGATGAATCGATGACGGTTTATAAACCATAGATTGTTTAGAGATGTTATGCACCAAACGCGTGCAGGGTCGATGGACGCGTCGTCGATGACACGCAATAGGAGGAAATATGGCGAGAGGAAATAATTCTTTAGAGTCAGGGAGGTCAGAATCGTATTATGTTCCCAGAAAAAAAAAAGCTATAAATGCCTGAGCAGAAAGCTGTGATTCTCCATCGACCTCAATGGCTCAACCTCCAATGCCAAACGACTTCCAAGCACAAGCTCCTCAGCATCCTGGTGGTGCACCGCCATTTGTGCAAAATATGTACCCGCAAGGGAACTATTATCCATACCCGCCAGGTGGTCTCTATCCACAGCAGTACCCACCACCGCCGATGCCAGGAGTGCCACAATATATGCAGCCTCATGGTTATCATGCACCGCCTCTGGCATACCCTCCACAGCTGCCAGTCGCTCAATTGCATGCACCACCACCAGCCCCTCGTAAGGCTGTTCAAGCTCGACCACCGCCGGTAAGGCAGCGTCCGAACGAAGAACCACGGCCAGGAGGTAAGCTGTACTCAGCTTGATCATCACTTCTTTCTGCGTTGCTAACGACGTATACAGTGTTCAGGTTCCAGGTCGACGTTGTTGAAGGCAATGCCAAACGCGAGTTCACAGCTGAAACCGACATGCCCTGGGAAGACTTCCGATGCCTGGTTGTTGGCCTCCTCGAAAATATGTCCATCGAGCTCGCATACAAGATTCCAGGCGAACCAGGCAAGGCCTCTCTACTGAAGACCAGGCCGGATTACGAAGCTGCCATGTCCCGAGTCTGTCAAAAAGCACTTAGCGCACGCAGTAAGCCAGTCAGTATCGAGATAAAAAACATTGTAAGTGCACAGCATAAAATGATGACATGATATACTGACCTTGACTTGCTAACAGGCTAAAGCACTGCCTTCGAAGAAGGCAGCGAAAAGGAAAAGGGAGGACGACATCCCCCCAGAGCACAGTGAAGAGCTCGACACCCAACTCGGGGCCTACAAGCAACTCGAGGCAATACTTCGATGTGAGTTGCACCATGGGCACTGCTTTGTCGACCGGACAAATGGAATGGACAACCATCGTCGTCTCAGTCATGCAGAAATGACCCTTTGGGCCAAGAAGATGGTGAGCATGTGATAAAATTTGTATAAAGACAGCCTTACTCATTTAGTGAACAGTCTCTGAATGAGGCGTCGAAATACAGTCCGCCTCACTGCCTCAGTTTCGACCGACCCCCAACCAAGAAGCCACGTCGCTCACTGTCTTCGTCAAATGTTCCTGAGGTTCATGTTACAATTCAGAACATAACATCTGAAGGCGAATCTATTGTCATACCTGGGAGCGCGCCTGTCTCGGCGCGCATCAGTTCTGGTTCAAGCATGACTTTGCATATCACCCCAGCAATTCCCGACTTCGGTTTCATCCCACCTGCCTTCCCACCCCCCGAGATCCTGACACCTCCCAATGCCCCTTCGACGTTGCCACCTCCCAATGCTCCTTTGACAATGACCCCTTCGCCGGAGCATCCTTCCACCTCATCCTCACATTCGAATGGTGATGTCTTCTTGTCTTCTACACCAGCTGAAGCAGACAGCCTATTTCCTCCCATGGCTACAGTGATCCAGCAGCTTGCCGAAGATCGTCCTGGAGCAGGCTTCGAAAACCTCGAGCAGGTCTTGGCGGAGGCAGGGATCACTTCAAGCCATCAGATTTTGCTCTTACCTGAGAACGTCTTGTGCGTAGCAGCCAACTTGAAGGCTTCACAGGCCCGGACACTTCGCAACCACACGAGAAGGATAATTTTGCCTCTTCTTGGGCTCAACGGCAATTATGACGAGCCTGAAATTGAAGATGTTGAAGTGAGAGATAACAATGTAACAACCACTTACTTTTTACGTCCAAACAGGATAGCTGATAGTAGTAGCAATGAGGGGTCTGACAACGATGCGGAAGGCGATGATGCGGAAGGTGATGACGCGGAAAGCGACGATGCAGAAGGCGATGACGTGGAAGGTGATTATGCAGAAGATGACGATGCGGAAGGAGAGAACGACATTTGGCAAATCAGTGGCTAAAATTTGAAAGGGGGATTCTCAGCGCACATAGACTGTATATAAATTCAAGGATGACTCACCTCTCTAGATTTCGAAATAATCCTGGTAATAGCACTCTAATTATCTACTGTACATACTCGCCCATCCTCTTTAGATTTCGATATAATCCTCATCATAGCACTAATTATCTACTGTACATACTCGCCCATCCCTAGAATGAAATCATGCAATATACTCACTGTGTCTATACCAACCCAAAGCCTTCTCGGGGGTGACAGTTTGATATACTGCCTCCCATATCAACGCATAAGGATCAAATGTTGGCCCCTCCATTCCTCCGGAAATATAGTCGCGATGGTTGCGGAGCCAAGCTTTGATGGCCGAAAACGCCTCTTCGATTGGGTTCAAATCAGGTGAATATGCTGGCAGGTAAATGAGACGCATTCCCCTGGAACAAGATAATAAATGATCTGAATTAGAGAGTGGAATACCGACTTGCCGTGCTTCAACCATTTCTCTAATTCCTGGTACTTTGTGAATACTGGCATTATCCATTATAAGTACAGAATTTGGGAGAGGAAAAGGCTGCATTTGGTCCAACAATCCACTGACAAAAGACGAGAATTCATCGCCGTCAAAGGCATGGTTCAGCACTTCTAAGTGCAGAATGCCGTCAAGGGACAACGCAGGCAATATAGAATACCTGTGTCATATCATGCATAAGACTACCAATAGCTATTCAATTTATAAAACTTACTTCACACCACGGATAAAGAAATCACGACGTCGGGCCCGAGTTCCACGAGAGGCCCATGCATAAGATCGGCGGAGAGTTATACGATTGAAGTGACTCTCGTCTGCGAATACGAGCTGTTCAGCGGAAAAGTGTTCTCCGATGAGCATTTTGTAGAGAGCACGGTCGTTCTCATCTCGCTCAATGGCGGGCTGCGTTATCTAAACATTCACTTCAGTAAAATTTATGCACTGCAGCTGAAGCACCTTGTTCACCCTTTTCATTGTAAAGCCCCGCCTGTGCAATGTCCTTGCGATTGTTCCCGTCGATGCATGGATACCACAAACCTCTCGTAAATGATCTTGCAATTCACTGAGTAACATGTCAGGTTGTCGCTCGATCAGACCTTCGAGAAACTAGAAATAAAATGGTCAAAAATGACTGACATAAGAATGGAAGAAAACTACATTTACATCAGCGTCGAGGGCATCTAGCAGTCGTGGACGACCTTGAACAACTTGCACCGGTACAGTCTCGCCCGTTTCGCGAAATGTTTTTCGGAGACGCCTCATTGCCCGGGGACTGATGCCTATATAAGCCTCAGACTATCGGGAAGGCCTTCATTGAGAGACAAGTGAAGGGCCAAATCCTTGTATTCTTTCGGTATATGTCGTCTCATGAGGCATGGTAGCGGTATCAGTGATACGATCAGTGATAAATGAGTTGAGTCAGACCACTTCGGAGATTGAAATATTTTGATCCGATGTAAGTATGTAGCAATCTGGGGTGGCCTACTATGATTCGTCGGGAGTTTGAAACGGAAACATAGAAAAATCGATATCAAATTTTACACATGCTCTGGAGAGCTAAAATTTTACAGAGATGTACAACTTTACATTTTCTTTAGATTCGTAAAGTTTTTTTAACGAAAAGTTGAAAGTGCAAGCAACAGGAGTATTTCCGCGTCTCAAAAGTGAAAGGATGGGGAGATTGAAACGAGAGTCACATAGCAGTCACGGTTCATTTGAAGTTTTGCTGACAAGCCGAATAGACGGCATGCTGGCAGTAGCATCAGTGCTGCCCACAGTAAATAGAAGGTCTAAGCGGAGCTTGAATGTTCATCACGTCTGTCACTCTGGATTGGACTCTGAATGGTCCTCCAGGTTTTCTGAATGCAATACTGCGAGAATTGACATGAAATTTGGCATGGATGCTCGCCTAAAGGTACTGAAACTGCCTGTAAAATTTTGGCATGACCGCTCATTAGGATCTGGCTAGATCTAACTAATGATCTCATTACATTGACTGCTTTGATGTAACGAACTTCTCATCTGTCTGATATCTTTCTCATCCACAGCATTCTCTGAGAAAATTTCTACACCATCTTAAAGGCCAGAAGGTCTAGTATTTATGTGATTTTTTCTAGAGCAAAGGAGTGAGGTAGAGAGGCAGGAGCAGGGTCGTTTCAAACTCGCCATCGTTTCAAACTCCCGACGAATCATAGTATCGTTTTGAATTCAGCTGTAAGCTCTGGTTCCGGACTTTCGCGCCCCAGAACATGTCGAAGTAGCCGCATTATTTGGCCGAGTTACTTTGTTTGTACATGATTATATTTTCAAACTCAGTTATATCGTATTTGGCCCACACCTATAGAAAGTGAGCCCAAACAAATAAATAAATGTAGCTGCCATCAAGCCGGAGATATTCGGACCGATATCTATTTAAATATTTATCGCCGGTCCCGGTCATCATTGATTCATATGTACGCTGGTGAGGCATTTTTTGCTCTTAAAAAGCTCCTATCACTTGGAGCAAATCCAGATTCCAAGTAAAGACACCCCCAACAATGCTGGCCCAGAGACGATGTATAAGTTCAGGATCAGAACTATACGAGACACAATTAGTATACAAGAATGTTACACGGTGAGCAAACCTCAGCCGTGCACAACTTTTAAATAGACGCAACATAGACGCAAACTTGACACTATCACGCAACTCGCGCTGGATCCCATCGACGTCGACTCCTTTAGCATTCTCATGGAGCCATATATCTGCCTTAACTTTCATGTCATCCACCTCCTCGCCACAGTAAAGAGCCATCCACACCCAAGTGAGGAAGGCAGCAACAACCTTACCATCTGAGATACCATACTTCTCCAGCACCGGCTAAGCAGTAATTCCTCCGTAAAGCAAGAGGAGCTCAATCACCTCAGCAATCTCAGCACTAAACCCTCCGTTGATGCCATGCAAGGTAGAGAGCTAAAAGAGCACAGTAGGGTCGATTTCGAAGTACGGCACATCGTCATGAACGCCAGTTGTAGTAGACTAAGACGTCCGACACCAGCGTCACGGGTCTGCGAAGGAACTATTGTAAAGAGAGAGTAGGTCACAGGAGCTGCACCTGGGGGACCTCTTGCACCCGAGCACGGGGTGACAGCAAATAAGATGAAGATGTCGTGGCTGAGCCCAATAGGTCGAGGAACTGGCTGTTTGTTATTATCAATGACAAGGAAGCTAGTATGACGCCTGGTATTACCGTCCATACGGTGGGCACTCATTCCTGGGATCCAACCACTTTCAAGATCCGCAATGAATGCTTTCGCGGCACAAGTATGGAGGAATTTGTTATGATATGAATACAACATGGTGGTAATCTGAATCTTTTCCGCAAATGCCGGGTTAATCGCTGGGATGAGGCCTTTAATCTTTAACGAGTCAACGACCGCATTGCTCTTCTGTACAATCCCATAAGCGTGCAGGCGAAGTTTTGGTCGCTCGGTCGCTTGGGTTGTGAAATTTCTGGGAAATGGCGGCATAAGACTGAATATCGACATGTATGCATCAACCTCGCATTCCTCAAGCGCAGGAGTTGGCGCCGGCGGTGGTGGCTGAACCATAACTACAGGCGGCTTTTGAGGGTAAACAAAGTAAGAAGGTGGTAGTGGTACTACTCAGCATCCCATGGTTATAGATTCCAAATTATTGTGGTTCTCTGCTGTAAAAATTCTATGGGTCACAAAGTTCAAGGCCACCTCTTAGCCAATTTAAGTGCGTCGACGACTTAACGTATTTAAATCATTGTGAGGCTGGAGAGTTTGCATTACGAACGAAATGACGTGCACGAGACCTTATTCGGGTGGCGTACAAGCAGAAGATATATAGTGCATCTTGTGCACCATTCAGACGTCCAGAGTTGGCATTCAGTTCCAATGACGATTACATGTTCCATTGGCCTGCTATTGCACAAAACGCCGTCAAGACTGGATCAGAGACGGAGCTGGACCACGTTTGACGGAATTCAACGTGTTGCAGGAGCAGAAGAATGAAGGCAGCCTCTTTGAATATCTGTCTCAAATCGTGGCTACTCCTGCGTACAAATTGATGAGGACATGGCCACCAGTCGGAATTGTTTCCTGGGAAAGGTTATGGTGTGGACAGAAAAAAGTAGGTGTAAGGAGCGTGGATGAGTCTCAGCGTTCGGAAGTGGGCAGAAGTGTCAAAATCGCCGAAAAGTTGGTGAACGTGAAGAGGTATACACATCCACGGAATATTCTTTCTTGGAAAGGGAACGTGGTATATGGTTGGAGGCTTCATTGGTCGTCATCCTTTGTAGCTCTCCTCTTTTCTACCCATTCTTTCAGTCTCTTTCGACGAGCCTCCTTAGCGGCCTCTTCATCGACCCCTTGGCTGTTATGATCCTGGGCATCCGGCGTAGCCTGCTCGCTGGATTTGCCCAAAGAGCCTGAAACATTCCTGGCTCCAGAAGCTGCGCCTCCATCCTCAGACCCGGATGCAGACCCGCTATCGTCGCTCCCATATCCTGTCAGCACTCCGAGACCGGCAGTTTTCTTGCTCTCGGCAATTTCTTTCTCTTCTTTCTCTAGCCGTGCTTGGCTTTGGCCAAATTCCACGCCGGCTCCATCTTCCGCGAAGGAATGAGAATCGTCTGTCCCCGCCGTGGTTGGCTAGAATTCGCATCTCCAGTTGGGCTGCATTAGGTGACGAAACAATATGGGTGGCCGTTCGTTTCATTAATTCGTTCTGGAGATCGTCGGGCTGTAAAAATAAAAAATTAGTATCCACATGAATGCTTTCGAGTGATTCTAGGTGGCTGCAAGATATCACCTACCTCTTCATCACTTCCGCCCCAAATATCCTCCTTTTCTTTGAGCTCTTCTTCGGCATCATCGCCATCTTCCTCCATACGAGCTCTCAGCCGTTCTCTCGTCTGGTCAAGGAGACGACGCCTTTTCTCCTTTCGAAAATCTTCCACTTCGTCAGGATTGAAAAAGGTATCTTCGGCGTCTGAAGGGAGGTCTGACCAGCCTGTTGGTGAGCTTGGTCCTGGGCCCGGAATATTATCATATTTTGGGAGAGTATCAAGTAGAAGACGCGCGTCATACCTACAGAGAAATAAATTAGCAAATGAAAATGTCAAGAAAGAATTTCAGAAAGATTGACTTCGCTAGAATAAGAATTGTTAGTTAATTAATCAGGCGAGCAACGCCTCGAGGGCCAGGAAATCACTGCATGGACCGCAGCATAGGAACAAAGTTTGAACGTCAAAGGTTGTCAGACTACCGGTCGACCCAAATCGATGTTTTGTCGTCTTCATCGGCTGTCGTCGGAATGGTGGTGGTAAGCTCTCTTCTTCCTCGTCCAACCAAACCTGAACCCCGTCGATCATCAGCATCGACACCGTATGAGCTGTCGCTAGCGCCCCACTGAATCAAGCAGAGCCTACTTTGCACAGTGCCAATGGCCACAACCTTTTCCTTCCCATCCTCTTGCGTTTGCTTGGCGAGCCTATATTCCACAACCTCAAGAGACTCAGCTGCAACCTCGGCGCTTGGTCCGCGAACAATATCAGCTTCGTATGCCTGGATATAAAGAGCTTGCAACGGGTCATGCACTTGGACATTTTTCCCGAGGTCGGAGGAGCTGGGGCCAGCAACTTGGTTTAAGTAAGTTTGGTGATGGCTTAGGAATTGTTCTTCCTTTTCTTCGTAGACGGGTTTATGATCACGTCGGCCACCACCCTGGCTGCGATGCGCTGGGCGGTGCTTGCGTTTACGATGATTGGTGCTCATGGTGGTTGTGGTCAAGTTATAAATACTCCGATCGTCCTTTCTCAGCTAGCTCACCAGTTTCAAATTTAGAAATGCTCCAAAGTATTCGGACAAGAAATTAACATTGAATTAACACAATGTCCGGAGTAAAGTATACATGCTTGAATAGGTTTAATGCGTCTCAAATTCTATCGGAATAAGTTACGATAAATAACCCGTCTATCGTCCAAATCATCCACTCGGTGTTCTTAAGCGCGACTAGGTGGGGTAGATGCTTCACTTTCGCTCTCTGGAGGCGTTTGGAGGAGACCCTCTTCCAATTCTCTACTTGTTTCCACTTGTGACATATTCATCGACGGCGAACCTTTAACAATGTCATTCTCCTTGAAGTCCATGACCTGTTGATAATTAATTTAATAACTCGATTCCAGTGCTTCGTTTATGATCAAAGAAAGTTTTACTCACGGAAAGATATACAGCAGAGGACAGAATCAAGACAGATCCAAGGACAGATAAGAATGTTGGGTTGACGTGGAAGATGATCCTCTCAAGAATAGCGGCGAAAACGATTTGAGTATAGATGGCCATCGAACCTCTTCCTGCTGTCTCTCTTTGCAAACCCAGGACCAAAAGAGACTAGAAGCAACCAACAGACAATCAGAACCAACTTCCGACCAGTTTACAGAATTTAACTCTGACCTGGGTGCAGAATCCAAAGAAGATTATGGACGCAAATAATGCAAACCAATCCCAGCGAGGGACGACGATCCATGGCGTTCGAGTCGCCGCCATCCTAGTAGGTTTGGCATCGTTAGCCAATAAGTTCGATGTGATATATAGAGGACTGACAATATCGTCGAAATGATCACAGGGAAGATGAAGAAGAATGCAAGGTTGTGCATGTAGTGTGCTTTCTTTCCGATAGCACGAATGGAAATATCTAAAGATAGGGAATAAAACTAAGTCAAGACTACAAGTAATGGCGCTTGACTTACATCCTCCTGCAAATCCCATTACTCCAACCAAAGTCATACTGAAAATAGAGTAAAGCTCAACTCACACCTTTCCAAATGAGATGGAAAAAAGAACGCACCCAACAGCAATCAACCGGTCACGAGAAGATCCCTTCTCAGCCATCATCATACCGTCCGCCATCATCCTGTTATCACTCATCATCATAGCATGGGATTCCGGTCCAAAGAGAGCGGTAGGTCTGGCAATGAGGACAACTCCAAAAAGACTGACAACTGTAGAGATCAAGTTGCAAGGGCGGAGATCAGCCTCATGTAGGAAGTTGTTAAACGTATGAACGCGTACTTCCAACAAAAGCTTCTCTGCGTCTGAAATTCTCTCCGAGGAGAACAACGCCAGCCAGTGCAGTGCATAGAGGAGTGAGGAACATCAAGACGGTAACGTCCGACAGCGAAAGATATTGAAGGGGATAATAAAGTCCATACATTGCCAGAAAACTATGTGATGGTTATTAGAGCTAATGTCAGAAGCGTACGTTCCAAACGTACCCAACAACCCCTCGAACCACCAATAACGACCTCACACCCTTGGGGCCGAGCAATGGATCCGGGATACCCATATAAAGCCTGGGCAGTTAATGAGTACATATTCGTTCCAATGCAACGTAATTCTGAGCCTACATACATATAACCCAAGCAGAACAAATAAGTCATGAACTAGGAGGGCATAAGCACGTCTCGTGAAAGCAGAGGGAAGACGCAAATCTACCATTCGAATAGCAACAAGCTTGGAGAGAAAATTAGACAAGAAACTGCAACAGACGCAAGAGCATTCATACCTGCAACGTTGATATGGGCGGTTCGATGGTGTTCAGCATCTTTACTGAGATATTGGTAATAGCTCCAAAGGCCTGCGAAGCTGTTATGAGCAATAGGCCCGTGTTCTTCTTCATGATATCTAGAACGACCGTCCAGCCATACTGTACCCTCGAAGGCTTGCTAGCGACGCTTTCTTCCGAGTCCGAGCCAGCGGCTTCTTCCGCCACTTTGTCGTGTTCATAGCTCAAACTAGACTGCCTCATGATCGCCGCTGAAGGTGCCGGAGGTATAGAGAACTCAGCATACTCAGGCGTTAACGCCCTATACGCATCTCTCGAGGCCATGGATGCTGGCAGTGGAAGTCTCTGAGAGAGATGAAACAGACACTGAGACGGAGCAAGCCGTCCCCACCGCTCACGTTGATAGGCACTATTATGTACATATTCCCTTTCTCATCGGTAGGGCCAGATCGCAGTCAGAAATCATAACAGGTTTGGTGACGATGATGAGAAGAGTGAGAAAACCGTCAACTGAAAGGGACAACCGGATTTCGGTGACAAGAGGACAGCCAATAGCCTTCCCGATAAGATTAAATACCGGTCACGTGGTGCCTTTTACTGGTGAAGCCGAGGCCGGCATTGCGGACCCGGGAAGAGCATGGAGAGAGCCAGGTAAGCAAGCGCTCAAGTGTTTCATATTGCTTCGAGTAATTACTCCTTTGTTTGATCTTACAGCAAGTTCCTGGCCTGCTTTGAATTTATTAAGTGATAGTTTTTTTCCCTATATACTTACAAGACTTCCGAAGCGTCTGTCTCTGCCTGTAAGTAGTCTCCAATGACAACAGTTGGTTTGAAAAAAGAAGATTCCAGGACAGAAAGGGCAGCTAGCTACTGAGTGACGGGCGGAATAGCTCCAAGGCTGACGATTTCCAGAATAAATCTGTGTTAAAACTTAAGATTGTCTTCAAAGTTCAACTTTTGCCATGTTCACTGGGCTAAAGAGTAGGACAGCACACTCACAATAGCGCACAAAGCTTGAGAGGCAAAGTGCCGGGCCGGCATGTGATTATCTGATCGGGGGACGGAATGGAGCTTACGATCTCCCCCTCACTTTGGAACGATGGCAAAGACCAGCACATGTAGTGTCTCTCTCTTCAAAATCAGACCACAAAAATGTCCCTTTCAATTGATGTGCATCGACATATCTATCGTGAGCTCGCTCATCGCGCTCCCCAACTATATGCGCGCCGATGGATGAGCGTACGACCACCTTCCCCACCTTCTCCGTTATCTTCTTCGGAGTCAAATGATGCCCCAACGCCCTCCATCCCCCGTAAAAAAGTGACCATTCAGGAACTGCACACCCTCCGGCAGTCATCCACCCCCATAACAATGATAACAGCCTACGACTACCCCTCTGCGCTCGCATGCTCCTCTTCTTCCTTGGTGGATATCACCCTTGTCGGGGACTCTCTAGCTCAAGTTTGCTTGGGGTATGCCTCCACCACCCAGCTCACCCTCTCCGAGATGGTGCACCACGCGCGAGCCGTGGCGAGAGGTACAAAGCACCCTTTCCTGGTAGCCGATATGCCTTATGGGTCGTACCATACCTCCGTGAGCGATGCGGTAGCTAATGCTGTCCGCCTCGTGCAGGAAGGTAGAGTAGAGGCTGTTAAAGTCGAAGGAGGCCGAGAAATCGTGGATGTGGTCCAGAGGCTGACGGAGGTGGGTATCCCTGTGATGGCTCATGTAGGATTGTTACCGCAGGACACAGCCGCTTTCTGGGTATAAAGTCCAAGGCAAAGCGTGGAAGGTGCCAGAAGGTGTTATATGACGCGTTGGCACTTGAGGATGCCGGGGCGTTTGCCATGGTCATCGAAGCTGTTCCGCAAGAGTTGGGCCAATTCATAACTCAAAAAGTAAAAATTCCAACTATTGGGATCGGTGCAGGTCCTCATACAAGTGGGCAGGTACGTTAATTTAATGCTCTGTGCATTTTTTTTCCCCAAGCTGACCTATGGTTAAATCCACAGGTCCTTGTCTACGACGACATAATGGGCACATGGTCAGCCACAAAGCAAATTCGTTCGGCGCTCGCCAACCTAAAAAAGTCAGAGACTCCGCCATCGAAGCCTACTGTTCAGCGGTCCGCAGTCGAGACTTCCCCCACAAAGACTCCGAAAGTTACTCGATGGACCGGAAGGAATTTGAACGATTTTGCAGTCAGAGGAGGGGTCATTAAAACTCGAAGATCTACTCCAGAAGGTTGAGCTCAGGTCAGCAAGCCAAAAAGAAGAATACCCAACAACGAACACATAATTATCTTATATTTATGTCCTTAATCGATCTTTCCGGGTAATTTGGTTCCAAGGAGCAAAGTTGCGACGTAACGAATATCAGGTTCATGCCAGGTATTCCTGTATTGCATCAAATATACGAAAGCTCAAGTAATAGATTTGAAAAGTGGGTGTTTACGTTATTTGAAAGATTCATAGTTCTTTGCGACTCGGAGCAACATATGGACTGACATTGCGGGTATACACTAAATAGCAGCTGAGAAAGAATGATCATGAAGAATGCACACTGCTCCGAGCTTGTAATGGTACGCAGCTTAAAAAAAGGTAGGGTCGTTAATCGATACAAGAAAATCATAAAAAGGTCATGACAATCCCAAGTGGCCGAGCAAACAACCATCCAGGAGATTCACAAAAATCAAGCAAAAGCAAAACAAAAAGCACTTCAACACGAACAACCCCCCTCCCCATCCTGTCTGTGCTCATCCAACCCAACGACCTGCACCCCACCCGGCACTCCACCACCTCCATGGCCCGTATTCTGCCCCCTCGCTCCTCCCCCAGAACTCGAACTTTCCCAAAGTTCCGGCGTATCCAGAATCTTCTCTACCACTTCCTGAAACGCATCTGTAACTCCTACAGCTGTCTTGGCTGATGTCTCGATGAAGAGCGAGTTCATGCGCGCAGCGAACTTTTCTGCTTCTGCACGTGGGACTTGGCGGGAGAATTCCTAAAGGGTCGAAAATTTCGAGTAGGTCAGCATGCATAGCAAAAGGCCTTGTGGGGGTGAAGATAAATCGTACCTTGTCTACTTTGTTCCCTACGAGGATCTTGACTACTGAACTTGAGACGTATGTTTCTAGTTCGCTGTACCACCGCGGTAGAGCCTCGTATGATTCTCGATTAGCAACGTCGTATACTGCACAGCGACAAGAAGTTGAACAATTAGGATTTAATATGAACACAATGACAAAAACGACTTGCCTAGGATGACCCCTTGTGCTCCTCTATAATATGAAGACGTGATGGTCCGGAAACGTTCTTGGCCTGCGGTATCCTAGCAATCATTCCCAAGTTCCAATAAATTTAGGATGATAGCAGGAGGTAAATGTGTCGTACCCAAATACTCAGCTTGACTCGCTTTCCGTTGATTTCCATTTTGTGTACCTGGGTTCAGAAAAAGAAAAAATATTAAGATATTCGTAACCAAAAATTTAATCCCAGATAATTCGTGCATCTCAAAGCAAAAGCCTCAGAGCTTGAAACCTAACAGTAGCCCGAACGTAAAATCTTTCTCATTTTAAGTTCTAACCAAGCAAAGACTTCGAGGCACCACGAATTAACCCGGATCTGAACGAAGGGCTCTACTCACTCGAAAGTCAACTCCAATGGTCGCACTGCTCTCATCTTCGGGTAACCACTGCTCGTCGGAAAAGCGTAAAAGCAGACTCGACTTGCCCACTGAAGAGTTGCCGATCAGAAGGAGCTTCACGTTAATAGGTTGGCTGGGGGCGCCGGTCGTTGGGGCCATGGTCCAGAAGTTGAAACAGCAACGATTAGATAAAGGTCTAAAGGAAAGAATCTGTGGAGACTCTGAAGTCGTATAAGGGATTATCGTTAAGGGAGCTATAGAATGGGAGCTCTAAGAGTCTAAACAGCCTGAGTCACTGTGAAGGAGGAGAAGAAAAGGAAGGGACCTTGCGTCAATTACCCTGCCATATCCTCGTTTAGGCAGCGCGTCATTTGATCAACTCACTATTGATGCCGAGATCACAAATGTGTCCACCACAGGAGCAGATCTGTTTGCTCAATCATTTTCTAGCTTAAGCTTCTATTCTGGAGTAATGTTCACATATTTTGTCTTATAATATGAGTGGAGTATAGAGTAGACTTTACACCAAAAAAATAGAGAGAAAAATACTGTTCGCTTTTTGTTCGCTTTATGCAATTACTTCCAACTCCAATGACTCCTGCGCGGCTGGGCATGATGGTAATGACCCCATCTCCCAATCAATTCTTCGTCAAAGTCCATATTTCAGCGATGCTCTAAGAAGATCCGAAAGGGACGGATAAAATCGACACTCTTGCACACTTTCATTGCAATGAGATCCACCAAGCCCAATCATTAAGCCAGCCTGGAAATCGGCAAAGATATCCTCGATACCAATAGAGACACGAATCAGATCGGCGCCGCTCCCGACGTGACTTACTCAGCGTATGTTAGCTGCGAGTGCGTGGTCGAACGTGGGCTGGAACCCTTGGCGCTGCCTGGTAAGTTAAAGAAATTAAGGAAGTCAGCTTGAGCAAATGAAATTTGGGAAACGAACGGGTAATTAGGCCGGTATTTACCGACGTTGGCTAAGTTACTAGCGTTTTGAGGCTATCCATGACTTTGCTAGCAACTTTGACGTCTCCCTTTATACCAAAGGAGAGCATGCCGCCGTAAGCATTCGACCTCAGAAGCTGCGCAGACGAAAAGAAAAAAAGGCGATACCAATATCGGTTGGTGGATTTCTTGATATTCGCGTTCGGGAACAGAGCTGAAGGTCGTACAGAACTTGAAGAATAAATTCGCCACAGGATGTGACAAACTCTTCGTGGACTTCTTGACGGAAGCAAGACCAAGATGGGCGGCGTCCAGCAAGTGAAAATCAATGTTTAGACGAACCTTGATGCCATTTCATTGCGCACGTCACTGGAATGGGCAAGCAGGTTCCACATGTTGAGATGCGCTGAGAAAGTCGTAAAATGGCACACACCTTGATTTAAATCAAATATGGACGGGTCAAAATGAAGCATGAATCGCATTCACAGTATGCATTTCTCCCTTGAACTAAAGCTAAAGTTCCTGTAGTCAGTGAAAAATTCTAGGAAGAAAAAGTGGATTCAGACCGACCTCATACTATTACTAGCCGAGGGCATGGCCACGAAAAACGCGTCTCGTTGCTGCGCGAAAAATCGGATCAGCCCAGGCCAGAGGGGGCATAAAAACCATCCTTCGATATGTGACAAGACAAGACCTTGGCGACGGAACGAGCTGGCTCAAATTGGAAGGAGACTAGGAACACGAGGTCGATGATGTGGATTTGGGGCTGAGAGCGACCATATAGATTATTTAAGGAGAATCTTCGAGCACAGAGTCTAGGCGGGGATTACCAGATCTCGGTCAATATAGAAGACTCGTATTTCTAACTATCTTGGAATTCTTGAGGGCAACACTGGAGTCATTACAGCAGCTTGGCGGCTGCAGAGTCACTTTTGGGTCCCAAGGCGATGTCTTGAAAATATGTGGATTAGAGCCTGCGCATGAAGGATGGGGCTAGAGTGTCATGTTCCTCGGGAGCTAATGCGGGGATGATGCCTAGAGCAGAAGCAATGATCCAATTCAGAGCAGCTGAGTGAGATGGCGACAAGATGTCCGAGTAAGTATTGCAAGCATGACTGGACAGCTTTGATTTCTATTGTTCCGGTGGTGATGCCGTCGGCTACGTGCTTGGGACCCATTGCACCGCCAAACATATTAGCATATTAGTAATTATTGATGTACGCATCCCTTAGCTGTAAACAGACGCGTAAACGCGACGCGTCCTATGAATAGAACGTTGAACTCACACGTCTACGCTTCTTGTCTCCCTTGCCACATGGTGCTTTTGCTATGCCCGAGTATAAGGAATACCACACTGACGGCGTTCAAATCACCTACTTTGTCGAATCGACCTCGCCGGAAGACAGGGTCTTACAGCACATTCTAGGCGACACAACTGGAAAAGAGATAGAGCATCACTTGCCTGGCTCTCGTGCTGCTGCTGGTCATGTGTACGAATTTGACTCTTCTTCGACTGTCAAACGTGGCGGTGCTGTGAAGGAGGACAAGAAGACGCCTGTCTTTCCCGAAAAATATGCTACAGAACCTGGCAAACCACCGGTCCCTATTTCCAGCTATGGTCTTTGTCTGGTGCAGGTCAAAACAGGGCCCAGAGCTATTATACTGGAGTTTAAGGAGGACAAGGGCAAAGGTACTAGCTACTGGTGTCAGGTGAGTGATATCTTATATTCTCGTTGTCAAACTTCCTGACACCGATTCGGTTCGGCATTTAGATCCAACTCTTCACGCATACGAATGCACAAATATTCACGCTCGATGAATGGACTAATGGCATCTGCAAGGTTGACCGAAAGGTGGGTGAGTTTTAAATTGCAGATGGTATTCATTGACATTGACTTTTATGCTTTTCGTAGACACGAGGATTCAAAGTCGGCTTTGCTTTTCAATTTGAAAAGTATGTTCTAGCCTTTTTGTCATTGGACCTTCTTGTCCAGGTAGGCTCGCTTTTGAAGTTTCATCATCATTCGAAAGATTATTTACAATTCTTCTGAAAGATCTACTGGTCGGACGTACCTGAGCATCTACCGCATTTGCCAGCCGACATTGTAACTGAATATCCTCGGTTTATCGAGGAGCTGGTTGCTTGGATTCAGAAGCGCCGTGCGACAAAATCTCATCGAGAAGGCATTGCATTGAACCTTATTCATTCAGAGACAGAGATTTTTTGTGGGGCTGGAGTTTACACCATCCAGGAAGTATTCCATCGTGCAGGTCTGTTCATTCATTCGAATCTGTCCTTCAATTGCATTGAGTTCATATTTGTCAGGCCTTTCTCCAAACCTCACTGAACATGAAATCTTTGATAACCCTTCTCGAACGGCCAGGCTCGTAGCTGCTTTTTATGAATTCTGTCTCAATGCTCGACAACGCACATGGTGCGTATAGCTGCCTTCCAATATATTACCTTTCTGACTAAAATTTGTGCTAGGCCATTTATTAGACCCTTCCTTCATGGCTTTCTACGTGCCTGTCGCCGTGAGGATCGTGCTCTGTACTCGAACAAGCTATTAGTTTATGGAAAGGATCGGGCAAACCATTCGACGAGGTTTAAGGATCTCCTAAAAATGTTCAATGTGAGTAATTCTTTATTTTAATCATTTTTGAAGATCGATTAATGCTACATCAAGTCTTGTCTCGAGTCTCATGCTCTGTCTGCTGACAGGTGGACCCGTGTCCATGGTGCACCAGGCGTTCCATATGATGTCTTCGAACCAGACCTCATCCATCATGCATTAGAGCATAAGGATCTCCAACTCGGCTCCCTGATCTTTAGTGATGAACGATGGTGCAAACTTGCATCTGAAAGTGGTGTGGCCGATGCAGGCCAACTTGATCCCCTTTCAGAGTACTTTTCGAGCCCAGAATGTGAGTTTATTTCGAGTCTTTCCTTCTTAAATTTTAATTCTAAACTGCGTCTTCATCTTCATCACTACTTAGTCAGTCACAGTCATTCAAACACATGGCTCCATCCCGGATATTATGATTATCTATTTAATCCTCCCCTTTCCCGCCAAGGAATGACAGCTTGGAGCCATACAAAGCTATATCGTTGGTCGAATACAAATGTTTGGTCGGTAATACCAATCTATCCTGCATTGTCAGTGGCTGCTGATCCAGCACTTTCTTCAGTAAGCTTTGATGTGGATCTGATCATTGACTTTTGCTGAAATCAAATGATCTTTAAGGTAGAATGTCGAAAAGGCAAAACTACCATGAAAAAAGGAAAGCCAAAGAAGAGTTCAACCCAGGGAACAAGGGCCAGGGTCAAGATAGAAGTTTTAGATGATGAAGTGCGTGCTGGCCTTTTGCTCAAGAACGTCACCCAGCATTCAGAAGTCTATACTGTTGGGCCTCTTGACTTCTGTGGCATTGCTCAGATCATCACTGGGCCAGGAGGAACAGACATGTAAGCAATTACTCTATCATCCAATGCCTTGACTCTTCTTAACGGCCTTTTTTCATCACAAAGGGTCATGGTATGCAAGATGGATCCAAGGCGGACATCATTTTGTGTCGAAAGACATATCCTTGGTAGTGCGATGGCCAAGCTCAAGGGTAAAGGTCTAGAGAAGAAAGGCCTTGACCTGAAAGTGAAGGCATCTCTTCTGAAGAAGATTCCGAAACGAAAACGAGAAGAGATCGATGACAATGATTCAATAAAAGAAAACTCAAGTGTGCTTTCATCACCCTCAAGCTCACTTATAACATTACCACCAACATCATCACCAGTACCCTCCTCACCGGTAAGACCACCAAAGCGAAAAAGAAGGTCAGCAGATAGAGATATTTTAGCGCAGGCCAACCAAGTTTTATCTGATGTTGGTAATTTTTAATTCTGTTCTTTCCTCATACTTGATACTTGTAATTCTTCATAATTCTAGCTTAGTCTGCCCTCTGCTTGCTTTTCGGAGAAAAAGTTCAGTCTAATGTAGTATAATAAAAGATGTCTCTCTCATGGATGTCACGTCATTGAGGGTAAATCTTAAGATCTAGCACTGTAATTGATGTCAGGTAAGGCATCTACTAAGGACAGTTACAGAAGTTATAGAGCTAGAGCATTGAAAATGTTGCCTGAGCAACAACTTGGGGCACCGCTTGTGTGTGTGACATGGTTGTGACGCAAAGGTAACTCTCAGTCTACACCAAATTACCTTGTCCACTCACAAGATTTTTAAGGTCTAAGAATGCAGGATGGTAGTGAGATGTATCTACAGTAATTACCTCCAAGGAATTTTATTTAAAGTTCAGCCCAAAGAAGTTATAAAGCATTGAGCATCAAGGGGGGAAAACACATGTGCATGTGATGTGATTGTGATGACTGTGATGTGAAGCGCGAAGTGAGCTCTCATTCTACACCAAATTACCTTGTTCACTCACAAGATTTTTAAGATATAAAAGTGCAAAATGGTAGTGAGGTATGTCTATAGTAATTGTCTCCAAGGAATTTTATTTAAAGTTCAGCCCAAAGATGTTACAGAGCTTCGAACATCATTGACAAAACTCAGACTGTCTAAAGTTCTAAACTAAGTAATTTGTAAACTAGAATATGATCTATGACCTTGTTTCTTGTATTTCACCAGTCTCAAGACTTCTGGTGAATCTCTGCCTTTGCATCTCTGCCTCAGTGCCCAAGTCCATATGGCTTTCCACAACATCATCCACATCGATGACTTCTTTTGCCTTTCCTTTTCCTTTGCTGGCATATCGACGCAACTCATCTATTTGAAAGGGGCTTGCAGGAATGGTTTCATCCAAAGGTCGTGCCACTGTTTGAAAGAGCATGCTGGTACTGGCTTGAATAAAAGGCTGAAGACCGTAAAACTCGCAGAAATAATTGCATTCATGTTCTTCCTCAAAGGACTCGAAGCCTATGTTCCCTTCACCAAAGATACCTTTGCCAAGATTACTGGTAGAAGACAGGACAGATTAAATTAAAAAGGGTCTTCTTGGAAAAAGAATACCATGTACTTACAGTGAAGTAATGATCTGGGGATCACTCAGTGTTCTCAAGCCACCTAGTAAGAGGTCTAAGGTAAGCAAAAAGCGACTAATTGACCGATAAAGAAACTCACCTTGGAGGTCAGAAATATAGGCCATGCTTGTCAACTTGTATTGAACATGCTGGCAAAAGCATAGGAAATATGCTATGTTCTTGTACTCCTCATCGTCTGGAAGATAGGTCCAGAGTGGTTTAGGTGAGGAATTATTGATGTATTTGACATATCGCCCTTCTTGCTTCTCGTCAATGAACTCCTCGACCAGATACACAGTATTGCGATCATCTGATATAGCAAGTCCGCAAGATGTGAAACGAAGGATAGGAATTGTTTTTGACATAGGTCAATTCCTCCCCAGGATTAAGGGAGTTCCGACAGCGTTGGCAGACTGCCACTCCATCAGTTGTCATCTTAACCTCCAATGGAGGCTGCAAATTGTTGGAGGCCATAGAAATTCCTTGCCTTCTAATCGCAGCAGATGATATGTGTCGGGTTAATTAGACCAGGTGATCGCGACTATCAAAAAGTGTTTATGTAATATATCAAAAAGAATATAAAATCGATGATTATAATAATTATGCCATTTTGCATGGAATGAGGATATTGAATGAGGACAACACTAAGACACTAAGTACGAGGCTATGAAGTGTCCGTTCTAAGGCTGGGAGTCATGCTGGCTACCAATGAAGGAGGAGCATGATCAACTTCTCTCTCCCCCTCTTCCTGCTCTTCTTCTGAATCTGTCATTTCTGCTTCAAACGACCCATCTGAATCAGGACCATGTTCACCGCCATCGCTGTTCCTATCACCATTGCCATCACCAACAACAGTTGCTCCAAGTCTAAGAGGCTTGAGTCCAGGAATCAGTTTCACTTCATCCTTGTCCTTTTCTGAAATGTGCCGAGTCGCCTCATCGAGCCCAGATAAAACATTTGCCAATTCCTCAGTCGCATCATCAGAGTCCGAGTTTTTAAAGGCAGAGAGGAGGCCTTGATACACTGACCAGAATGAGTTTGAAGTGACAAGTGGCCGTCCCATCTCATTGTAGTACTTGTTGGCACGGGTATCAAACTCAGGTGGGGTCAATTGGAAGACTGGATGATCATGCGATGCATATTCAGCCTCCATTTTATCAAATAATGCATCTGGAATGCCAATCTTTCATACAGTCAGAAGTGATAAAAACTGGACAAATGATCAACACACCTTGTAGTCTTGTCCGCCATACCTGTGGGGATGTGCACGGATTATAGCCGGTACACCTTGAGGCAAAATTTTATTCTTATCATGTCTTGGGGCAGTAAAATTTCGTTGAAACACCCAGTTATCTACTTCAGCTTGTATCCATGGTATAGCCAACCATCGGAAAACAAGCCTAAAGAATCAGAGCAGGAGCATATGAGACTTCTCATAGTCATGAGAGAAAGAGAAAGAGCTAGGCTTACCGTTCCAATGGGTCCTCGATGTCGTATAAACCATGATTTACTCCATAATCAAAAGCATTCTCAAAGCCAGGTGTAAAATCCCTCCGGAAAATGGACCATAAGCTTTCAGACTTAACATTGTTGTGTTTCCGCATTATTCGATGTTGGCGTGTATCTTGAAGGGATGGATCCAATGTATGGCGAATCATAGTATGAACATTGGCGACACCGTTGTTCTCACTTCCCGGATCAGATTGAGTTGTGAGAGGACAACCTGTTGAAATAATTTAGATGTCCATAACTTTACATCAGATGAAAACACATTACCGCTCATTTCTCGACAGGCAGTGAGGTAGTAGTTCAAGATGAGGCGGGGATTAGAGTTTGTCCACCATACCTTTAACCAATTGATCCAGGAAGAGTATGTATCAAGGCTGCTGTGGAACCAGAGGCCATATTTGTGGCCCCATTTGTCATGTTGGTCTTGCGCCCACACATCATTAACTCCAGCGGCATAATAACGCTTCCTCTTGAATCGCCGCCCCTTGCGCTTTTTCACCTCGTTTGGTTCTGTAGCAAGGAGATAAGCCTCTATAATTTTTCTGTATTAAACATGTGATCAAGGTGGTCTGACATTCTGACATTCCAGAAGAAAATAACATTAACTCACCTGGACACATGCATTTTGTATTCAAGCATCAATGTCTTTCGGATACCCTCAGCTCCTTTGTTAGGGAACCTCTGTCGTATTTCTGCAACAACAGGAGCGATACTCTCTGCGGTATGTTTCTGTTGGCGTGTACTCTTCAAACCCCATTCTTTGCGGCGGCGTTGTAATGTTTTGCCACTAGTATATTGAGTACTAATCAGATGGAAAGCTGGAAAGTCTTCAAGAAAGGTTGGAACATACCCCATGTAATAGCGCTGGGTATCATAGTGCTCCTTGAGTAACTCTACAATTTCAACATCTGGGGTGCCGATTGAGTGATACAACTCGACCCAGGGCTGAATGATAGCCTCTGGCGCTGCAAATAGATGTGTTAATCAAAATTAGACATATAAGGTCCACCAGTGCTCACGAGCTGGTTTGTGCTGGTTTTTGCCAGTAGGATTTCTGGCCATAAACTTGGTGTCCCTGGCACTCTCGTTCGGCATCCGTCACAAGAAAAAGTAAATTCAGAAGTAAAATGGATGGGACTGTGATTAGATAAGAGGTCACGGGCGTTACTCACACTCCAGAATGTTGCGACTTGTTACACTCATATCTTTTTTGGGCTGAACTTTAAATGAAATTCCTTGGAGGCAATTACTATTGACATATATCACTACCATCTTACACTTTGATACCTTAAAAATCTTGTGAGTGAATGACGAAACTTGGTGTAGAAAGAAAGTTACCTTTGCAGTGTGACGATCACATGCATGGCCCTTTGTTGCTCCCTCTCTGTCAATATGACAATATCTAAAGAAAAGGATTCCTCGCCCTCAGGTAGATTCAGACCAAGCAAGTGAAAGGACCAGAAAGACTGTAACTTACATCAGTGTTGTGCAGTTTGACAATTGATGACCGGCTTGACACCATTTCTGAGAGTGATGACATTTTCATAACTTGTTTCATCAAGGACGATGCTGTCGATCTCCTTGACTGCCACCCTCTCAGCAGAGAGCAAGACTACTGACTGACCACCGACACTTGCCCACAGCATGAGAAAGCAACGACGTGTCGACGATGAGGCCATGCGGCACCGCCGACTACCTGACCCACCCTGGCTCAGCAGCAGCAAGGACAGCAGTACCCACCCATGTCGATGATAGCATGGCAGCGGGTGCAGCGATAGCAGCAGCAACAGCAGGGTGGCAGCCACATTGGTGACAGCAGCAGCCGCTTGAAAGGCGACGGCGGCAACTGCGAGTCTGCGATGAGAGCAGCTGCTGCAAGGATGAGATCAGCAGTGACCGCAGCTGCAATGACAAAGTCCAGCTTGGGGATTTAGATCTACAAGGCCATTCATGATCAGTGGAGTAGTTGACAAGGAAGCTAGTGCTTTAAATAACTTGCCTTAATACATTGTTCCATAATCTAAATGCGACGAGTTTTCACAACATCGAACAAAGGTAGGAAAACATGGTGTGTGGGCCATGTGGTGGTAGACAACCTGGGAACTGTGGTGTTAGATCAACCTACTTAGACTATTGGTGTATGAAGATATTTCAATGAGAGAGTTCTGCTGATCACTGATGAGTGAAATATATGAGCAAATGGTCACTCTGAAACTCACAAGGCATGGAAACTCACAAGGCATGTAGAGCAGACCTCATGCATGGAGGATAGAAGGATGAGGCATTGAGGAAGCGCCGTGGCCATGGTACGTCCAACGTCACTCAACGTCCAACTTTCTTAGTGATCACAGTATAAATGTTTAGATAATTATGTAGGGTACTAAGCTGAGGAACATGGTGTACGAGGTCCTGCCCTATGCCGAGTGATGCCAACATGGCTGAGTCCGAAATCAAAGCTGTCCAGTCATGCTTGCAATATTTAAGAGCTTCGAGTGAGCCAGTCGAGCCCGTGAATATCTCATAATCCCACACTGCCTCGCTCCTATCAATCTGTCATGATCCGTCCGCCCACGCATTCGTCCCGGGGATATCAAATGCCCGTTTTGGGGTAGTTGGGCAAGGAGGCGAGGGTCTGTTCCATTCAGTCGGCACAGCTCATGTACGCACGCATGCACTTGGTAGTGAGGCTGTGGACAATGGCCGAGATACATGCCTGGTGAACGTTCGTTTCGGAGTGTTTATATGTTTTAGGCACATATAACTGGATCCGATGACATTCCTAGGCATCATTTTGCTTCCCTCATGCAGGGAAAAGGTTTAACGAGAGTACCCCCCAAGACATTCTATTGTTACTATGCTCGAGTACTGCATGAAAACGTCGCATGAAGAGGGTTTTCTGCTCCAAGACTTGCAAGCGATGCATGATGACCATAAATGTTTCGGGTACCAATTTCTATAGATTTCTGTATGATCTAAACGAGTCAGTACCACCGGATCAACGGCGGTGGGGTTTATCATTTTTGCAATCGGCATCAGCATGGGTCACTCACAGTCTCGTCCGAAGGCGATGGCCAATGGGGCTGAGAAAAGGGACGAGAAGGGGTGGAGGGACGTGCCAAGAGATGAGGTCACGGACGGAAATTTGGCAGCTTGTTCTGGGCTTTCGTCTTTTCGCATCCTGACATGTTCCCACACGCGGTACACTTTCCTGCAGATTTGCACAAGGAGCCTGGGCTCGTGAGCCTGGATTGATTTTCGGAAGCTGAAGAATATTGCTAGCTATGATAAATGTGAAATGGCGGAATGCACTGTACTCAGAGACTTTGAGGAAGGAAATTAAAAGGAAGGTCCAACAGAATTGTAGGCGACTGCATGTCACCTCCAAGTCCTGAGCCACCTCAAGCCCGCTCGACATAGGCTACGCCAAGCGAAGCCACTGCAAGTCTGGCAGGCCATGAGTCCCGGCATTTCAACGTCAGTCTTTTAACATTAGCGTATTAACACCAATCGATCGCTTTCAGAGCTAGGCATGGAAGCTTAAGGACATTTCATTAATACTAGCCAATAACTTACTGGGGGGAGAAGAATCTCTAATGAATCATGACGTTAATTTGAGCAGCATCGATGACACTAAAGCTGGCATAAACAACATCTGACCAGAACGGATTCCGAGAGCAGATCAGGAAGTCGTTACAATATTAAAGAACAAAAGAAAAGTCCCGTCAGGGCCTGGTAGGAAATAATTTAGGAACGATTCCTTGAAAGCTTATTTGTCAGTGATAAACGTGCGTGAGCACAGTCTGGCCATATTCCAAAGCATGATTCTCTCTTCCCCCGAAGCCCATTTGAAGAAAAAAAAGACTAGCAGCAAGCTCTCTTCATCTGTAACATTTCTCTCCTCTTCCAGAGCCATCTGCACAGAAATTATGTTGAGACGTACCCAAAGAAGCTGTTCGATATCAGATCTGAATCTGTAGATCCAAGGTCAAAAGAGCAAATTTCAGGCAGCAGAAAGAACTGGGGATCCCCATAAGCCAAAAATAAGTCGATAGATATAGATCGTGACGACGCTTGATTTTTTTTTCTTTTTTGGTAACAGTGCTTTCGTCAAATATAACTTTGAGAACAATTCGGCAAGCTTCAGAACGAGTGCCTTAACACAAGAGACCAGTATTTTCAAGTCAAACAGGTCGCCCTATACTTGGCGCGATATGCGCTCATAACGGCATATTAATTATTCCTGACATAGATTCTGAAGTTCCATGGCACTGGATGAGCAGATGAACTCGCCCTCATACAGTCGATCTCTGAGGAGGGTATCGCTGGGTGGTTGCTGGGTGGGAAAGCGGAGCATTAAGGACACAACATAGATAGAAAGGAATGCAAGACTCTATTCTTTTAAAGAGACCCTTGTGAGTCGTCGTCCGCCATGTTTGGGAACATCTTAGCCTGCCAGAAGAAAAATTACCAGTGAGGATTACTCCAAGCCTCCACGGAGAACGCGGCGAAGGTAAAACTTCTGTACAGCAAAAGGACGCTAGTTGAAGAACGTCAATTTATTTAAATGGTCGGCGCAGTCCTTAACCATCAGGAAATACACGACAGGGATTGAGGCGAGGTCAAAGTGCTGTATACGCATAAGCCACAAAGAAATCGTTTCCACCCCCTGTTTAAACAAAGCAATAGCTTCGGTTAACCAATGGGAGTTGACCCAGAGAACGCCACTTTTTGTTCGACATGGAAAAACAGCGTACCAGACCTAAAGTCGTCGATTCGCAGGCAGACAAAATCGGAGAAACCGAGGGTGAGCAGTTAATATCAAGGTCAGAGAACGTCCTCTGGCAAGCAGTTCATAGTGGTTGTGCAGCCTGAGATGGAAAGTTGAAAACAAACTTTGTTGACAGTGAAATTTCCCTCGCGGGAAGTTCTTGCCTCTTTCGACCTTGGGACTTTGACATCCTTGTTCGTCAGCGCCCGCCGTCTTGCAAGTTGCGATAGTCATGTCATTTCGAAAGCTCAAAATACTCCCAAGAGAAGAAACGTGAAGAAGGGGCTAGGACTCGAGAGAAAGCAACCTGAGAAGCTCTTTAGGAGCCGATAAGTGACGCCTTGGTGACGACGTTAATGCAAACCGAGTGGGATTCCACTTGAAGCTTGAAGCCATAAGGAGCTCGTTCGGTTTCTGTCCTCGCAGACTGGTTTGGTCGAAACCACTGACACGAGAACGCCACAGAACTTGAATCAGTCACGGTGGATTTGAACTCTGGAGTAAATAAGTACGAGCATCGAACCACTTCCTTCCCACTGAACTGCCGACAAAGGTTCCAACTAAGTATATACTGCCTGTTGCACGCAGCAGTACAAGCAGGAGTTGAAACGCTGATGCCCCAATATCAATCCCTCGGGAAAGGTGAGTATGGATTAGTATGCAACTTCGAGGAGTTGAGTAAGGAAGGTGCGTGAGGCAGAACCAGTGCAAGATGGAAGATGGATCCGGAAGTCTCGGAGTCGTATGGGGGGATGCTGATGGGCATGGATCGAGGTAAAGGGTTGGGTAAAGGGTAGATTCTATTAGTATTAGTTAGTATAACTAAGCAAGCCAACCAGCTACTTACATATCCACGTAATGTCTCTTCAATCTTGTCAAAAGGCATCATCAATTATCAAACTCGTGTACATCCTAAGTCCTTCTAATTCCCTTGATTCGAGAAACTTGCTCTAAATGGATCTGAAGAAATCGATAGTTAACGGGGGTCCTGGATGAACGAGTTGACTAAGGAAGATTCAAATACGAAAGGAATCGGAGTAATCAACAAGTCCTAGTCATCGTTCGTCATCATGACTCGCAACATTCAGTGTTCAGTCAAAAAAAGAAGCAAGCCGGCTGGTACAAACGACAACGACTTCTATTTCAATTCAATGCTGACTGTAAGTAAGGAAACAAAACAAAGATACGTAAGTAGGTAAGTACAATATAGTGTGTTGAGTGTATGAGAGAGAGGCAGGGTTCAAGACTAGACAGACGGCAGGATTTAGTAAATAGATAACGTTAGTAAGTAGTAGTAGTACTATAGAGGAGAGATGAGTCAAGGAGAAAGCAGATAGGATGATGGATAGACGACGAGAAATAAGGAAGGAGGATTTTAGGAATGAGAAGAAGGATCAAGGGCACACGAGGAAAGTATAGAGTATAGAGTAGAAGAACAAGTAGGATGGAGATGGAGATGAAGGAGGACGAGTGGAGGTTGTTACAGAAAGCAAGAGAGATAAAATCAAGATATGTTAGAACAACAACAAGCAGACGGAATCAAGGGAAGACAGGTTTTAAAAACAAGAAGGAAAAAAGAGATCAACCGAATAAGAGAAAAGGGGAAGATTATACGAGATGAAGGCGATAGAATATCAAGGGAAGAAAATAACCCAAGGAGTAATAGACCCAGGGCGAGATACAGATACTTTTTGTTTGATTTTTGTTGATTGAAACGAGGTACTTTTGAGTTGCAGTCGGAGAAGAGAAACAAGGGCAAGCGGGCGTAAGGTGACGTCGGAATTTTAAGGCGGCGGAGGGGGAAGGCCAAGACCAAGACCGCTCTAATGCGCAGTGTACAGCGATGAAGGCTGGAGACGAGGAAAGAAGAGGGGAAGATAAACCCCAAGGAAGAAAAAAATCCGACGATGACCCATGTCCGTTGTTTCATTTTGTGACCTGCTTTGCAATGGAGCCGTCTATGATAATGCGGAAGCAGAATAAAAAGGGTGGATAATACGATGCGATGCTTGCTCTATTATGAGCTCTATAGCAATGGCAATTTTGTGGTGCTTGACACTTTTGAGGTGCCGGAACTAGAGCCGAGGCCAGGGCTCGTGCCGGGGGTATAGATGGATGGATAGAGTAGATGGATAGATAGTGGATAGTATAACCAAGAATACGAAAAAGATAACTGACGAAGCCAGCATCTAGAGGCTTCCTTCTTCTATATTGGGGGACTTCAGATCGGATGAAGACAGCAGAGAGCCTATCAAAGGGATCTTGGTGAATCAAAAGAGGTTGCAGTTAGTCTCTATCCTGAAAGGCAGGTATAGAAAACGCCCAAAGCTCACCTCCACCTTGCACAGAACCATACCACACTACACCGCACCTCGACACACCACACCCTTGCACAAAGCACACCCAAGCTCAAACCCCAACTCACATTTGCTGATGCTGCGCCGCATACAAAGACGAGACATCCATTCCGTTCATCCCGTACTGGTGGTACTGCTGCTGCTGTTGTTGCTCATACGTTTGCTGGTCATAAGCCTGCTGATGTTGGTGATGCGGCGACCCCATCGACATCGACGGGCTCTGGTGCTGCATCATATGCCCATGCGTCGGGGACCCCACCGTACTACCTGGCGATGAAATCTGCATCTGGACCTGTTGCACATATTGCTGCTGCTGCTGTTGATGCTGAGGACTCAGCGGCTGGCCACCAGAGGAGGAAGGCGACCTGTCGCCATTACCGCCGCCGACGTACTCCCCGCTCGCATTGAACACGACACCAGTAGGTGAGCTGCAGTTGGCCGAGGGGGACCGGGACTGGTGCTCCTGGGCTTGCATCTGTGCGTCCATCTCCACCTGCTGCTGAGCCTGAGCCTGTTGTTGAGCCGCTTGCTGTGCTTGAGCCTGTGCCTGTGCTTGCGCCTGAGCTTGAGCTTGAGCCTGCGCATACTGCCTCTGCATCTGCTGAGCATAATGCGTGTAGGCAGCCGCATACGCCTGCTGAGCGGCCTGCTGCTGCTGCGTCGGCGACTGCACCTGCATCTGCTGGGCCTGAGCCTGCTGCTGTTGAGGTGAAGGATGCATCTGAGTCTGCGTCGGCGACGGGACCTGGACCTGGTTATACTGCGCGTGCGGCGAGCTCCCCATACTTCCATTAGACCCCGCACTGCCCTGCCTCGAATGCCCATGCCCATGCGCGCTGGCGCTCACAACGGTGGGAACCACGAATGCCTGGGCTTGTACAGGCGTGGGGGTAATCGCAGTCGTCTTGCTGGACGTCGCTGCAACCTGCGTCCCGTACTGCTGCTGCATTTGCTGTTGCTTATGAAGTGCCGCAGCTGCGAGTTGTTGCTGCTGTTGCTGATGAAGTTGAGCCTGCATCGCTTGGATCTGGGACATATGTTGCTGTTGAAGCTGCTGCTGCTGGGAAGTCGACGCAGTGGAGGAAGAGGCGGACACGGCAGGGGATGCGACGACGGAGGAAGAGGAGGAAATCGCAATAGCAGGTTGGGGAGTGCCCACCCTGCTGCTAGCTACGCTAGCGCCGATACCGACGCTCCCCGCCCTGCTCACAGGCATACTCACACTCCCGCCCATACCCAACCCCACAATCCTCGTCCCGCCAATGGCGCTCGTCGACGCCGTGGTGGAAGACCCACCCGCGCCCGCCGACATCTTACCCGCACCTTGACTTCCACCTCTCTTCCCCCATCCGAGACACTCGTGTTGCCCACTGGCCAACAAAGCGAGCCCAATCGACCCATGGTCGCCCGAATGCTGATAATGATACCTCAGCCCATTCATATTCTTGTACCTCCTCGTACACTCGCCCACACCGCACGCGAACGGGCGGAGACGACGCTCAGCCTCGCGCTCGACCTCACGCAGCTCCGCCTCGGGAATATGGGAGAGATCCGAGTACGTAAGCGAGAGGATGGAAGTAGGGGAGAGCGGCGTGGTCGGCGTGGTCGGACTTGTTTGCGGCTGTGTGCCATCGGCAGCGGATCCGCCTGAAGAAGTGGCGACAGAATTTGATCCGCCAGGCACATTTCCCAGGCTCGCGCTCCGGTGAAGCCCTGATCCCGCGGCGCCTCCTGCTGCTGCTTCGCGCTCCCTGCGCTTCCGCTCCAAGAGGTCCTTGACATGTTCAAGGTCCTTGGGGGGTGCAAAGTTGCAGGAGCCGTGGGTCATATGGTATTTCAACCCGTTCGCCTGCTTGTACGATTTGTTGCAGTTGGGTTTAGGGCACCTGAAGGGTTTGCTGAGCAAAAGTGAGGACTGAGGACGGGGAACAGAAGGAGAAGAAGTGGCTGAAGAAGTCGAAGCTCCAGCCGTAGACGAGGAAGGAAGTGCCGAAGAGGGCCTCTCGGATATCGGGGTAGTTGGAGCAGTGGCAGCACCAAGGCGGGGATGAGTCGAATGCGCCTTGGCCAGTCCTGACGGGAGCGCAGGAACGCTGTTCTTCTTGCCATGGGCACCCGGGCTTGACATCCTGCTCTGCGGTTGACTGGCGCTCTCCTCGCGGGCACTGACACTCGTAGTGCTCGCGAACAACAAGGCCGGAGGGACACATCCCCCGCTCTGAGCCTGTTGAGCCTGGACCTGCTGCTGCCATGCAGAGAGACCGGCAGCATTTACGGCACTTGCCTCGTCCACTGTTGCGCCGTTGAACTGGGCACCGGGCATGGAAGAAGAATAGTCCGACGCGAATCGGGCATAGGAGTTGAAAGCCTCTTCCGGGTGGGTAAGGAGCGTATTGGCGGGAGTGGCGCGGGGGAAGCCGCCGGTGTGAGCCACATTGAGATTAAGGTTAAGATTAGGACGGTGCTGGTGCTGGTTTACAAGCGTAGGTGAATTTTGGCGGGTGGAGGCCGCTGTGCTGGGGTCATAGGTTGACGCGAGAGGCGAAGAGGGTGCGGAGATGTACGGGGAAGTGGAGTGATGCATCGGGAGATGATGAGAGACAAATGGATGCGGAGAAGGATACGCGGACAGGGGAGTGGAGATGGGCGTATCAGGCGGAGAGGGCGCACAGGAGGAAGGGGACGACCGCGCGCTGGCAGAGGAGGGAGGTGGGGGCGGTGGAATAGAATTAGGATTATTGTCCAGGTCGATGTCTAGCTCCATGTCGTCTGGGTCAAATGGCGTAGGATACGGTTGATGATGATGTTGTTGATGCTGCTGCTGTTGGGTGGCACGATGCACAGTGGGGTTGAAGGGGACCTGGATCTGGATCTGCGTCTGGGGCTGAGCAGAGGTAGGGTCGATGACAACGATGTGGACCTCTTCAAAGTGCTCCAGCAGCGCATGCAGGTCGTTCAGTTGCAGACCACAGCAGGTATAATTGCGGCACTGTGCATCAGGTTAGCATGGGTCGATGCGAGTCTGAAAGGGACTGACGAGTTCTCCCTCGCGCTCAAACACATTCAACGCGTTCATGATCGAATCGTTCTCCATGGACGAGGGTGTCTTTCCGCTCCGAAAGTCATTCAAACTGGACAGACAATGAGAAAGAGGAGCATGAGACGCGCAATCACTCACTCTATACTGCTGAGCAGCTGGGCAGTGGGTGAGCCGACGGGAAAGCGACTGCTGGGGACGCCCCACGAACCGGCGCGCCAGGAGATGGGTGAGCCGAGGAAGTGGCGGGTGTAGGAGGCGGGGTTGAAGCCCTCTGAGCTGCCTGTGTATGAGCCCTGTGGATCGTGCATGTGGTAGTCCTGCTGGTGCTGCTGGTGCTGGGGGAGTGCGATGGGCTGGGACTGGGCGATCATGATGATTAGCAGAGATGGGAGAGCTTAGCGAGCGATGTGTCGTCCCTTATGAGACTCACGCCCACTCGCTCGGCCATTCTCGGCCCGACTACACTGCCACGGCCACATCCTTGGTGCGGCACTCCGAACCGGTTCAGTTCGTTCATCTCAGATTCCCCGTCCTCTCTCTATCGGCGCCCTACACAGCAACCCTTCTTTCTGTCCGCCACTTTCGCTTACACATTGCCTCCAAAATAGCCAACTAGGGGCAAGCCTCCACCATTGCCAAATCCACCCGCAGCTCATCCACTCCATGGACCCTGCAGACTGTTCCTTTCCTAGTTGTGCCCTTGTTCCCATGTCTAAATCCCTCCATCACTTCACCTACCTATCTCCCAACTTCCCACCTCCTCAACTTCCCACCTGCAGATCACTTTACGGCTCATTACTTTTGTCAGCTCATTTAATATCTCTCTTACTGTAATAAGCAACAAAACACTCTAGACACACGCAGTGCATTCTAGTACACAGCTCGTTTGCATTGTTTTGTTCCAACCGAGCCTCCCATCGTCGTTACCATTCATCCTCATGTACACAAACAGACTACAATCCAACCTTCGCGGGCCCGTCCCAATGATCCCATAGAACATTCCTTCCCTCCTGATTTCCAAATTCTCCACTCCCCGATTCAGCTCCAGCGCGTTTCCAATCCAATGGTTGGTCGCCCGTGAGATCTTCAGAGGGGCACCGCTAACCCGTCCCCCCCGCATGGCAATAAATCATGTCGTCCACGATGCGAATTTCCCAACACACCCAAACGACCGAACTCATTCCCCGTATACTTAATACTTAAACCGTAAAGGTAAGCATGGCGCACTTCACACACACACGCTTTCAATTTCAGTACTTACTGGAGTAATACCTATTATTACCAAGGGAGCCAAGATTATTATATTATTATCCGTGGCCAACCAATACCATAGCCACTTGACCCCCCGAGGCTAACTCCAGTCTCCCGCGACCTGACCGAAACGACGACCGTAAGAACCTCGGAACTTCATCCTCATTCATGATTCGCGACAATCTCATACATACCCCCAATAAATGAATAGAATCTAGAATCTGCCCACTTGCCACTTGCCCGATACCCAGGCCGTACAGAAGGTATGTAACATAACATAACATAAACGCATGCACCCACCCACCGACCCTGCTTAAACAAGGTAATGCCCAACCGCGCGTAGGGGTAGTTGTAACGGCCAAATCCGACCCGACATCCCGAACGGAACTTAGTAAGTACATGGGTGATAATGAACTCGAACTTTATTTATTTATTCCAACCCATCACCATGGCCCATTCACGGCAGCGTGGGGTCAGGCGTAAGGTCAATTTAACCCATTTCAAATCCAACTCTCACAAATCATGCTGATGACCCCGACTGTTTTATTTACTCCGAACTCGAGGCTTTCATAGTCCACTAATCCACTAAGCCCATGGCTTCGGTGCTCGCCCCTGCTCTTTGGTTTGTGGATTCATTGGACCTTCAAAGATTAATATGACTGTCACGAGATCTCCAACGGCTACAACCTCTTTGAATTTCTCTCTTTGTCGCCCTCTCTTTGTTCATTATTGAAAATATACCCAACAGAAGGCGCGCCATAAATTATTTTAATCCTCACAAAAGTATTACTATCCACATCGCCGTCTTCCTTCTCAACCGACACTAAACCAAAACGGTACTCCAAGTCCCTCCACGTCAGTGTGCATCGGTATTTCTAGCCACGAGCCCGGTGCCACCATAATCCAGCATTCCGACCCTTCAGAATCATATCAGTTTACCGTGGCCATAACCTTATTCGTCCACTGGCAGGTGTTAACTTACGACATGGCTCTGGATCCGCCTCTATCTCTTTGCCACGAGTCTGAATCCTCAGTCGGTCCCGACCCGACAGCTGATCAGTGATAGGTCTTCCAATTTCTAGAAGCCAGCTAACTACTAGCCGCTGCCCGACCCCCCCTCCCTTTCAAGACCGAACGCCCATAGGTATCCATTTCTGGGCTTTACTATGTACTTGCTAATAATACATGTTCATTTCAATTTAGGGGCTCCGAATAGAATATACGCCTCATCCTTGGGTGTGGTAAGAATTAATTTCGCAGGTACAGTCTAACAGTGTCCTTACCTCTTTATCCGACTCTCGACCCCACTCTAAAGGCTCCATCGGTCAGGGTAAGCGGTGACCTCGATCGCGAACTTCAACTTCAACTCCAACTTTTCAGCTTGTGGGCGCACCCTGTCCATCAACAATCAGTAACTGAACTCAACTCGCTTAACCGCCTCGCTTTGTCTGGGTCGCCTTGATAGGAAAAGGCTTGATTGATCCAATTTTGATTTGATTCTGTCAACCCGTCCAATTGACAGATAGACGGCTTCTTCATGATCTGACACCGCAGGTGTTAACAACGTTACTTGTATGTATCTCGCTTGAGCTACTGAGCTTGGATTCTCCCCGCTTTCGAGGAGGCGGGCTGCGCTAACGGCTATCCTGACATAAAGGCACACTTTGACAACGCATTTCCCAGCGCTCGTTCTTGAGCGTGAATTACTCATACGTAGGTCCTTTCTCAACGGCTCCGCTACGCGTCGCGATCCGCCTAGCTTTCCAGTGTGTGCCACCCCGAGTGAAAATATCGGTGACTTCTCGAATCCTAATGGTCACGAAATTACTATTCTGCTCCTCGTTACGCCCCTCAATATTATTTATACGCGGTGCAGTAAGTTGCTTGAGCACCTACTCGTCAGCAACTAAGCCAGCCAAGCATTATTGACACACATCTTGAAATCCCGCAAGATAGCGTTACGAGATGGGGTCCAGTCCTTAACGGCTTGAAAGTTGGAGGTCTATCCCCCCCTGGTCTAATCCTAATTAAATACCGACCTTCGGGGATTCTTCAAAGTTGAAACGAACGCGAACTGGTCACTCCTGGTCACTCCTGGTCACCTACTTATAATTATCCCCGCACGCCGCGCCGTACAATCGTCGGGTCGGGGTTGTCATAACACGTAAATAGAAATAGAGTACTAGTACTACCGTCGTCGTGACGGTGTTCGGGACTCTGTCGTGTTCAGTCTAGTCCAGACCAGCTCGTTCAGGAACCAGACTTTCCACAAACTACATCCGACCCAAACTCACCCTCTTCAAGGTACCGAAGTTGAGCACTTGGGCCACCCCAGCTCCGAATCCAGCTGCGCGGTTCGAGCTCGTAACCACAAGGAATTCGAGTCGCTCGACGGTTCGTCATACCCCTCCTAAATAACTCCAAAGAAGCTCAGAAATCCTCTTTATCCACTCTACTTAATCCCACCGCCAGCACCACCCACCATGCGTACGTACACCATTATATCCCTGCGCTTTGTCGTCCACAACCCCTCCTAGCTACTTCTATTTATTTGGCACAGTTGGCGGGGGCAGCTCACCGACGACGGAAGAGGACAAACAGCTCCCGAGCCAAACCGCCTAAACCATCATCCCGTACTTAACACCATTGGATCAACATCCCCCTCAACACCCGCTCTCCATTCTGGTCACCACGTACCTCTAGTATGTATATGTAGGAGGGGAGGGAAAGGAGCTGCGCTGCATATCAGACACATGTACGTACCTACCCTCGACAGACTCCGACTCCGTGTCATCGTCAGCTGGTTTGGTTATCCATTCCAGTGTCCAGTGGTCGGGAGAAACTCACTCCTGCGCAGTTCCTGTGTCTCTTGGCCATGGTAGGGTATGTACGTTTAATAGATACGTAACAAGCACGCGTGGTGATCGTGATCATTAGGTATACCTGGACCTACAAGTGTACCTCTAGGCCTGATTACACAATAACCGAGAACACCGCTATGTATCATCATTTTCCTGCCCTTCTTCCTTCCTTTGGGTTCCAGTCGAGTTCGACGTCCAGAAAATTCACAACCTCGCGCGAGTCGTGTCCTGTAGTTCGCCAGCTCTACAGTATATTTGTAAACGTAAAGGTGGGCTTGTCAATAAGGTCGATCGATCAAGCCGGGACCGCTTTATTCCTCACCCGGTCACTCCCCCGGGCGCCTAATCAAGTGCGCCATGACGCTATTTGACCCATGCCGACCTTGCTCGAAACTATGCAGGAACTAGGTTTGTCATTCGGAATACAAGGGAACGGTATTGCTGACTACCTTAGGTACATAACCGCCAGGCTATAAAGTATCACAAAAAAAAACACAGGTACATACTTACCTTCGAGTATACCATATGTCTGAAATGCCAAGTTCTCCTTGCAGTATATGGCATGCTGCGTCTATGGAGGTAAGTAAAGACTCTTCTTGGTAAAACACGAGTTCTTTACCGGTATTCAAACATTCGGGATGCTAGTTCATATGTTACTATTTGACTCGTATGTGGATATTTGCATTCCCTCGTTGTCATTTTATTATAGTTGGAGTCGGGAGGGATTGAAATTTTACCTAAAAACAATCTCCTTCGAGTATGTTGCATGCTGCAGCCTGGTTGTCTACGGTTTTACAAGGACATCCGTTCTATCGATCGCTATTTTGGACACCTACATGCATCGCCTTTTAATTTACTGATAAGTGAACCTGCCATCCTCGGATGTCACTTTCTAACAATTGAAGGATCAAGGAGCAGCGTGCTGCCTACCCGGCGGCAAAGGACCGTCGCGGGAACAGCTCACTTCTTCCCCATTGGCAAAAGCACTTTACCCTCTTTGTATGTTATTTTCAACAGCTGCATGGTGCTTTTGACAGAGGTAATGGGCAACTTGAAGGTACTCTAAAAATTAAAATCCCTATGATGTCATGCAAGCGAACCAGCCCATCATCTCAGCCTTTTATAAGCTCGTGAAAAGATCATCGCCCGCCTTATATCACCTCATGTGCAGATGTTAAAACGCATGTTATGGGCATTGTTGGATGGGAGGAGTTATTTCTGGCTATACCTGAAACACCCCTTATGGACGCCTAATGGGGCGCAAGACTACTCTAAAAGTAAATGGACCTGCACGGATGTTGCCTGTAAGGTTTACTGCCATGTGTATGTCGGAACGCATTTAGGCCCCTCGGCCGCGTGTTGGAGCATAGCATTTTACAACAAGAATAGATGGGCAGATTGTAGTGAAGGTGTGGAGCAGTAAGCCTAGAGTCTTGGGAATTCGGACGCTTGATGTCCGATGTTTATATCCTCAAAGCAGCGCTGTTAGTTGGTACTGATCCTATCACTATTAAAGGTGATTAAGCCGGAGTCTTCGAGTGTATACTTGGAGGGCTATTTGGTGCTCTGTCATTGATTTTTCGGTGTGGGACCATTAGCTTTCTGGAAGACTTACACTACTGACAGTTTGCATGGGTATGGAAGTGGTGCAAGGTGTGAGCAGCTTATTCACGAGTTCCGCCTAGTTCGCATCTTATTAGGGCTATGTTCAGGAACTCAGGAGCTTGGAAGAAACAAAGGCGGGCTGTTCCGCCTTGGGCGTTTTCTATATGAAGTCCTCGTGCAATGCGCGCCTAAATCAAGGCCTTACAAAGCACATTTTCATCATTCATCCTTTCACCACTATTCGAAGCACCCGAACAGAAACCTCCTTGCCTGTCGAGTCGCCTTTGAAAAGCTGAACTGAACCGTGAACGTGTTTCGCTGAAAGCAAAGGTCTCCCATCGCCTCATGTTCTGGCCCTTTCAGTATAAAATTAGAATAGATTCAAATATCAGCTAGCCTTTCTCCCATGTCGTCCAGTTTGCACCTTTGAGTTCTTCCTTATTCCCTTGTCCGTGTCATTTGAAGAGCACAGTGCATTCTTCGCTTCCCGCCCACTGGCGCTCATTTGATGTCAACAAGTTTGGTTTGTATCATGATGGAGTATACTGGAGCAAGGTACCAGTATTTCCATGAACAGACACTTGCAATATTAAAGGACATATACTCGGTGAGGTGGCATGTTTCTCAACGTCTCTGGGATATGAACCTGCCAGATCAAATTTGGGGGTTTGGGATCCAGACGAGCTTAATTCCCCTTCCTTGTCATCGCTGGACATTGGGGTTCAAAGTCCTTACTGTTTCCATGAAATTAAGTCAATAGAATGCCAGACAGGGGGCGCTTTGTATTGCTTGTTTGGCCCAGTAATTTAACTATGGTCGATCCTCATCCAAAGTTTAAAGCACTCTAGTAGACTACGCAGTACCAAAAGCAATCGTGGCAAAGATTAAAAGATGACTCCGTGGGTACGTCGATAATAGCACAGTTCTTCTCCTAACTTGAGGCTCGATCTTGTGCAGGACTAGGGTTTCTAGCTATCGATAGCAAACTAATATGTAGACGCGCGTGGGTAAGAAACCCTGTTCAAGATCCAATGTGCCGCAAAGAAGAAAGAAGCGGAGAATGACATTTTCTCCGTACCCTCCGGAAAATGGTGCTGTTAGAACGTCCACGAAAAAGCAGTGCGGCACGTCATGTCCGTCTACAACACCCTCGCTGAATACCTGGACATCGAGAAATGTGTGCCCACGGTCATTATGATTGGCACGACTCTGGTCCAAAAAAGTGGTGTGCAATTAAATATGTAGTTCATAATAATATATCATATCTGCTGAGAAGATCAGTCCTTTGAACTGGGAGCTGGAGCGGAAATTATTGGCGGAAATTGTTTCCTCAGGCTGTAAATGGCTCAGCTAATAGGAATATTAATCGATTGCGATAGGAAGGACTTTGCATTGAAGCAGAAGCAATCTGAGAACTTGCAAGTGAGCTGGGTTGGGTTGCAAGAGTACTTAGCCTCAAGCCAAGGCTGAATGAATGGCAGGCAGAAAGTCGTGCGTTACATATCAATGGTACGCTCAAACGGCTAACTGAAAGCAGGGGGAAATAGATCAGATAAGCGGATATATATCCTTACAGAGACAGCCCTTGGGAATTCGACCCCACCTCAGAAGGCCCTTCCTTTCAGTTACTGTTTGTCGGAGTTGGGAACTGTCAGCTTATCTAGTGCATAATCCAAATTTAGTCCCAGACTATGTGATGTGTTACACACCGTTTTCCGCGATGACACGAACCTGGATGTTTTGAAATACAGTAAAGGTGGCGCGTGTTTTATCAAAGTGTTCTTGAAATTAGCGAAATTGGTTTGGCAGTAGGCCGAGAATGCACCAGATTATTCTATCTTCGTCGAAAGGTTAAGCTTCTTGCTTTTGACAGAGAATGTCATAAGTGATGAAAGATCTGAAAGAAGTTCAATGCAACCATTACTTCCGTAACCCGACCAGAGCACATGGTCTGGCACGGTCCAAAGGCCACTGTAAACCTTGGCACGGCAGACGAGCGGCCTGGTGGTAGGAATACACAGAACAAGGTTAACCTTCCGGTCGTAATACCCATCAAATGTGTGGCGCACATTTGATAGGGGTTCCGAGGGCTGGATGAGACCTCGAAAATCCTGATATCCCATTTGCTGAGACCTCATAAATTATGTGTCAAACAAATGAGAAGTTCTGTGCAGCTTACTTGCAAGCAGAGTTCATGGGTCGATCTCTTCCGTTTGCTGCATTCTCGGGAAGTGAAATAAAGAGTGTCGTAACCGCTAAAAAGGCTTTAGAGGAAGCTCGTTAGCATCTTGAGCTAGCTGTCGTGTCCGCCGCGGGGTCGAGCGGAGTCCTGACGTATGAGGATCGCTACAAATTCTTGCAGGCCCTTGCAACCGGAAGCAAATCTGAGCTGGCTTGGAGGCTAAACAATACTTCCAGTCCATTTCAGGACCCCATCAGTCTCCGAGACTCAGCAATTTGACGCACCGTTTCTTGAGGTACCTCATTCTTCGGATGCCACGAATGATGTTGGCTGGTTGGCAAGGTCTCACAATGACCTATATGCCCGCATCGAATGATTAAGCACAGGTGTAACGTGAATAGAATTGGAGGCGAGAATTAAAGCTTACGCAGCCGGCATCGAGTCCACTTGGGTAAATAATATGCCTTGATACGCGCCAAATATCACAGGAAGCCAGTCACCAGAAGCCCCAATATAAGTATCCCAAATTATTGGCTGACTGAGAACCATGGATGACCGATAACCAAATTCTAAGCATTGGGAAATTTAAGGGGATTCCTCCGACGTTAGCAGTCAGCCTCCGAATCGCAACCTCGAGTGCTTGAGTGCTCAGTGTCTAAATACTAATGACACGCGTACGAGGAAACGTAAGCCTGAAAGAAAACTCTGGTCACCCCGTGAAGATAAACGCGATAAACGCATATGTAATGCGGGCTTCGCTGTCGACAAGGGAGTCGGAGTCTTCCGACGCCGACTGTATCCGCACTAAACATGCACAAATACCGGTTAAACCAGTTGTAACCTTATTTGGTCTGCACCATCTCCCGACTCTCGCGGATGTTGTAGACACGGACTACGGAAGCGACAATCTCCTCTACATTGTTTACTGACGATGGCACGAGCCAGTCTGTGCTGGCCTGTCGTTCTCTTTCCAGAATGTCCAGGAATTCTCTGCGGAGATTACCTTGATTCTTTTGTCATTCGACTTCGAGTCGTTTCCATCATCATACACGCGCCTAAGGACTTATTACTTGTCGTTAACGTAGCCCCATAAAGTATTCTTTCTCATTTCGACAACAAGTCCCCCTTCTCTGAGAGTGCAGGGCGGAATTACGGTGTTCGCGGAGTAAAGGTTTGTCCTGCAGACCAGTTCGCAACTACGACCATCGTGCTAGGGTGAGCGGCAGTACTGATAATTATCATTGGTCCACATGCAGTCCACATGTACCTGCCTACTAATTTGAGCCCATACACATTTCCCTAAAACGATTTAGTACGACAGTACTGCTCCCGCGCATCAAACTGCCAATACCCGACATGCACGCCTGCTCATTTTAAACTTGAAGAGTGCCTTTTTCAGGTATCTATTTCTGTCGTACATCTCTGAAGCATAGATTTGTACCCTCACCTATGATATCATCGAAGATTTGCGGTCAAGAAGCAAGGCACATCGGCAATCTTTGATGAGCATCGTGTTCTAGCAGCAATTTCCGACTTTCCGAATTGCGTGTGGAATAAGAGCATGAGAGCTGAGGTATCATTACTCAAATTGGGGTGGCTGTATACCTAGAATCGGCATGCTTTCAGGACATGACGTCGTCCAGCGAAGAGAGGAATTGCATCTGTGGCCCTGCTCATATGAGCCGCGGTTCTTGGGCACAGCTGCCGATGTTCGTCATTTATCAAATCTAGAAAATATATATGGGACGGGATAGCTTCAGAGGTGCCGCGGAGATCTTAGGCTCAGGAACCTTGAGAAGTTGAGTGAAAAATACTTTCTAAATACGATTTGTAGGATGGGCGGCTCGATGACTGGTACGTACCGTACTCCACATCAGAAGATATCGAAAGAAATTATCATAAAGTCATATAAACCTTGAGCTCGGACCGCATATACAGAACAATAACTTCCTCTAGTAGCAGAACGTACCGAGTAAGGCATTGTATTTCTCCGAGAACTAATAATATATGTTTGACATCAACGTTCTTCAATTTCCGACTGAGAATCAAGCAACAGGGAACGCAGCATGGTCATTGTCACAGTTCGAATAGAAGAAACGCCTCAAACCCTGGAAACGTTTCTCCGTGTACGTCTGCACATTCACGCCTACCACCAGTGCATTCAAAGTACCACTGGACCCCATTTTGCAACGTTTAGTAAATGGCCCTGAGCGTACAAATTAGGAAGAGCGGCCCTAGCAGCGGCAAGCATGCAGGCCTGCCAGTTTGTCCAGATTTAGGCCACAGGTAAGGCGGGGAGGTCGAGACGCTTCCGGCGAAGCCATTTGCAAATAGAGTAGATCGGGAGCAGATGGCACAACTGCCCAGTCACTGTACTGAAAGAGGGATCAAGGGGCGCAAGGATCAATGGCCGAACCGCCGCGCGCAATCGAATGTTGACCTGGCTCACTTTCAGGAAATCAATCCAGGCCGTCTCACCGAATTCCTCTTGCCTAATCCGGTTCAAGGACTGGGCCGTGGAATGTCTCCGACTCCATGGATAGCGACACATAGGCAAAGACGTGTAAGAAGTCGACAAGTCGTAAAGTTCGAAATAACTAAATTGAAGAGAACGTGCTTGCTAATTCACATGCGCATTTAGTTTGACACAACTTCTGGTGGAAGAAAGAACGCCAGTTTGTCTCTCTCTCGCTTCGCCTGCGGGAGAATAAACAAAACGACAAGTTGTATATGGAGCCGATTTCATGTAACATAACATTGCCTATTGGCCAAGATACGCCAGTACGAAAGTAGCTGTTCTTTATACAAAGTCTGGACCACAAAGCCAATCCAGATTCTACCTAACTATCCCTTGAAACTTGTCTTCGAGGTCATAAGAATTGTTGCCAGGACTAGTCTGGAGATGCCCGTCTTATTAATATTCTAGGCACTCTACGTTGGATGGCACTCGTGGCACTGTCCAGGTAGCAGCGTAGAGACCGATCGGACTAGAGTTCGTATTTTGTCAATAGACCAAGACAGTGGCCTCTTAAGCGGAATGGCAGCAGGCTTGGAAGATTTTCAGAACGGAACAGAATAAAAAGTAGTATCATCGGAGAAGTGTCAAGGTGAGAAGGAAATGAAGACGGTCTTTAACGCGAGCACCGACCCTGGTCAACATAAGTAAATCGGCAAATCGGTTGGCGGAACGCAGACATATCGAACAGAACGGGTCTGGTGAGACGAGTAGAAGATTTCGTTCCGCGACAAGGACCAGCCTATTCGTGATCGATAAAGTATAAGTAGGTGGTCCTCCTCCAGATGGTTAACAGCACCGGGACAGCACTGGTTGTGTTACAGTTGAGCATTGAATTTCACCAGTCCTTGTCCGTAAACCATGTTATCAGAGTTTTCCGATGTTGAAGGATGTGTTTCTCCTTGCGCTAGCCTTGTACAAGAACTTAATTGGAAAATTGTCCCAGCAAGGTGAGTGTCGGAGATAAAAAGTAGTAAAAAACCTAGGACGAGCTTCCGAATGCAAGTAAATTCGAAACAGCAGTCGTGCTCAGAATGTCTGGAGCTCTAGTAGTCAACTTCAAAGAGGAATTTTACTTGTCTTCTTTGGCGAGATTCCAATTTGAACAGGAGATATATGGGAGCTCTCTTTAGATGATATTAGATCGACCATTTTGGCGAGATGTAGGCCATTTATTTCGAAACTGGTAGCTGGTAATGGATGATGATGATGATGAGCGTGAGAGAGCGTAAATGGAAGGGGGATCAGAGCAACAGAGCCAAATATAGAACTTCGCCAACATTGATTGGTCCAGGATTGGATCCTCTGAATGGCAGCCGGCCCATTTCTTGTTGGTGACACAGCAACCTTTTCGCACAGTCCACACAACTGCTCCTTTATTTCTTCCTCGTTATCACTTGGAATCCCAATTTCGCAGCTTGAGCGATGCCAAGAGCTTCCCGGAAAGCCAAGAACGTCCAACCCGACCCGGCTCTTCCGCTAGCCAGCGTCGCCGTCGCTGTCTCGCCCGAACCTTCCACGTCTGAGTCCTCCGGGGTCGAGGATGTGAGCAATATGAGTGAGTTGCATGGCACTGGGTCGTTTGCTGTGTCAGCGTCGCGTCCTGGATCACCTATGCAGGTACAACCAAATGCGGAAGGGCCAGAAACAGACGATAGCGTTACGTGTCAGTGGGAGGATTGTGGAAAGGTTTTCACGCATTTGCCGACGTTGATTGAGCATATTCATAATGGTAAGACTTATTTTCATCTTGAGGCATGAGGTGGAAGATGCAACTGCACCGGAACGGGGAACGGAACCTAAGCGCGTTCATTTTGGAGGCAAATTTGGTTGACCTGTTACTGAACATTTCTTTCGTTATACAGAGCATATTGGTGTTCATAAGTCTAATTATACTTGTGAATGGACGACTTGTCTACGCAGAGGATTGCCTCAAACCTCACGATTTGCCCTTATATCTCATATTCGGTCGCATACAGGCGAGAAGCCATTCATGTGTACATTAGCAGGTAACGGGAACACACTCGTATTTGTACCTCATAGTCACTCACAATTACTTAATTACTTGTAGAATGCGATAAATCGTTCACCCGTTCCGACGCTCTCGCAAAACACATGCGCCTGCAACACCACATCTCTCCGCCCGCTCCCGGTCGAGGCGGTTCTCGAAAACGAAAACGAGGAGCAGATGACCAGACACAGGGCACTGCCACGCCAGTTGCGTCGTCGGTCATTGTATTTTCTCCTGCACCCATTCCTAACACCAGTGCTTTTATTAAATTCAAGGTCGAACCCCATACCCCTTCAGAATTGGGTCAGGAGAATATCAATGATCTAAGTCACGACTACTTCAATACGAAGAACGCCAGCAAGTCGGGTACAACGAATGGACGCCAGCGAAAACCTCCTAAACCGTCGCCATTGCAGCCACAGCATACGCCTTCTGCAGAGGATGCACAAGCGGGTGAGGAGGAGGGGTACGCGTCCTCATCTTCGGATGCATTACCTCCCGATTTGCAAGCACGTATGGACGAGACAACTGGCTTGATCATGGGTAAAACACCAGCAAAGGTGATGTATTTGCTCATGAAAGCAAAGCATCGTTATGCGATGGAACAAAATACGGCATTGGCAGACGAGTTCAACCTCCTACGAAGTGAAATGCAGCGGGAGAAAGAGGAAAAGGAACACACGCTAGATGACTTATTTCAGCATTCATTCGGGTAAGTCGTAAAATTCGGTTCTTTTATTTCTGTGACTATTCCTTCTTTTGGCTTACCGTTTTTGAAGGCCTGAAGCTGAAGCGCTTTCTGAAATGCATTATCCTCCGCCAGAGATTACGCATGCTGAGATACCGAAGCCTGCTTTTCCTGGGGCTGGTCCTTCTGTCAGCAGTCCGTATGACCAAGGGGTGGCTGTGACACAAAATGGGAGAGGAAGATGAGATTGCATTTTTTATTCCTGGTTTATTTCTGGTCTTACTTATTGCAATGCTTTCAAAGTTTCTTTTTGTATTTTATGTATTTTTATTAATCGTGTACAAGTGCAGATCATTTCACAATCATCCTGGCAATCATTTCCCTTTCTTTCCCTTAAGTTGCACCTCGTCAACGGTTAGTTTGCAACCGAACATGTTTACATGTGTTAGGACTAGCGGACATCACCTTCTGTCTCTCAATCTAACAGTGCCGCATCTCCAAGTCTTTTGACTGCTTTGATTTCTACACTATCATATTTGCGACATTCTCTCAGTGTTCTTCCAATGACAACCCCATATTCATCATACAGTACTTCTGGACAATCCGCATATCCAGCGTCCCAGTCAACACCCACATCAACAGCGCACTTCACCTCAGTCTTATCCAGTGCCAGTTTCGCTGACCAAACCCCAGCACACCAGGTACACCTACACCCGTAGGGCGCGGAAGACCAAGGGGATCAGTTACAGGTGCAAAGAGGGGTAGAAAACCTCGTGGGGCTTTGCAGCTGGCGCTGCAGCATCGGCATCTCCTAGGCCTTTTGCCACCCTACGTTTGGTTCGACAAACAGTAATGCTGGGCCGACAAGTACACCGGCTTCATTTGGTACCCCTGTTTCGTCGTCGAGTAATACGGGGCATATGGTAAAGTACACTGGGCGATGCCCGGGTCGGAAGATTCAACAGCGGGAGGAGGCACTGCTTCGTCAGGTGCGACCACCGACGGGGGTGTCGCATCTGGTTCGACTAGTGTCAACGCTGACGGAACTTCGTTGGGGACCACTGTTTCATTGAGAGATGCCTCTGTTCTCAGGACGCTTCATCTTCGAATGTTGGAGGGCATCATCCATGGTCATCGATCCTGCATTGATGGGTCCAGGTGGTACTATTACTGGAGCAATGAACGGCACTCAACGAGGAATGCCAGGACCAGAAGGGACCGCTGTTGCTCCACCACTAATTTGTTAATGGCTGGCAGGGGACTTTCACAACTCTCTGGGCCTGGGAGGCTTGGTACTGCTGTGCCTGGGTTGGAGGAGGAAGGGGAAGGAGATGACGAGATCCTTCCTGCTATGGCAGATGATGATTATTCGGCCCAGCTTTCGTGGCAGAGTCAGTCGAAAGATAATTTGAAGTATGTTTTACGAAGCTGGATGCTTGTGAAATAAGATTATTTTCTGACTAGTCGTACTTCTACAGGGTGCTCATGGATAATCTAAGTCCAGCACAGTATGATCGTTTTGAGGCCTACAGACGGCATGCATTGCCTAAGCAAGCTGTTAGAAAGGTATGTTCTTGTCGCTGCACCTTAGGACTCCAAGCTCAACATATTTTATGGTACAGGTCATTCAACAAACATTGGGTCAACAAGTATCGCAGCCGGTAGCTCAGATCATTGCTGGTTTCTCTAAAGTCTTCGTTGGAGAAATGGTCGAGAAAGGTGAGTTGCTATCTGATGCTCTTGGCAGAGAAATGTTCGGCATTCCTTTATGACCGAACTTTTTCTCGGCAACTGTTATAAAAAAAAAGCCTCAATTGCTGATGCGGATTTTTCATATTTTTTTCCAGCTCGAGCGGTACAAGCCAGACGCGGAGAGACAGGTCCTTTATCGCCGGACCACCTGCGAGAGGCGTATAGGATGTATCAGCAAGAGACAGGTCACGTTGGTGCTGCGAGGCCATTGAGAGCGAAGAAGTTGTTCGTGCGATAACGATGATTCGACTCTTCGGATTTCTTTGTACATGAATTCGTTACACTGCCTCTCATTCCTTTTTGCCAGACACCCCATACCCAAGCCATATGCACTCCCAGATATTTCGAGTGCCACGAATTTTTAAATTTGGCAAATTTTACTGGAACTGCGAGGAACAATTGCCATCATTCCCTTCCGCGCGGCGTGCCCCATAAGTAGAAGGTTCTATCTCAAGTTCGACTACGACCTGTAATTCAGAGTTCGTTCTTCCATGGTGGGAAAACGGTTTTTAGGATGGCCCCCTTGGTGTTAGAGTATCAGTCAGGAAGATGGAACTGCAGCTGGAGTATCATTATGATTAGACTGTTTGTTGATTTCTGGTAATGCTGTCAATAGATATGCTACGTTGCACCATTAAATCACTCTGGTAATACATTTCAGCATTTTCATTACGATCTCCTGCCTGCACTCGGAGAAGCTATTATGAAGCATGTCATTCCAGTGTAGGTCAATGGGGGTCGCAGGCTACTTCACTACATACTCTTATTAGGTTTCAACTTTCCAGTCGCGCTTTTGTCTGCCCTAAACACTCCCGTGACTGCCGACTGCGTGACCGGCCTCGATTGAGTCGTTGAAGGATGTACTTATGTTGGAATTGGAATTGGAATTGTGTTTTATTTATATCATAGGCTTGTTTTACATGACATTGTTTATCGCCTATGTAGTGTGACACGGTATGACTCAGTTAATACTCTAAGTGTCCTGTTTATCTACTTTTGTCGTTACATCCCGTGGTTTTTATCTAATCATGGCTTGCGATCCGATATCGCTATCGCTAGGGTTAGGAATGGTCACCCTTGCTACTCCCGGAGTTAAGCTATATATAGCATCCTACATCATTCTACGCAACACCCCGTCATGCAGGTAATCGTTGTCGGCAGCGTGATCCTCGGCAGCTGGTTGCCGTTGAATCCTGAGCAGTTTAGTCCTCGCAGACTTGTCCTTTCGGTCGCTTTAGCCGTCTTTGATGTCGGAATGTCAAACTTCCACCTTGTGGTCCAGTTGGTCTTGCAGACAGGGGACTGGTTTACCAGCCTCGGCAATTACCAGGTCATTTGACCCCATCCCTATCCTTCCAGCTCCCCACGTGCTTCTCGGCAATACCAGCTTTTCACTGGCAAGGAGAGTAACATCACCATAATTTCATCAACAAGGTCAGCAAGCGTGGGTACGTCATTATCGGCTGCTGTGGCTCTATTTGGTCCGACTGCACCTAAGTATACCGACAGCATTCTTAAAGCCTTCCCAAACACAAGCTATTTTACCACGGTGTCACCTGGGGGCGTGTGAAATGTCACATGGTGTCTAAAGTGTTTTAACCATGTAACCGGCAGGGTTCGAACTTGTGTCCTACTGACTAACCTAGGGTTATTCCGCGATGGTGCCACCTGAGCCACCGCGCCCCTATGTACTTATGTATCGACAAACCTCCTCGCTTTCATATACAGGCGTAACCGGCCTAGCTGAAGGAAGGGAAGCCATGCAGGTGGAGCTTTACACGCCTTTTGAGCTCTTTTATGAACTAAACGGAACATGGACAGTGGAAACCCGTTCTATAAATCCTCATCCATTATTTCAAGAGTGCAATTCGTCCAATCCAGCATTTCCTTTACGACTGCAGGTTAAGGGTATCAGGTCCGATACAACTCACTTATTTTCTGTCTCAAATCGCTATGCTATGTTACTGCATATCTTTACCACTCGCAAACCTTTCTGGCGGCCTTCCCAAATGAGTGCCCAAGACGGGAGCCATAACCAATTGAACGGGTGCCACCACATAAACTTAGTACACAACATTCATCCCTGGCAATTCAGACCCTCGACCCTACAAAAATGTGTCTCATGGGTCAGAAATTTTTCCACATATTAAGGGAGAAAATGCCCACCCTTCACCATCGGAAGGCTCGAGAGTCTCCCTCAGATATGGATATGAACACGGGACTCGTTCTAGGCTTCCATTCCCCCCTGAGACTGTGGGCGTTCTGTACTTTTATCAGCCGCTGAGCCTGTCATTGCTTGCTGGGGGATTAGAATGTGTTTGTGCTCTGACGTGGAGCGTTTCGCAGAAGCAGAAAACTTCAAATTGCAAGATGGCGAGCCTTGGCAGACAGATCTGTACAGTATCGTAAAGCACAAGTCGTAGAATGGGATCTGTCAAATGCTGTTGAGGGAGTCTCTAGTGCAAGAACATATTATCGTTGACTTGCGGAATCTTCCCTTTTCACCAGGGAATAACAATTTTCACTATGAACTCAGGCAACCTTTCATTCTCGATTTGGAACACCCTACTATCGTGCGGACCTTTATAAATCGGTCCAGGATGTTAAAAATTTCCTGGATAGTTTTAAACATTTTGTTCAGGAGTTATGTAGGAGCAAAAACATCTTATACTGGTAGGTTTTCCAAGATTTCTGATTGATGCTTGCTCCTGATATACGCAGGCCGTATTCTTGTTCGCTTGGAGTTATATGGACTCGGAACCTTAGAGCTGGGTCTGGTGCTTAGAATTCTGGAAGTATTAACACCTGTCCAAGGTCTCGATCCTGCATATGACTTCTTGCAGTCACCTACATCAGGAGATCTTCTTACTACTTCAGCAAAGCATCTTCACCGTGCATGGAAATCAAGCCCAGTAATATATCCATTGACGACCAGATGCAATGGACAAGTTATTGCAGAATTTGCTGGAATATCACTTCCACAACAGAATGGCAGCCATTAGTGACCACTGAAACTTCTGTGCAGTGTGAAAGTAAGGCATTCCAGATTATTCATGTTACAATGAATTCTTGTGTTTTAATTAACATCAGATAATCAGATTAATAAAAAAAAGCCAATAATCACTGGCCTCTGAAATCCCCAGCTCGCTACGCTCAACTTAGCATTTTGCCTGTACCGGATACATTTTGGTACTGAAAGTGAGCCATGAGTGCCACAATTACTATCTATGTCAATGATGTCATTCTTGCCAAACCAGCTCATATTCCCTCCAAAGTTACAAGAAGCCCTCTGCATTTTAAAGCTACATTAAAATGTGTCACATCGGACAAGCCTAGCCAACACCAGACACTGCTTTTGAAAAGCTCAGGCCATTGTACTGAAGAAGTGGATGACGTTTTCTTTTGTAGCCACTGAATGGCTGCTCTTTCCATAACAACTTGTACTCCTCACAGGTGATAATGGTTTATCTGTGACCAATGTCTCTGTCGAGTGGAGACAGCAAGCATCTCATTCACCTTGTGTAAAACACGCATCTTCATTTCGAAGCCAAAGAGCAGTACTGTACCATTTCATTCAATTTGGCACCCACGTGACTTTTTTGCACTTTTCAGAAATTCCAAAAAATCGGAAAAATCAAGAAATAATTAAATCTGGGGTCAAAAAAAATGGCCATGATGTGTGACTGCCGAATTGAATGAAATGGTACAGTATATGATTCTTGGGGCCATGAATCAGCTTCATCTAGAGGACAGAAGTGGATACTGGTAAGAGAGGCAAAGTCAGCTGGTGGTTGGTAATGGGCAGGAAGTCAGAGAAAAGGTCAACTACTAGGCTTTATACATCCTATGTTAAAAAAAAAAGCAAAAATAAGAAATGATTTGGAACACCAGACAGCCCATACTGAGCTCAGACACTACCTGCATGGGGCTGGTAGTTTCAGCAGTGATAGTAAACCCTGCTCCAGGATATAAGTCCAGAGGTGGGAGGTTCAAGATAGAAAACTAGAAAACAGTCTGTATGGAGTACAAACTTGAAGAAAATAATTCAAAATTACATCACACTAGAGTTTGCTTGTGACTTAGTCTTGTTACTCCATCCAAGACTAGGTTATGCACCATCATCACTCCCAAGCTTTTTCAAAATTCTCTGGATCTTATGCATTATGGGATGGATGATGATCTATCTGAGTTTTAAGTCACATAGCTGTCATCTAGTCATCACATTCCACTCCTGTAGACAATGCTCTGGGCCAATGTACAGTCCTGTGTACCTTTTTGTGACTCAACAGCCAACACCATAAAAGTGTTCATTGTCTTAATTGAGTAGCCTAGTTTCTCAATCCTTACATCGACCTAACTCTACCAACATGAATTCTAGCCAACCCTTGAACTGTATCTCTGGTAAGTCAAAGAGCCTTTGCTGCGATGTGATCCAGACATTGCTCAGATTTCATCCAGAGTTGGTCATGTTCTTCGCTAGCCATCTTGATTTGGCCACCTCTTTGGACAGGCTTTCAGATGCCCTGTAAGTGTTGGTTAGTCTTTGTAAATTGGGTCGCAAAGCTCAATGGTCCAACAGTGCAGAACTGACAGCAGGGACACCTTTTGTAAATATTCATGAAAGGTGAAGAGTCTTTCATGTCTAATTTATGTTCTCCTTTGAGCAGCTTTTCTTTGCAGGAGCCATCCTACAGAGGACCTCCTATCTCTTCCATCTCCTTGCCTTGTCATTGCCAGCCCTCTCGATTCCCTCTCTGAGCAAGTGATGCCATCTGTTTGGAATAATTCTTGTATGCCACCTATGGAAAGGCTCACTCATGCTGACAAAACCACATGGTTGAAGAGATGTGCCGATTCAGATGCAATTGAACCCAAACAAAAGAGGCATAAAGTGTCCTTCCAAGTTCCCAAAGACCTTACACTCAGGGCATATTCTCTGTGCTTGAAGTCCCTACCTCCGGCATACTCTCTGCCACCTAAAAAATTTTAAAAAAGTGTGTCCTATTATTGATCTCATTTTCTGCTTTGGCATCTAAACTCCATTTAGAATCCTTGATATCTGTGATAGAATCGACATCTCCCAGGACCATGCCACATATCCAAGAGGAGGACCTTTGCAACTCTCAGTCTACTCCCAACAACATTGCAGTGTCTGTTAACCTGGATTTTCCTTCAGGCAGCCAGAGCAATCTCCCCACCAATCTCAGCCAAACTTTGGGCATGTCTTTGAGCCTTAGCAGCAGGAAAAGTTTGCAGGTGCCTGACACAGTGAAAGATGCTGAAGTTCTTTCCCTGTTGCCAGCATTGAGCAACAATGATGAAAGGGAGCTAGCTCCTATGACAAGAAGTCCTGGTCAACAACTGTCATGGTCATGTTACTCTGGCAACCTACCCAACATCTACTGAAGAGGATGGCAAGCTCCCAACTTCAGTCTGTTTGTTTTCTAGTAGTTCTCATTAAAGATAACATCCTTCAGCATGAAATCTTCACCCTCTCTTCCAACTCTGGGTGCTAACTTCTGCCTTGTTCTCAATCCTCTGCTTTGCCTCTCTGCTATTCATTTGACTTGCATCAGCAAAATGTGATTTCGGGCCATAGAGTGGGTATATGCCAAGGACAGACAAATATAGCAACAGGGTTTGGATCAGCTAGTATGTCATAGTCCATAGCATCCATAGAATGATGTAGCACTGTGTCTGTGCTATGCAGCTCTATGCAGCTCTGTCCACAAATTATCAGGTAATTTATATAGACTATTATAGAGATCTATAAAATATGTCATGTGCCTTGCCTCCTAGGCCTGTCAATGAATTCTTCCTTAAGTTCAATAATCTCACCTAAACTTCCAAGCCTGTCATATTATATAAATAGTTGAAAGTTTGAATTCAGTAATATTGCTGTCCTTTTGTCTTTCCCCTCATCATTGTCAGCCCTTTCCACCCCTTCATCTCCTCTCTTCATTTCCCTTCTATTTCTCCCTTCTATTCATCCACCTCTCCTTCATCAATTATGGCTGGTGTCTGTTACCCAATTTCTGCCATGAGTCCAGCCAACATCTGGCACAAGTAGTGTCATTTTCATAATATTGTATGTTTTCATTTATATAAACCATTCAAAAGTTCTTACTAACTAATTGGACAGATACTTAGGTCTTTGTTTTGTGAGTGATTGTGGAGAGGTTGGGGGATTAGTAGGATGTCGAGGGCAGTCTTGAGTGGTGTGTGACATTGATTTCGGACACATGTGTCCCAAATCAACAAAGTCACATGATATATTTTAGTCACACTGCCACATACCTTAGTTACCGCCAACATAGTATTATGTAGTACCTAAGAGTTTAGTTTATTACCTTGTATTGTAGACTTAGCACATAAATATATAACTTTTCCCTCTACTTATCATCATATTACTATTATTATCATATTAGAACCAAATTGAGCTATTCAAATAATAATATATGTTATTGCTATCAAGCTCTGTACATTGCTGACACCTGACTCTACAGTTCTATGGAGTGGCAGTGCAGTTCTGCATAGCAACATGTAGAAGGCGCATGAGTCCATATATAGAAGAACCCATTCTATGGCTCTATGGTGCTACATAGAACTCCCCAGCACTGGACAGTCCACCCATGGTTTGCTGATGTGGTTTCTTTTAATCCTTTTTTGTTTTGTTTTATCCTACCATTTATCTGTACAAAATGTGGGTTTTATCTTCATCTTTTTTTGCACAATCACTGACACATGAAGAAGACTAGTTTACTGTCAATAGCAATGTCAAATGTGTTACGATTCTCTCATTTCTCCTTATCTTATCGTGCGCCCCTTATTTTCTTTTATCATTTATCGAACAATTCTTTATTTATAGTTTCCTTTTGATCATCTTTGCAAGCAAAGATGATCATTCACTTTCTTACGCGTATACGGACAATCTTTCCCTTTTGATCATCATCCCCTGCATTGCCCCGATGATGATCACTCCTTTCCGATTCCCCTCATTTCACTCTCGTTTCATATACATTATTATCACACCCAAATAGTATATAAACTGTAGCTAGTCTACTATGTACTTTAGCTTGTTCTTGAGAAATATACATCTCTTGTAGCAACCAAGACGAACTTGAACCACTAAGGCATTCTTCTGACGAAGACAATACCTTAGCGGACTTCATTGAACGACCTCTACGTCTACTACGCCAGACCTTATCTTATCTGATTAGGTCCTGTCATCAACGACGTAACAAAAGAACAAGCTACTACCTCATTCAACACTTCTACCTAGCAAGCGTTATCTGCCAACATTATGGCTCGAAGAAGAGGACGATTTGCCCTAGCTTTAGTGACGAGGAATTCTCTGACCCAAACACCAACCGAACCTCTGATGCAGGCATGTCCAACAACTTTGAAACACCACCTGAAGGAGACGAACCTCCTTTAACCAGATCAACTTTCCTTGGATCTACCATCCAAGAACCCGGAATACTAAGACCTGACTTTGAATCTTTGTTAGATACCCTACTCAGATCTCAACTGGTCTTTTACCCAACAAATGAACCCAAAATGCCAGAAGGAACCTCTGACACCGCCCCCACTGCTCCCACCTCCTCCAACGGAAAAGGAATAGGAATCATTCCTACACCTTTCTCCGGAGACTGCTCCAAGGTCAAAACCTTCGTCCAAGACTTGGGCGACTATTTTGAACTAAATGGTGACCTGTACAACACTGACGCCAAGAAAATCGTATTTACCCTTGGACTTCTCAAGGGAGGAGAAGCAGAAGCCTGGAAGAAGGCTTGGAGAGATGAACACACTACAGAAGTTGTAAACGCCGCAGGCGTACCAACCGGAGCTATCACCAAAAACTACGGTTCAACTTTAGACTTTGAGAGAGCTTTTAACGAAGCTTTCAAACCAACCAAGACGAAGGACCAAGCATTCTTCAAACTCCGAAACCTGAAGCAGGGAAAAGCTTCAGCCGCCGAATTGAACACCAAGTTCAACGAACTGGTGAAGACTGCCAAGATTCCCACTACCGGGAATGAGAGCATCTTGATCGACTACTATATGAACGCCTTGAACAATTGGCTTCAAGAGAAGATTATGGGACTTGACATACTTCCTACCACGCTCGCCACCTGGCAGAGGAAGGCAGTCAAATATGACACCCATCGAACGAATTTAGCGCGCCTTTTGGGCAAGACCACCACCCAGGTGCCAAATGAACAAAAGACTTGGTGGGCTAATATAGCCAGAGGAAACCCCGCCCCACACTACCATGTGGCGCCCCGAACGAACCACCAAGACCCGAACACCATGGTCGTTGACAAGATCGACATCAATGCCATGACCCAGGAAGAACGAAGCGAGCTCATGAGAAAGGGGCTCTGCTTCCAATGCAAGAAGCCCAGGCATGTCTCAAGAGACTGCCCCGAGAAGGGCAAGAACAGGAGGAACCCTCCGCCGAAGAAGAACCCCCTCAAGGGAAGAGCGCTCCATGTGCACATTAGGTCCCTCATGCAGGACCTAACCGAAGAAGAACGCGAAGAAGTGTACGAGATGGGAGACCAAGAGGGTTTTCAATAAGGAGATGCATGAGACCAACGTATGCAACTCCTTCTCTAGATATTTATTCTGTAGTCTCGGCTCGAATTGAAAATAAATCGCTCCAATTGCCCTTTTCATTCGAGACCGAGAACAGAATGAAAATCGTTGGGTCCGCTCTAGGAGACACTGGAGCAAAAGGGAAGTTCATCGACCAGAACTTCACGAAGAAACACAACCTGGTAACAAAGGCACTGGAAAAAGAAATTTGAGTCTTTAACGTAGACGGAACCCTGAACAAAAAGGGAACCATCAAGTGCTACGTCGATCTAAAGCTCGACATCGACAGACAACCCCGAACAGAACGATTACTGGTCACCGGCCTTGGAAAACAGAAGATCATTCTTGGTTTTCCCTGGTTCGAAGAAAACAACCCGGACATTAACTGGAAAAACAGACATGTCAAACTCAACAGGGAAATTAGTACTACTCCCCAAATAGAAGAAGTACCCGATGAGGAAATCCAACAAGTCAACCAATTGGATGACTCTTCGGACTTAATTATTTCCTTTTTAGGTAACGAACCCCTTCCGGAAACGAAGGAGATTTGGAATATCCCTGAGGACAACAATGAAATTTGGATCAACGCGAAACTAACTTCCTCACAAATCTTCGCTCAAAAGCATGACGTGAAGAAGGAAGAGAAACCGCTCAAAGAAATGATCCCACCGGAATACCACGAATACCTGGATATCTTTAATAAGGACACTGCCAACCGATTCCCTGAATCTCAATCTTGGGACCATAAGATCGAGCTCAAGGAAGGTTTTCAACCTAAAGTCTTCAAGACGTATCCTCTGACACCCTCTGAGGATACCGAATTGGATAAATTCCTGGAAGAAAACCTGAAGAAAGGATATATCTGACTGTCTAAATCGCCCATGGCCTCACCCTTCTTCTTTGTATCCAAGAAGGATGGGAAGCTTCGACCCTGCCAAGACTATCAGTATCTGAATGAATGGACTATCAAGAACGCCTATCCCCTCCCTCTGATCCCCGAACTAATGGATAAACTCAAAGGAGCCAAGTATTTCACTAAACTTGATGTCCGATGGGGTTACAACAACATTCAGATCAAGGACGGCGACCAATGGAAAGCAGCGTTCAAGATGAACAAAGGACTCTTTGAACCAACGGTCATGTTTTTCGGCATGTGCAATTCCCCGGCAACTTTCCAGTCAATGATGGACTCGATGTTCAAAGACATCGTCCATCAAGGCTTCATCATTATCTACATGGATGATATTCTTATCTTCCATAAAGATAAGAAGAAACTGGAACAGATAACAAAGGAAGTACTACAAATACTCCAGGACAACGACTTGTATTTGAAACCGGAAAAATGCGCATTCGCTCAAACGAAAATTGACTATCTTGGAATGATCATCCAAGAAGGAAAAATATCGATGGACCCTTCCAAACTCAGCGGTATAGCTGACTGGCCGGAACCGAAGAACGTAAAACAGGTCCGATCCTTCTTAGGATTCGGAAACTTTTACAGAAGATTTATTCGGAAATACTCGGAAATAGCTCACGTGCTTAACGAGCTATTGAAAAAGGACCGTAGCTTCGAATGGAACGAAGATGCCAAGAAATCATTCGAGCTACTGAAACAAAAATTCACGGAAGAACCCATCCTGACCATGCCGGACACTGCTAAACAATTCCAGATTGAATGTGATGCATCCAAATACGCATCTGGAGCAGTTTTAACACAACTCGACAGCAATGGAGACCGACACCCGGTGGCATTCATCTCGAAGACATTCTCTCCAACCGAGAGAAATTATGAGATTTATGATAGAGAACTATTGGCGATGATCCGATCCCTCAAAGAATGGAGACATTACATTCAAGGATCGACATTCACTACGATTATCTATTCTGATCACAAAAATTTGACGTACTTCAGAAGTACTCAGAAATTGAATAGACGCCAAGCAAGATGGTCTCTATTCCTTTCGGAATATGATATCCAACTGGTCCACCTCCCCGGAAGCAAAATGGTACAATCAGATGCCCTCTCGCAGAGACCAGACATGATCCCCGACGAGGACCATGACAACGAAGACAAGATTCTCCTTCCAGAGAATCTATTTATAAATTTGATTGACGCTGATCTGCAAATAGAAATCGCCCAATCAAGGAAACAGGACAAAGATGTAGTGGACGCATTAAAACTCCTAACCCAAGAAGGACCTCGAAGTCTCGCCAAAGACTTAGATGACTGGGAGACAATGCAAATGGAAGGCATCGGTGAATTAATCTTTTACAAGAAAAAGAACTACATTCCCGATGACCAGGAACTATGCAGGAAAATCGTCACGATGTACCATGACTCAGTCACCACAGGACACCCCGGAGAACTGGAAACATACAACGCTGTACGACAACTGTACTGGTGGCCCAGAATGCGAACGTTCATCAAAAATTACGTCAAAGGATGCGGACAATGCCAGCAATTCAAGATCAACCGGAACCCAGCAAATCCCTCTTTACACCCGATCGAGGGAGCTAAATCCATGAGACCATTTGCACAATGCTCCATGGATATGATCACGGACCTCCCTAGCATTGATGGATATGACTCCTTATTGATCGTGGTTGATCACGGACTTACAAAGGGGGTAATTATCATGCCTTGCTCGAAAACTCTTTCGCAAGAAGGAGCGGCATTGCTCCTCCAGGACAACCTATTCAAGCGATTTGGCCTACCGGACAGCATTATTTCCGATAGAGGACCCCAATTCGCTGCTAGAACATTCCAAGAATTGCTCAAACTTCTTGGAATCAAGTCGAAGCTGTCAATGGCGTATCATCCTCAGTCAGATGGTACCACAGAATGGTTCAATCAGGAAATAGAAGCGTATCTTGCTATCTATTGCTCCTCGAACCTGACCACCTGGAAACAACACGTTGGCACCCTGGAATTCATCCATAATGATCAAAGACATGCTGACAGGCAGAGAACCCCATTCGAACTCATGTTTGGGACTAATCCTGTCGTGATTCCCACCACGTTCGAAAACACGAAGTTTCCCTCTGTAGAGGAGAAACTAAAGAACCTCATCTCGGACAGGAAAGAAGCTCTCGCCGTGCACGAACTGGCCAGAGCAAGAATGGCCGATCGATGAAAGTCCAACTTTACACCATTCAAAGAAGGACAAAAGGTATGGCTGGACTCCAGGAACCTGAAGACACGGTATAATAAGAAACTGGCACCGAGAAGAGAAGGACCGTTTAAGATCAAACGCGTCCTAGAACCTCTCACGTATCAGCTACAACTGCCAAAGACATGGAAAATTCACGACATCTTCCATGCAACATTGCTGATGCCCTACACGGAAACACTGGTTCATGGCCGGAACTTCACACAACCACCCCCTGAAACGATTGATGGAGAATCCGAATATGAAATTGAAATGATTCTTAACCATCGAAAGTACAGAAATGGATGATATCAATACTACATCAAGTGGGCCGGTTATCCGATAACCGAAGCTTCGTGGGAACCCGGATCAAATCTCGCCAATGCACCGGAAAAGCTTGAAGAATACCAACGTCTTCACTCACTTCCACCATACCAACCATGAACTCAAACGCCGTGTCCCCCTCTTATTACAACAACACGTTCATGGCCGATCTTTTTACTGTAAACCCGAACACTGCGCCTCTCTCTCACCAGAATGATACATTTACAGTCGACACCTTTACCTTCCCAAAACCACCACCCACACCCGAACAGATGAAGATCACCTATTGGGAATGGAAGTTTGCACAAGAACCTCCCGCACCGATACCCAATAATATAACCTGGAAAAGCGAGCAAGAATGGAATGCCATCGTGACCACCAGTGTGACGATGAGTGACCTATGACGTCTGCGCTATCTTGTTATACCTTGTGACAGTTAGCTTTCTTTATATTATTTACTCATATTATTTTTGGAAGCCTATCCTATGTAACCTGGTACCTCTTAGGATAGATGAATTCTTCGAATAACTACTATGACCTTGCTCTCCCGTTCGATCCCCTATGCACCCTCTTAGGCTGAGCATCCACTTCTGCTCCCCTGTCGAGGGTGACATGACTTCTCACCTAGAATCACAAGGTAAACCCGCGGGTCCAGAATCTGTACCCACTACTAGATCTCCGGACCTCGCTACCTCCTGCGTATAGGGTCCTGTGACTGCGCTGTGTCACAATGGTGGGCACCGTGGACCCTATCCACAAAGGAAGCCTCAGGATGTAGGGTCGCTACAGCTTCCAGCTGTAGGGCTAACACTGAGACTACCCACTCATCTGATCGGACTCCTGTCATTGGAATGATAGGATCCTGCAAGGACGAAGTGTGCATCCAGCCGTAGTCTGGTTGTCTGCGCGAGTAATTGTGACAGAGCTGACTGCTGGAGTGCTGAACTATGTTTGGAAACCGCATGTACCCTCAAGAACGTGTTTACAATGCCTATCGCTACCATGCAAACTCAACATGATGCGTCCAGCCAGACCAAGCTATATAACTCCAGCCCCCTCTCCCACTTTCGACAAAGTTATCATCTGGCCTCTTCTGCTATGCCCTCGGGTCACCTATCTGAAACCTCGTCATCTAGTGCTAGGAAGGTTATGAAGCCATCCCTTTTTCTGCTTAAGCAAACTCCCTACCCTTCCGACACTGTCGCCTCCTCATCCAGGAAAGTGTCCAGGAGGACTACCATGGAAGAAGTACCCGACCCGGATTTGAATCACAGAGGCTCCCCTCCTATTCCACTTGGAGGGCCCCTATTAACGCCTGCCGACTCAGTCGCATCGTTCACGGAAAGCGGAGGGGGATCCGGGTCAAGAAAAGAGAATCAGGGAGAATTCTTCCATGTCGAACAAGCCCCTTCCGAAGCTGAGACCTTACGAGCCCCCGATTCTACTCGAGGAGTGCGATTCGCTAGTCTCCCTGAAAGGCCCGTCTCCTTGTTCGAAGGTATCCCGCATATGAACAAACATCGCCTAGTCGACGACACCATTCAATCCGCCGTTCTCCACTACTGCTTCCCTTTTGATCCTCTGAGGGACTATGACCCTCTTATAGAATACGGAGCTATCAACGGAGTTTTGCCTGGAAAATCAGACGAAGAATCAATCCTAATCCGAGACATTCTGCTTCGATGGTCTGCTCCGCATAGCCAGTGTAACTGGGATAACCTATATTCGGCAGTTATGGATTTCGTCAATGCGAATATCAGTCTATCTGACATCGTCGAAGTAGTGGACGTTAATGGAGACAAGAGATACTCTATGATCACCAACAAACTCCTCGATATAGGACATATGCTAATGGCCCTTACCCAAGTCTTGAGGGAATTAGCCCGATATCTGTATAATGAGGATAAACTAGCTTTCGCCGTTGACCCTAGCTACTCCCTGCTGCGCTCACTAGCTTCGAGCGAAACTCGCGAATCTATAATCCTCTCTCATCCCCTGCTGAAGAAAAGATGCGGAGTTGGACTCAAACGCGTCCTGGGATTCCTTAATCTGCTCAAGAAAGCATACCTCCCAGCTGAAGAAGCTTATTCGATCTTGTCTTATGAATCCACTTCCCCTTCAGAGAGACTCAAATATTGGGAAATGTCCCCTCAATCCCTGATCGCCTCCTTTACGGCTCGAGAAGATCTAGCCATTGATTTGAGCGATTCTGCCAAAGCGGCTTGATTAGCTCTCCTTGATGAAGAACATCAAAGAGGAAAATCGTACTTGTCGACCCCTTACTATCATCGGTCCGAGTTGAAGGCATAGTCGCCCCTCAAAGCATTTTAGATCAATGAATAGCCATGCAAGAATCAGCGGGGCGCAATTACTCAAGTGCTCCTACCTCAGCCAGCTTCTACACCCCTCAAGTTCGATTTCATTCTGCTCCTGTCCCTCCTGAAATACCCGCCTCCATATCAGCCTTCTCTAGAAATCACCCCATATCCGCATTCCCAGGCATAGGTCGCTTTCCCCCTCTTCCTACCTCTATGCTTCCTAATATGACTGGGGGGCCATCGTCGATGCAGCAATGGACCCAAGTTATTGATCGAAACTCTTTACTCAGAGCCCCTGCCCGCTTGGAACGATCCTCCTCTGAACCTAATCGTCAATCCCGGTAACTCCCGGAGTTTATGCATTACGAAGGGAGAACTCAAGCGACCCATTAGAACAAGGATACCCTATTGATTCTGAGTTGTTTGGAGGCCACCAAGGGAAAGAAGTGAATTATAACAATGAAGGCAAAGAAAACCATAGCAGAGACAGACGAGGCCATTACGAAGGCGGATCAGGTAATGAAAGGTTGCCAGGACCTGGGGGGCCACCTGGTTTCGGCGGATCAGGTTGGCCAGCCGGTCCTGGAGGGCCTGGATTTCCTAGAGGAAGTGGTGGAGGTAATGGGGGCCTGGGGGAAATGGAGGCAGCGGTGGAGGTGGCGGCAGAGGCAGACCATTTGGCTCTGGCAGTAATCCTTCGTTTTTTCTGGGAAGACAACTCCCGCCTGGACCGCCTGGACCCCCAGGACCGCCCCAAGGGCCTAATACTCCCGTTGGAGCCTTCTACAATCCTCCTTACTACAATAGCTGGCAGATGAATTACAAGATCAGCCCTTCGCAATTACCTTCCTGGGATGGAGAGGGTATATCTCTTATCGACTACCTACCCAAGATGGAAACTCTTGCTATACTCAGTCCACAAATGAAATCCAGCATGGCTGCTGTGGCTGCACAAAACTGGGGAGGCCAAGCCAGAAACTGGTGGAAAACTCTTCCTTCAGCAGAAAAACTCTTCTATTCTTTCAACTGGGACAATATGCTCTTAGGCATTCATCAACACTTCCTTAACGAAAATTGGCGGCGAGATAGAACACATGAATTCGAAGAAATGAAATTCCGTCAAAAGGGGTATGACTCAGAGAAGCCGGTCGATTTCCTGCAAAGACGAATCAAGTACCATCAAATCCTCTTTCCTGATGACATGGATGGCTCTAGAGCAGTTGCCTGAATTCTATACACTCAACCTGTGGAATGGTTCAGTTCTCTCAATGAGAGAAACTACCCCACTATCGCTGAGCTACAGGAAGCGGCTAATCGATTATGCAACTCATTATTGGTGCAACATCAAATAGCGGAGAATATTAGAGCCCCTTCCAGTCTGAGACGATTCCCCCATCGCCCTTATATGCGCCGTTTACAAGCTAATGCTGCGGATGTCCATTCTGAGGAAGGAGACGATGACCCCCTTTCCAAAGAAGACAAGGACGTCTTCGCTTCGTCCTCCAAACCTCGGTCCAAAGGTCCCATAAAACCTCGTTTGGACAAGTTCCCACAAGGGAGAACTATAGACGGCTACTCCTTTATGCGAAATGACTCGGTAGTCAGCGCTAAGCTCCCTAACAGTGTCTGCTTTATATGCACTAGTCCCAAACATTTCTACAAGGATTGCCCTCATTTTGGCAAGTTCGACTCTCTTCGTAGAGCCAATTTGATTACTGTAGATCTAGACGAAGCCCAGGAAGAGTCTATGGAGAGAGAATATTTAGCTATGCTCGCGGAATCTAAATCCTCCATTCCCCTTTATAATCCGGGTGATGAGAAAGAAGAGGACAGGATAGTCAACATCGCTGACGTCCATTCCTCAGTATTCACAAGCCTTCATGCATTGCCGTCCATTCAACCTAACAGAAATTATTGGCGAAGGGTGTCCTTCGAGGATAAAGGAAAGGAACGAGTGCCCGTTGACAAGATCCAGCCTAACCGGAGTTCACGCCGATCCCATTTAAAATCTCGAATTTCTGTTAACCTATCCACTGGCAAATCTGAAGCAGAAGTAATCAATGAGGATAGTGAGGCTTCTGACTCATCTGATGTTAATGGTGCCCTAGATGCTTCCTCTTTGCAAATCGGAAAACCTTCTATTATCATAGCAAAAAAGGGCCGCAACCACCCTGAAGGAATGGGCTCCATAGGATCAAGAGCACTATACATCAAGGCCTATGTCTCTTACTGGGAAGCAAATCCTGTTCAAGCACGATTAGATTCCAGAGCTGATATCACGTTAATGTCAGAAGAATTCTATACTTCCCACCCTAACCTACCCGCTCTGAAGGCTGGTATGAGAATGAATCTATATCATTTAACGGGGAAGGCCAAAGTGCTGGGATATGTCAAAACCCTCTTATTCGCTAAGACCCCGGAAGGCTCCCTCATTCAGTTTGACTTAGAAGCGTACGTTGTTCGTGGAATGCGCGTTCCATTACTTTTAGGAGAGGACTTCCAGTCTCTGTACGAAATCGGGTTAGAAAGATCGGCTTCGGGCCATTCCTCTGTCCTCATAGGAAAGGAGCCTCAAAAAAGGATAGAAGCGTCGTCGGCCGCCGCAGTGGATCTCGGGTTCAAAATAAGACAAGCCTTCCTCTCACAATCCTGGGTTCGATCCAAAACTCTATGCCGAATGAAAATCAAATCCAAGAATTCAAAGATAAATCTCAACTCCTATGTTGTTGCCTCTGAAGACTGTGTAATCCCGGCCGAATCGGTCAAAACTATAAAAGTGGATGCCCCTTTTGGACTGCAAGAGGAATGGCTCGTCAAAAATTCCTCATAGGAACTGACTCAGCTGATGTTTTAGCTGCTCCTACCACCTTTATCCTCGCTTCGGACCCCTATCTATCTATAGCTAATCCTAGTCCCAGACCTTGGTGCATCAGAGCTGGTGACATCATAGGAAATCTGTTAGATCCCAATTCGTTGGACCACCCTACCGAAAAACTTTTAGAACAATACATTGCGTCCGCAGAGGGAATCAAATCTCTAATACAGATCGGCCTTGCTCAAGAAGGACTTAATAGGGAGCCTGTCGAGTTCAAAGAAGACAGACTAACTGAAGACGAATCTTGGGGACCTAAAACTACTGCCCTTCCTGACGAATGGACAGAAGGTGACATTGCTCAGCTTGTCAACTTGGGCCCGGACATCCCTGCCGAAATCCGTCCTAAACTAGCGGACATTTTGCGTAGAAATGTGAACGCGTTCGGAGTAAACGGTCGATTAGGAAGGGTAAACGCGAAGGTGAAAATACCCTTACAACCAGACACTGCGCCGATTTCAGTACCAATGTACACAGCATCGCCGGCGAAAAGAGAAGTGATAGGGAAGCAGGTCAACGCGTGGTTCGAAGCAGGAGTAATTGAACCGTCTGTAAGCCCTTGGGGATTTCCAGTGGTGGTGGTTTACCATAATGGGAAACCCCGTTTGGTTATTGACTATCGTAAACTCAATGCGAAAACCATTCCAGATGAATTCCCCATCCCTCGACAATCCGAAATCATCCAGGCTTTATCAGGATCCCAAGTTTTATCTTCATTCGACACGCTGGCTGGATTCACACAATTGGAAATGGATGAATCTGATAAGGAGAAAACTGCCTTTCGCTGCCATCTCGGGCTATGGCAATTTAAGAGAATGCCCTTTGGTCTTCGGAATGGCCCCTTGATATTCCAATGAATAATGCAAATGGTGCTCGCACCCTTTCTGTGGTTATTTGCTCTCGTCTATATCGACGACATAGTAATATTCTCCAAAAACTGGGATGACCACTTGAAACACTTGAACCAAGTTTTGAATGCCATCAGCAATGCTGGAATTACATTATCCCGCGAAATGCTATATTGGATATTCTTCAATTCTCTTGCTTGGCCAAAAGGTTTCTAGATTAGGATTATCCACCCATGGTAAAAAGGTAGCCGCCATAACTGAATTGGAATGTCTGCATAACACCCCCGACCTTCAAAGGTTCTTAGGCATGGTCATTTATTTTTCGCAATACATTCCATTCTATTCCTTCATCACTGCTCCCTTATTCGCACTCCTGCAGAAGGGTGTCAAGTGGCATTGGCTAGCTGAGCATGAAATCACCTGGCAGCAAGCAAAAGATGCTCTAATTGCCGCTCTGATCCTAGGACATCCTATTCAAAATTCACCATATCGACTGTATATGGATGCTTCAGACATAGCTATCAGATCTAGCCTACAACAAGTGCAACCCATCCAAATCTGCGATTTGAAAGGCACTCCTGTTTACGATTACCTTTTGAAAGCTTGGGAAGACAAAAAATCTCCCCCATCCTTGGTAACAACTCTTATCAAGGATTTCAAGGAATTTACCCCATCTACTTCATAGGGACCGACCTTTGAAGATATAATCGTTCAAGTGGAAAGGGTAATCGCTTACTGGAGCCGCTCTCTATGCCTGGCTGAGCGAAACTACAGTGCAACAGAATGTGAAGCCTTAGCTGCTAAGGAAGCCCTCATCAAATACCAACCATTTATCAAAGGCAAAAAAATTATCCTAATCACTGATCATGCTGCTCTGCAGTGGGCTCGAGTATATGAGAATGCAAACAGGAGATTAGCAGTGTGGGGGGCAGTGTTCGCAGCATATCCTGGATTGAAAATAGTTCATAGACCCAGAAGAGTATACTCTAATGTGGATCCCCTTTCATGTCTTCCAAGAATTCTGCCACACACCTCTCCTGTCATTGATGTCTCAGATACCATAATCCAAGAAGAAGAGAAGCGCACCTTAGCTCAACTAGCAGAAGAAAGAACCAGACTCACTCTGGCTCCTAGAGCAGCCTTTTCTGTTTGGTGGTAGGAAGATGTAGTCGACAAATTGGCATTGCAAACAAAGACTAGGAGACAAAGACTATGGGAATTGGAAGAAGAAAGAAAGGAGAAAGCAGAACTTCCTGATAACGAGGAGATGGTGGATGAGCTACCATTCCCGCATGAAGATCATTGGACTTATCCCTCTGGAATTAAAGCACCTCCTACAGAATTAGAAGAAGATTGGAACTCAAGGTCCCACTTGCTAGTATCCATCAATCCTGAACTTATAAAGGATTTCATCAAGGGCTATGCTTCTGATCTGTTTTTCAAGAAACAATATGTAGAGGAAATTCCGAACCCCAATGCAGTTATAACTCCTTCTCATTTTCAAAAGAGTTCCGATGGGTTACTCTATTACCTGGATGCTGATTGGAAGGCTTGTCTTTGCGTGCCGAGAGCCATGATTGACTTTGTATTGAAATGGATTTATGACTCCCTGCATGAAGGCACTCACAAAGGTTATAAGAGGTTCACTGCCAGGCTACAAGAAATATTCTACTGGAAAACATTGCTCAAGGATGCAGAGAGGTTTGGCTCAACTTGTGATGTTTGCCAGAAGATTAAAGCTGATCACTGTAAAGGAGTAGGCCCTCTCCGCCCTGCCCACATACCTCATCATCCTTTTGCTACTATATCCTTGGACCTGATTACTGGGTTACCCCCTTTGGGAGAAGAAAAGTTCACCACGGTATTAGTAATGGTGGATAAATTAACCAAATTTGCCATCATAATTCCTATGCATGACACTTTATCTCAGGAAGGATTTGTGAAACTTTTCATTGAAAGAATTGTAAACGTCTATGGATTCCCTCAATGCATCATATCAGACAGGGATAAAAGATGGGCTATGGACTTTTGGAAATCTGTGGTGTCACGCTATGGCAGCGCATTAGCCCTATCTTCCTCTCATCATCCTCAGATCCTTAATGCGACTATTGAACAAATGCTATGCCTACATGACAACAGGTCCTCTTGGTCTGAATGGCTTAGTGTCCTTACCTTCACCTATAACTCTTCTGTTCATTCTTCTATGACTTACTCCCCCAATTTC